>CM062821.1:39380253-39737578 GCA_031772345.1 Himalopsyche anomala
ATTGCATGAATTTGATATACATAATTGTGTATTTAACATTATTTAATTATCACTTTTACGCAAGCATTGTGTGTACAGCAAGCTTAAATTAATTGTTTTTTTTTAATTAAAATAAAAAAAAACTGTAATGTGCATACATACATATCGACTGTGGAAAAGAAAACGGACGTAACCCACACATGTCAAATTTTACAGAAGACATAAAAAACATTTTTTGTTGATTTAAGGCTAAAAGCATATTATGAAATATACACAACCCTGAAGTGCACGGTGACGAATAAACTTGTTTTTTTATTGACTTAGCCTAATATTAATTGAAAAACTTTTTTTTATGCCATTTTTCCTGGTTGCAATTTTCAGAAGCATTTCTTTTTCAAGCTTAAGTAAATTCAGATACTAATTCGGCATTTTAAGTCTCCATCCTTTTGGTAGAACGTGTGTCAAGTTGTATACATTATGATTATCGAAAAAAAACTGTTTTGGAAAAACTGATGGTTACGTCGTTTTTCCTTTCCACATACGATATGTACCAATTTCACAATTTTAAATTAGTTTTTTTTAAACCATGTCCGTTCCCAATGTGGACCATATGGACTCCTAGTGGAGTTTATCTCAACAGAAGTGTTTCTACGAGAACTGCTTGTTACTCAGTTGCTCAACCTCTCTTTTTCCAAAGAGAGTATGGATAGACGGATAGGGACAGGATTAGTGGTAAGCTAATCGCTCTCGATACGCCCCGTTCATAGGATAGGATGGGTGAGAGGGGGGAATTCAAAACATCACATACATCCATGCCTTTGAACAGAAATTCATAAATCGATTGAAAAATCAATTTATAAACTGTCCGTACCGGGATTTGAACCCGGGCCCTCCGTAGCCGAAGCCAACAACGTTGACCACTCAACCACACAGGCGGCATTAGTTTTTCTTATTGTGAGTATACAGGGCTGGCGCCATCATACAGGCAAAATAGGCAACCACCTAGGGCGCAAACCATAAGAGGGCGCATAAATGGAGGAGTTTTTTTTATATACTTTAATAATATTAAATATCTATGCAGTGGACTTTAAGCAGTAGTTTAAAAATTTTGAGATCACAAAAAGTACAGCTCTTATAGTGCAACTAAATATTGAGCTTAGCTAATAAAAAAAGTTACATTTTTTTTCAGTTTTGGCAATTTCGCAAATTCTTGGGGCTCGATTCCGAATAACGAAATTTTACACGATTTTATGGTGAATGTTGCCTAGGGCGCTAAATAAATTCGCGCCGGCACTGTGAGTATACATGTTTATATAATTCAAAAAGTGTCTCTACAATCTTTTGATAAGATTATTTTTTACTTCTATTATTTTCTTTGTATGAGCAATTATATATTTTGTTGCCTCTATATTCATTCAATTTGGTATATATGTCTTAATTAATTATGATTTAATTATGTTTCCATTGTTTTTGTATCATAAAATCATTATGTAATGTTTTGAAATGGCCATCTTATATTTAAGACCCAAAATGTTTTATCATGTCATTAGAAATTTGGGCCTAATAAAAAATTGAAAAAAATAGATGCTAAAAATACGTGTTTTTACTAATCGTAATCCTTTGCTATGAACATATTTTGTTTTGACCAAAGAGCAAATAATATTGCTACCTTAAAGCAACAGTGGGAAATGTCGAAAATACTAGTTTCGATGTAATTAAACTTTAAGTTTTGTGTTGTATTTTTTTAATCGCGAATTATGGTTTTATTTAGTTTTTTTACGGTTTATAATAAATGATAATAAGATTTTTGTATACTATAATCTGTATCTAGTTATTTTACTAATCTCGCTGATACTTTGAAGTTTGATGCAAGACAATATCAATAATTGTAAATGTATGATTTTTCTTTTAAATGGGCCATTTTATTTTTAAATTAAAATATTTGAGTGATTCATTATAAAAGGTTACCTTTCAGCAATCTAGTGGCATAATTATTCACTATATCTCTCTGCTGCTTTATTATAATGCTTCAAATGGAGGCAAGAAACTTCCGGGATTCCTATTCGGCTCAGTAGATAGCAATTTTTTTTCGAGGAAGGATTTACAGTAAGCAATGTCCTACAATGCGGTGTAAAATTCTGCGAATTCTGAAATTAATGATAGTTTGAGAAGTCAATTGGGAATCAAGTGCTTAAATCTATTATGCCAAACCTAACTTACATTGCGCATTAGGGTTATAGTTGACCCTTCATGGAAGCTTTTAATCCAAAAAGAATACTTTTATGAACCTTTTTAGCATATTTTGCCAAGAATTTTAGTAATATTAATTCGGATTTTAAATACACAATAAAACCATATTTTTTATTGATTTTTTATAGAAATTTAACACCAAAAAAACTTTATTAAAATATTTGATTTTTGTTACAATTAAATCAATCACTAGAACAATTAATCTTGTAAAAAAAATTTTCATATACTCAAAATAAGCCGATATTAATTGAGGAGCAAACATTCAAAAAGTGATTAGTCACACAAATACCGAGCTTAAGAAATGATGATTTGAGTGTTGGAGAAATCACGGTTTACTTGAGTGTGTCAACTTTATGATTTAATTTCTATCGGAAAAAAACCTTTTTTGAACACTAATTGTGATTTACATTCATAGACATTATTATAGACTATCAGAACTGATATTAAATGGCATTTTTCAAAACTTGTAACAAATTACTTTTTTAATGTTTGCTTCTCATTTATATTCCCCCATCGGCTATTTATCCACGGGCATTAAAAAATTATAATTGCAATCAAAAACAGCTCATTGCTATCACAAGAAATTATTTCCATTTTTGTAACTGGCCATTTCGTTCCTTAACAATATCATTTGGGGAGACAGGTACGTAACTAATTGGGTAAACAATGGCGCTCAAATTGTGTATCAACAAGTGCTCTCTCCACTCCCTAACAGCGAAACCAACGTAAACAAATTATTTAATTTAAATACCCACTGTCGGTCTCTCATCTACCAAAATGGTATTGTTTTATTATTAGTTGTGAATTATTGAATACGATATACCATTTCAATATTATTTTATCCAGATAAGTTTGATGGAATAATACAGGTATTCTTATCCTGAATTGAAAATAAAGTGTCAGTCATCAGTAATCATTAAATAGCGGCCCACGAGAATCAAGAATCCAACCGGACAGGAATATTTTGGAAACCTGGATAGCAGATTTATAACAAAAAATACTCGCTATACAAATAAAAAGTGTATCTTAAAAACAAAAATCTTGTGTGTATTTTTCCTTTGTATCAATAAAATAAAGTTAATTGAAAGGCGAGGCTATTTGTCAAAAATACTGACTTACCAATTTCAAAAAAATATTTGTCTTGCTTTTAATCTGAATGTTTGTAGCCCACAGACTAAGCCAGCACACACATATATCCTCTGTCTCTCCGCGCATCGTAGAATCAATCGCATTGAGCGAATGCTGTAAAGGTGACCCTGTTAATAGTTTATTTTATTTCAACACACAAAAGAATATTCAAATATTTTTGCACCATGAAATCAAATATACCTTTTATATTGCCCGTTAAGGGAACAAAATAAATCGACGTCTACAATTGTTAGAACGATTCCTCAGAATCGATAAATCTCTCTGTATCTAGCGAAAAAATGAAAAAAGATACAATAGATTTAAATTTTAAAAAAAATCGGGGCATATTAAAAAAGCATATATATTTTATTTTTACACAAAACGTTATCGTGCCTTTATAACGGTGAGAATATTGAATAATATTTTATAGTGTAATAAAGAAAGATGTCAAAACGTTTTGACAATAATCTCATATTTCAAACGTGACCCATTATTAATTGAAATGATGCTCAGTTAATTCATAAAGCACTTCCAATCCCATAGGTACACCTCAAAGTGACCCTTACGCCTATAAATTTATCACATTCTAAAAACAAGGACGTGCAAGTAAATTTTTATACAAGGAGCCAAAGTGAAGGCAATACTGCAAATAGTACGATGTAATTTTCCATATAGAGTAAAAAATGATATGTAATGTATGATGAATGCATTTTGCCTACAAAAAAACTCACATTTGCTATTGACTTTACTGAATAGACGCAGTTTCGCAAGACTTACTATTACTTATTAAATGTAGAACTTTTAAATAACAAGTCTGTCAAACTAGACAAACAGGAAATCCTAGAAATCAATAGATTCAAATTTTTACCTGATTCAGATCTTTTGAACGATCAATTAATATTTGCTAGTTCCCCGTTACTTTATCCATTGCATTAGCCCTTGTTAACTATTCTTTTATATAATTTAAAATATATATAGGTATGTATATATATATATATATATATATCTTTGTTAGAATTGATATGGTCTTTGAAAAATTTCTTTTTCAGAATCTTCCTGGCTGTCGATTTTGTTTAAGTATGTACACTTACCAACTACTTGGAAGAGGGGAAATTTTCTTAACTATCATTAAGCCTATTCACTATATTATTGTCATTATTAATGTCATTATTTTTATTGTATCACTTTGTCAAAGAATTCCCAAATTTTAATTATGTTTGTAATTACTTTCAATTCCCATTCTAAATTTATTAATCTGAGATGACTTTTTAATTATATGTTAGATGTGTTAAACATTTTAATTTTGTGCTATTTTAGAATCACTTTTAATGTAATTGGTATTTTCTTTTCAATGCCAATTGTTGTTTATAACTGTTCATTTTTGTATAAATAGCACTGTTAAATTATATTTCTTATCAGTTGACGATGCTCGTAATGAGCGAAACCGGTCCTGACATATTAAATAAAGTGGAATGAAGTACAAAGGATTATTGTGTTTTTATTAATATAATGCCTTTCCACCAAGTATTGACAGTGAACACCCTAAAAGTGATCTATAATAATTATATTACACTTTTTGTGACACATCGTAATGATTTGACCCTTATCGTAGGGCGCCTATGTGTGATGGGGTATGAGTTACTCAAAAGGGTTGAATTATATTTCAGCAAGTGAACTCTATCCGAAAACATACTGATAATGATATTGGGTATCCTGTCCCATTAAATATTCCATACATTATGAAACCCAACGGTGATTTTAAATTATTGCTGAGTTCAGCGAACTGATTTATATATTATTATTTCTGCACATCGTTTTATGAAGCTGTTTTGATATAGTAATGTTAATTTTATTTTACAACTAAGTAAATGTATTTAGCAATTTATTTAAATTCTGTAAACACTTTGAATTTACAACGCGATTACCTAAAATATTTTTAAAGTCTGAATCTTTAAATGTTCAAGTTAGACTTAGTTATTGAAATCTACGTTAGTAACATTAGTGAAAATATTTATTTCGGTGTCATCTGCCATTAATTTGTTAGAACTCCAGCATTTAAAATAACTTAACTCAAGAAAAATCAATAATTTAAAATTCTAATAACATATCGACTGTGGAAAGGAAAAAGGACGTAACCCGCGTAAAAAATGTCTTTTGATGATTTTAGGTTAAAAGAAAATTATGAAATAAACACAACCCTGAAGTGCACGGTGACTAATACACTGTTTTATTATTGATTTATCCTAATATTAATTCAATAAATTGTTCAAGAAAAACCATTTTTTATGTCCTTTTTCCTGGTTGCAATTTTCACAAGCCTAAATTTAGATACTAATTCGGCATTTTCAGCTTCCATCCTTTTGATAGACCGTGTGTCGAGTTGTATACATTGTGATTTTTGAAAAGAAAGCTGTTTTGGAAAAACTAAGGGTTACATCCTTTTTCCTTTCCACAGTCGATATGTGAGCTATGATTATATCTTATTTATATTATTTTGACAAAAAGGTTAAAGAAGTATTACTTATTAGTGCAAATTTACGGTTGTATGGGACAAGAAATAAGAAAAAAAAAATCGATAACTTAACTGGATTTTTTCAAATTATTGGGCGTCGACACTAGATTTTATCGCCTTGTTCATCCCCATTTAAAAAGGTTTTAGCACGGAGCTTAATTGAAAAATGCTGATTACACGGGTTGACCTGATTGCCCGCATCTTTTCCCGAGTTCACAGTTAGTATTTACGACTCGATGTGACCCATTTAATCAATCGACGGGACTGATTAAAAGTCTGAAGATTTCTATTCAAGATAATATGTAAACTCAATGAGAATAATAAGTTAAGGCAATCATTTTCTTTAAAATGTATTTTTTTATCAGTTTATTGAGCATTCATTAATTTATTTAACTCTACGACGACGATCAAGTAAAGCAAATTATAGTTAACTTTGTGGAAGTTCATTTTAATATAAAATAACTTAGATTATTCCAAGTATTGTGCTATACACTATGACAGTGTTCCTCAACCTTTTTACACCTGCGGACCGGTAAAAAAAATAAGCCGCGGACCATTAATAATGAAATAAAAATGGTTTTTATTTAATATTTTTTTAATCTTATATTGTTACAAACGGACATAACTATACAACTGTTTTCTGTTGACAATCCTTGCAATGAGCGAAAACGGTCCTGACCTTTTAAATAAAGTGGAATAAAGTACAAAGGAATATTGTGTTTTTATTAATGTAATGCCTTTCTACCGAGTATTCATAGTGAACACCCTAAAAGTGTTAGAAGTGTGAGTAATATTTAACCGCACAAAAATGGCCAAGAAACAAAATACGGAGCCGCTTTATTGATGTTTTCTTATTTAACAATAACAAAAATTACAAGAAAACGTGCAGGCGATAAAAAATCCAATATTCAATATTTTTGCATGGCGAATTTATTGAAATTTAGCTTACTGTTTGCGGCCCGGCGGAAAGTCTCTGCGGCCCAGTCTTGGGACGCGGACCACCGGTTGGGTAACATTGCACTATGACACATG
Organism: Himalopsyche anomala; assembly: GCA_031772345.1. NCBI lineage: Eukaryota > Metazoa > Arthropoda > Insecta > Trichoptera > Rhyacophilidae > Himalopsyche > Himalopsyche anomala. The sequence goes on from CM062821.1 coordinate 39,387,155, forward strand.
TATCGCCTATTTCAAAGGAATCCTCACAGATAAGTTGTTCGCCACTGCTAAATTTATTTCCCAATGGTTTAACCCCTTCCTAATTGATGTTACTCATTAGTTAATCATTTCTTAACGTAACTCTCATTTGTATTACAATTATTTTTTGTTTGTTTTTCCATCATCCTCTCCTTTCCTCCCTTTTTATTTTAGTTTAATTTTTATAATATATCATAATTGTACAATTAAAATCATTCGTACTTAAACAAGCATTTGTGAAAGTAAGATCGTCTGAGGATGCCTCTGAAAGAGACAAAACACATGTTACAGTTTGTATCACAATACGTGTAATTATCTTGGTTATTTTATATCAAATTATAGTACACTCTTAAAGAAATATTTAAGAACTTTGTATTTAGCAATAAGTCGAATAAGAGTTTACAGTCAATTTTACCTTGGGTGGAGCAAGAAGGATTAAACTCGACTAGCTGTAAGCCCGTTGGCCCCAACTGGAGGATTTTTTCGTATTATAAAAATAAAATGAAATTTTCCGTCATGTTACAATCAAATGCATATTTATCAAATTAATCAGAATAAATTAATTTCACTAATTCGCCATCGCGGACAATCATGCAATCATGCAATCATACGGACATTATCGAGTATTAATATATAGATATAATATTATACAATCCTACTTTTCGAGAGAAATTAAAATGGTTTCATAAACCTCTGTCTGCTGTTTATTATCGAAATATTTAGTTCCTCATTGTTTCATGATTTATATACTCCATTAGAATATAAATAAAAATATCATAATTTCTGAACGCTACAGACTATGATGCATATTAAGCGTCCTGCAACAACCACAACAACGCAAGACTCTTTCTCGCTTAACAAATTCACACATTTTTATTTTGTAGTAGCCGATACCCGGCAAACGTTGAAATTCCACTCAAAAAAAGAAAGTGTTTTTTGTTTATTGAAATGTTTTTGGATATACAATATGTTTTCTTTTTCTGTCTGTTTGACGTTTGCTGCTGATTGTCTATGGTACGACACATACGCTACCTACTGTAAGTTAATTTTACTATGCCTATAACCTTCGCGCAAGTGCAAGCAATGCGTTGACAAAATGAACGGTATGGCAGACATACAAACATTGAATTTTATATATAAGACCTACTGTCAGTTAATTTTACTATGCTTTTAACCTTCACGCAAGTGCAAGCAAAAATGTTGTCAAAGTTTTATTACAATCGGATGAACGGTGTGGTAACGCATAAAATACGAACAAAAAAACAAATATTCATTTTTATATATTAGATAAAACTGTGTTTATTGTATATTAACAATTACTAAATATTATTTAATTGTGTGGGTAAGAAAGCAGTTTCATTATATGTACTTAACACAATCCTCACGAAAATGGTTAAATCAAAAAACTTTCGACTCAGCTACTCTAAGTCTTGTGTTGAATTTCAATAAATCAACGAGAATTTTTTTCATTATTTTCCGCACGTCGCTTTCTATTACGGCCGAGTTTTACTCTTACCGACAACACCCAGGAATTCCCGTCGTCGGAAAATTTCTCGAGACTTTCTTGTTCTTTGGAAACCATAAGTAAGTGCCTACCTACTAATAACTCTGCTGTGGAAAGTTGTGAAACATGGTCTGAATATATATTTGACACATTTTCTTTTGGCGAGAGATAAAAAGAGTTTTGAAACAACTTACAGTTTTCAATTTAATTATTTAAGCTGTTTAAAATTCTGCTGTCATACCCGGCAACTTTAAATTTAATAATGAAACGACGGCATCTTCCAAAATGTAAGCGCTTATCTTTTCCCATTTTATGTTTATGTATATTATTACTTATCAGACAAACTATGAATTTATGTTTACAAATTTAAACATATTATTTAAAATTTCAGTGTTGCATGGTTTTTTTAGATAAGCTTTCAATATCAATATATTGATAACACGTTCAGAATTTCTACATTACTCGATTGTTGATTAGAATAAAGGCATCCAATCTCGGACCCTTCCTGTAATTCTGGGATTTCGGGATTGGACATTCAACATAAAATAGTGTAGAAATTCGGGATTCGTTTTTAAGAATTTTTTATCCGGTGATTTTGAAATCCCGGGAATTTTCGGATTTCCTAAAATGAAAAGACGCAAGACCTTTTTTTTAGCTCTCACGCAAGTTTCTATCCCGGAATAAGTATTATCGTATTCCCGGATTTCAAGATCACAAAATTTAGTGGGATTCCGGGATTGGAGGCAATAATTAGAATCTTTTATTTGATTTTAAACTAAATTTTGTTGATATTTTCAAATTGATCTTTGATTAAATTGTAAAAATAGTCCCATTTGATATTTTGTTAATATATATTAGAAAATTAAATTTTATATTTTACGTGCTGTGCTTTTTCGGTTTTTGGACAATTTTTGCTTCGTTGAGAAGCATCATCAGACATCACACCGCAAGGCTCGCTTCAATTGTTAAGTAATAAATTACAACATAAAGGTCACCGAATCCATCGAAAATATTGTTAATTAATGTATATTTAATAATTCATTTAGAACTCAATATATCTTTGTTACATAATTATTTTTTAATTAAAGTAGTAATTTTATCTAATGCTTCTATAAGTTGTACCATTATTTATAAATAGTTTGCATATTTACCTATAATACCCTGTTATTGGTTTTCTTTTAACTATTTTTTAAGGCTTGTATTTTTTCGGTCAGAATTTATATTAAATTGTCATAATTTATTGGTCAGAATAAATAGTCATAATTTAAATAAAATTTAAAAAAACCTAACATAACTTAACTAAAATTGTTATAAAATATTCTGACCGTATTATGTTTTTATTCTGACCGTTCATATTTATATTCTGACTAAAAATTGATTTAAATTCTGATCATTTCATTTGTTGCCTTTTTTAATCACGCTATATCGATCAATTAGTTGATAATGATCGTAATGAGAAAAATTAATACCGATTAAAAAAAATATGTATATATTAAAATGATAACGGTATTCACGTATTTAAGTCTTCATAATGAATTTGTGTTCGAGTTCGTATGTTTAAATTCCCTTCATTTTATCTAACTCTAAAAACTGTTCGCCGCGATTATAGCTCTATTCCCATAGAATAGCAATCAGTTTTCAGAGAAAAAAACACCTGTTATTAGTTCTAATATACGTTTCGATTAAAAAAACATTTAAAAATAATTAAGCGAATCCCAAAAGCAAAGTCAAAATTCAGCAGTATTGGGGTGAACTATATGTATTCCATTGTGAATAATAAGGTATGTGCGCTATGTTGGTTAGGTTAGCATGAATGTGGTTGTACACCGCGTGCAACATTATTGTAGTACTACTCACGAAAGTTTCATTAGCACCGAACCTGTCAATTTTGCACCCAGTGCGCTGATAGGCCTTAGCTTAGTAACGAAATTGCTATATGTTAAGGTGTATACGCACTCCAAAAGAGAAAAAAAAACTATAGCCTACTTGTTAGCCACCACTTCGGTGTGACCCGTGGCACAGTTGATTTAAGTTAGTCTTCCTGCTCAGAAATCCTTAAAGAACAATCTCAGATAATGTAGTCATTATACCATATTTAACTACGTGTAAATGTTGGTCCACAAACTATCCGGTTAATCCCGAAGAGATAAGCAGCACAACCATCATGTCCAAATATGAATTGGCCAGCTTAGTAATTTAAAATTAATCTCTTTGTGATTTATATATATGTACCATTAATTTGACAATGGGAAGAGTTTAAAAGTCTAACCTCCACTAAGTCAAGCATGGTAGGAAGGCAGAAGGCAACACTGAACTATCACCCTCTTCTTCGTTGTAACCCTCAAGCAGCAAAGTTGCAGCACTACGCAACTGTATGTTTAAATATAGCCATAGGATGTCCACCATTACCAGGTAGGCATCAGCGCTTATGGTTCTTTGGGTAATGGTTATGGAAATCAGTGCAACGTAAAAATTATAATCCTGACATGATAGAGTTTGCGTCTTTCAGACCACACGCTAACAGTGTAGCCAGTCTTACCCATAAACATTAAGTTATACTATGTTATCTTTAATACCAGTCATTGCCAGCCAACCACTTGACTCAGAGGTAGGCCAGGCTGGCTTTTCCTATTTATTGTTTTAAGTTTTCGCGTGCTGGGGGAAGCTTACTTTGTTATAGAGGACAACGGCAACCGATCACTTAGCATATCTTCATGCAGAGAGTACACGGAAGGGTGAAGCTTATAAATGACAATTATTTTGCTAATCGTTCTATCTAGTCACATTGCAGGAAAGGATAGTAGCAGGGGAAAAGGAAATAATGCAAACGTTACCGATTGACTGACTTTGGACACACATCTTTCACACAATATTTTTTACTATGATAAATGAATAGAGAATTCTTACAGAATTGCTATTTTTTATTTAACTGAAATCTGACCAATAAACATAATGTAATAATGTGACAAAAAAATCAAGCTTCGTTAGAAAAAGTAAGTCACTCTTCTTAAAATCACAAATAAAGACTGGAAGCTTAAACTGAGTAGGATTTGAAGCTCGGCTGAAAAAAATCTAAACGCATTTTCATAGTACAAGTTTATTAACGATCAGAATCAGTTGATAATGCTTGTGACGAGTAAAGCCAGTTCTGATATTTAAAAAGTAATATGAAATTAGTAAAAAAATAATTTTGAATAGGTTCAGTCATAATCTTAAATTATGGTAAAAAAATTTTTTTTAGTATAAATATTTAAATACAAAACGCGAATTCAATAAATAGTAAAGTGCATATTATTTTTTTATAAAAACTATGGACATATATCAAAGCTAATGAAAAGAATAATTTCTAGATTCAATATGGCGATTACCATGCGCCACTGTTACGGCAGATGGTATAATTTACATTAGAAATGGGTTTCGGGAAAAAACGGTGTTAGTCATAATTTACAATTATTTTATGTTTGCTTATTTTATTTATCGTATCACTCAAACCCTTACATAGTTTTTGCGATTCACGATCGAAAGTACAGACTACAAATACAAATTTAACAGTAAGTAAATTATCATTCAGTGATTAAACAATTGTTAAAACACTCTTTCAGTTTTATGTGACCAAATTAAGCTTATTCAAAGAAAACTACACGTTATCATTATAAGTAAAAACATTTTTTTCTTACTTCACTTCTGTATATATTCTTATTTCGCATTTTTGTCAAGTATTGGGTTAATTAAGCGTCAGAAATCAGACATGATTAACAAAATCTGAATCCATGACTTGCAAATTCTTTGGTTATTTATTGAAATTTCATAAATTGATTGAAAATGCCCTTTGGGAAATTCGAAACCTTGATGCTAAAAACTCATAGCACTTCTAAAAAAACACTGTCTAGACCAGGGGTGGGGAACCTTTTCTTTTCTAAAGGCCGCATTTATTTTTCTGATTCAACAAAATCTCAAGAATTTACGGATTTTCCCAAAATTTGCAGAATTTTCCGATCATGTCAAAAGGCCACAGGTTTCCCACGACTGGTCTAGACCGACCGTCAAATTGAAAGAAAAAGAAAAATGTATTCCATGTGCATGCAAATTCACGGATATGTATTGTCGTAAATAAATATATGGATTTGGGTGATCTTTTCAATCTACTCCATTTGCATCGAATATCAATTTAGATATCAGCTGTAACATTTGCAGGAGCAACAGGGCGGTCATTTTCAATATAACAGAATCAAGGTCCATTTTATATCCAATATTTATTCATCTTTAGTATTCATTTCATATTTGATTTACAACTTCAAACAATAGGTGAAGCCTAATATGATGGAACTCGGTTTACACCTACCAATTCTTTCAGCAGAACTAACATGTTTTTCACGTGATATTCTTTTTATGTGAATATTTAAAAAAATATATTTACATTCATGTCACATTCAGGTAACAGATTTATCATCTAGATATTTAAAAAACTTATGCTTAATTATTAAAATACAATTAATTAAAAAATAATATACAAGATAAGTGCGAAAAACTAATAATGAGCCACCGTTAACATATATACAAACAAAAAAGATTACTTTTCAAGAAATATTTTCAATTGATTTAAATTATTCATTAAAAAATTCTTGGTAGTAACGCTTTATATTGAGATAATAAAACAATTTATGTTCTTATTTCATTTTATCATAAATCAGTCGATATTGCACGTGACGAGCGAAACACGTCCTAATGTTATAATAAGTAATCTTAAATAAATACAAAAAGTGTTATGTTTTTTATACTATGCTGAACCAAACACAGTTAAATTATTGACTGTAAGTGTAAGTGAAAAGTAAATTTTCAATCATTTTTACTCTACTGAATGGTATTTTTTATTATTGCAAAACCGATCCTGATCTTTATAAAAATGTGTTTAATTTTTTTGAAGTATAATTATTAAAGATATTAAGCGTTCACTATTAATAAATTAACTTAAAAGTAATCAATCCGAAAATACAGGACCTATCAAGCGTAGCTCTGTTTCTATATCGTTCTTCTTAAATTGACAGTTGCACCAAAATAATAACCATATACAATAAAATGGTCCATGAATTTTAAACTAAATCCGTAAATAAAATAAACATTTAATATATGTTGAAAATAATAAATTAACCTGTTTAATTAACATTCGAACATTAAGAATCTGGTAGAAATTAGTAAGCTTGACTTGAAAGTTTTCCAACTAAGCTCAAACAATGTTGATTGCGGTATTTTTCCAACTGTTGGAAGAAAATAAAGTATGATCAACAATGAAAAAGGCTTACGCAACTTATAATATAAAAAGTTTTGGGTAAAGTATTTTCATAAATTAGCTTTCACATTTTATTTTCGCTGAAAATATTAAACTCAAACATATTAGACTCACGTCTTTTATTTTATATAGGAGGTTTAATAAAAAAAAACTTTTAGGTGCTTCAAGCCCCTATAATATAAAAATATATTATATATCCTTAAGACGATGTATTTTTTTAAATACATTGTTTTATAAAAAAAAAATACTTTTCATTGGTTATTTATTCTAAAAGTTAAAAACAAAGTAAGACAGTTTAAATAAAGTGTTGCAGCTAGCCAATAACTACAATTTATGGTCAGTGAACTAGTAACAAAGCGCACATTTACCAATTTTAAAAAAATACTCCCAATTTTTTAGGCTATTGAAAAAAATATTTATGTGAGTAGTTTATAATCATAACTGAGATTGTGTAAAATCGAGTTATGAGAAAAACACAAAAAACCACGGGAGCACTAGTTTTCGTAATTATAATTTTATTATCGCAAATTAAAAGAAGACTTCATTAAGATGCAATATATGCTCTTACATCATGAAAACTACTTATCACCAATTGGTTATTTCTAACCATCTCATATTATTCATTTAAAAATGTGAGCCTAGACACCAGTGGTGTTCTATGTCAATGATTTTTAAATTGTTTAAAGTATTGTTCTAAAACGTATTTTTTTTATAATCACTTGGCATACCTTCTTAATAATAAGTGATAAAAATGTGAGTTTTTCTCATTAAGTGATTCTAGGTGCCTCATTTGTTACTGAAAACATAATCACAAGTTATTATTTTATTAAATTTTATATATCGATTTTGGAAAGGAAAAAGGACGTAATCCACAGTTTTTTTAAACAGAACATTTTTTCGATAATCAAAATGTATCTAATTTGATACGCGTTCTATCAAAAGGATGTAAGCTGCGAATTCCGAATAAGTATCTAAATTTAGCTTTGAAGTTTGAAAAGGATGACCTTGTAAAAAATTAAAACCAAGAAAAATACTGAAATAAAGGTTTTTCCTACATAATTTCTTTAACAAATATTAGATTATGTCAATTAAACACCAGTTTAGAAGTCTCCGCGCACTTCAACGTAGTGTTTATTTCATAATTTGCATGTGGACGAAAATCATCAAAACACGATTTTTGTGCCTCAAAAAACTTTTTCTGATACATACATCGATTTAAAAAAGCATTTATGAGAAAATACATGCTGGGTTACAAAACAGTAGACACTGCAAACAATGAGAATGAACGTCCAATAGCATTAACCACCTGACTAAAGAAAAAGAATAGAATATTTAATCGAAAATAACAATTCTGCTTGAATACGCATTAAAGTTTTGATAACTGAGCACATTGGCGGATTGAAGCTCAATAAATTTAGAGGCCCTGTTTTTAAGATTACTAAAACTGAATTTAAAATATTACATTTTTTAAGGCCCATAAGATTGGAGGCCCCAAGCGCGCACCTCGTGCGCTTATGGGGTAATCCGCCACTGGGTGAACATTAAGCCGTATATATTTTTCATGGGAAACATTTATGTGCGAGATTACCCCATTGATGCGGTCGCCATTGTTAAACATGAATTCAATGGTTGAATAATCAGCATAAACTGTTGCTAATGACTGCTTTAGAATATAATCTTATGTTGGTATCTATTTCCTTTTGTTATTTTGATATGTTAAAATATATTTTAGTGATAACAATACATTGCATTATATGAATACATTGTCTGAGCATTTACTATATTAAAAATAAACTTATTCCATAACCAGGTAAAAAAAACATAAACACTTTTCGTTTCAAGAGGATTGTCATTGCGTAACATCATGTATCAGGTCGTAATTGCACGCAGCTTTAAATAGGTACAAAAAATAAATGCATTCATTTTTAATCAATTATTTATTGTCCATTATTGTCTACAACCATTCTCTATCAGTTAATCATTTTTTAAGTTCCGATATTCCGATAAAATTACCACATGTTTTGTCGGGTTTTGTCTTTCGGGATCTTCATACGTTCTATTGCACGGAAGAACTTGAACAGTCATTTTATTCGCTTGAAATTTAATATTGAAATTGAGGGTATTATTTTTAAACACGGCTTATTTCAAAATGGTTAAAAAATTAAACTTGAATTTAGTTTTGTAAAACAATATACATTTTTAAGTATTTTTAGTTTTACACTAATTTGAAATGATATTTTGTATGTTATCAAGCTGTGTTTGAGACTGACTTCTAAAAATAATTTAAAAAATTATATTTATTAACTAAATTACATTTATGTTTCATGTTTTAACAATTATGGAACAAGCCGGGTTTGAAAATAATACCCTCAATTCCACCAAGCACCAAGCATAAAGTTTTAAATTATTTATTTAAATTTAAGCGAAGTGTCATTTACAAATAAAAAGGTTTGCAAGGAAAAAAATATATACCTAATACAAGAATGACAAGTGATTTCACACGTAACAATGAATTTTGTAGGATTTATGGTTTTTATCATAAAAGTTTGACGGTCACTGAATCAAATCACATATTTATAGTTTTGCATCCAGATAAATGGACTTCGGAAATATTTATCATTCCATTGTCTTTTACTATTAAAACTACGGTAGTTTATTTTTTAAACAGTTTGTAGTGTTATCCTTTATATTGTGAATGGACACAGTCATAAAAACAGTGGTATGCTTGCGATATTGTTTGCTATTGAACAAATTATTCCTGAATATAAAACACTAATTCATTTTGTTTGATCTAATAGATTTATTTGATGACCTTTGTTGCAAAAATGGAAACGTTTTAGTGATAAATTTGATTTTATGGTACGCGTATCAAATATGAAATTAGAAGTTTTTTTTTCCAAATAAATGAATATGTCCATTGAGCCGTGATGAAATAATCATGTCTGGCATAAACCACTAGACAGTTTAAAAATGCCTCGTTTTATCTAATTTATTGATTTTATCATTGCTATTTTTAAATGTCTCCCGAGTTTCTCATCAATTTGAAATACGATTTTAAACCTTTTTTGTACGTTTTTTACCCTGTTTATAAATTTGCTTCGATATAAAACAGGATACATTTCAATTATTTATGAAAATTCACGCTATTCGTTATAAAATAATTGATTGTTTAATCAATTTAAACGAAATTTAGACATTTTTATCGTATATAAAAGTTACAATCGAAAAACATGTTGATTTTTTACTACCATCGATGATATTGAAAGAATTTAATCATGCTATTGTCGTCTGTTGTGGCCCAGTTGGTTAGAGCATGCTTTACCGATCACGCAGCTCTGTTTTTGATTCCTGGTAAGATCACAGTGAATTATTCAATTAAAAGTTGTGATTGAAGACTGGGTGTGTTTGTGATGTCAATTCACAACATTTTCCTCTCTCCCCATCCTTATGATCCCTTAATAACTGAGTGTAGCAATAGCAATTAGTCAACCACTAATCCTGTACTAGCCTTATCCTTCTTCCCCTACTACTCACTTTAAAAAAAGTGAGGTTGAGCGACTGAATAACAAACAGTTTGTGGGAAAAAAATAATCTTTTTCGATACCTCCATTGTGAGTGGACATGGATAAAAAATGTTGTATTTGTAATGTTTGTATTGAGTATAAAATATTTTTTAATATTTTAAAACTGCTCTTAATAATACATATATATTTTGTATGCAGGCATACTTAAATTTTTATTCAGTTACTTTTAAATAAAAAAAAACACATTTTCGTCGAATATGAAAAGAAATAAAACATGTAAAGCACCACGCAAACACATTAGAAAAGTGTTTGGAAGCAATTTAAGTTATAACTTAAGAACGGGAGGCGTTTCTCATTTCGCTTAGAAACATACCTGAATAAAAATTAGCAAGTTTACACAAAGACTTTATTCTTGTAAATCATAAAAATAAAGCGTAAAACTTATAACACAAGCTAAAAATTGTAATCAATATAACAATTTAAAACAGACGTTTCCAGCCGTACTTAAAAAATAATACCTTTTAGTTTGATTCTTTAAAGTATGTTGTTTGTATTCAGAGTAAATGTATCATACAAATATTATTATGTTGTTGATATTAATTTAAATCCTTTAGTCATTATTGTACGCATATAAAAATAAAAACAGAGATATTTAAACGATTATATGGAAAAATAAATCGTGATAATTACCGCCAAATGCACAGAAAAAACACTCATTTGATATTTTATAGTAAAATGAATTCATAGGTTTTAAAGAATTACGTGATGTATACTTTTTTAAGTTGTTTTATTAATTAAAAGTTTTTTTTTTGCTTTATTTCTTAGCCTCAATTCAGTCGGTTAAAGGTAATCAGCATTTCTTTCACAACGCTAACACAGGTAAAAGACTACTTACAACTAATTACCTGTCACATAGATTTCTTTTACGAGGCAACTTCGGCAGTTGGGAGGCGCGAATTCTTCGCAAATGGCTCACATAAGCGAGACTCCATTTTCATTTTTATTCGTGCGTTTTCAGCACACAAAAAAACATTATTTACAGTGTCCGAGATGAAACTTTAATGTCGTTATATTTTCTTTATATTTATAAAAGTTTCGCCAAGGAATTTTTATTTATGATTTTGCTAAACTAAACTATGTTTTTCTGTTGCCTGTAGTGGCATTTATTTTGTAATGGCTTAAAACTTACACACTTACGTAATTTCACATTCACGCATAATATGAAAACATGTGGACCAATTTCCCCACGTAAAAATATTCAGTTGTATATCCAGGTGGAAATACATCAGGTATATCAGCCTCCCAGTTGGTTAGAGATTGCTCTACCGATCACGCAGGTCTGGGTTCGATTCCCGTTCAGATCACAGCGAATTTGAGATTTATTCAATTCAAAATTGTGATCGAAGACTGGGTATTTGTGATGTAAATTCACGTTATTTATTCTCCTCCTATCCATCTGATCCTTTAATAACTGGATGTAGCAATAGCGATTAGTTAACCACTTATCCTGTTCTGGCCTTATTCTTCTTTCCCTACTATTCACGTTGAAAAAAGTGAGGTTGAGCAACTGAGTCTGTTTGTTGTTTAAAAGTAATGTTGAGATACCTCCATTAGGAGGCCATATGCTCCATGTTGGGAGAGGACATGGATTAAAAAATATATATCATAAAGTAATATCTTCGAGGCAACTCTTCTAGGTCTCTGACCCATTCACTGAAGGACTGGTCTTGTATTAAGGTTTTGTAGAAGCAAAGTTTGTATTTTGTGATTAGCAGGATGATTTGAATTGCCATTCAGTCCATAAAAACATCTATTGCTGCCCACATCCTATTGATTTTCTCACTTACACTATTCTGGACATTGATTAGGATTAGAGATTCAAGATAGACGAACTCATCGACCGTTTCAATGATTTGGTCTGATATCCAATTGTAGTATCAGCTTTGTGACGAGCATATATATTTTTTTCATATCAACTTTTAGTCCAATGCCACTTGCCGCTTGTTGCAAGCTTACAAAAAGGCTTCGTCATCATCATTTTTTGTCATAGGTTTAGGAAACCCTGTGGTAACAAATGTTGAGCTTGTCGACTTTTTATGATATATACATTTGTAGATAGATTTTAATAGGAAATATCTGTAGACACCGCTAATTTTTTTAAAAAATGTATTATAATTCTATATCGACTGTGGAAAGGAAAAAGGACGTAACCTACAGTTTATTCAAAACAGCTTTTTTCGATAATCACAATGTATTCAACTTGATACACGTTCTATCAAAAGGATGCAAGCTGCAAATGCCAAATTGGTATCTAAATTTAGCTTTAAAGTTTGAAAAAGTTGACCTTATAAAATATTAAAGTCAAGAAAAAAGACTGAAATAAAAGTTTTTCCTAGACAATTTCTTTGGTTCATATTAGATTATGTCAATTAAATACCAGTTTAGAAGTATCCGTGCACTTTAAGGTTGTGTATAATTCATAATTTGCATATGGCCCAAAATCATCAAAACATTGTAAAATTTGATGTGGGTGGGTTACTTTCTTTTTCTTTTCCACAGTCGATATGATTGTGCTGTGCTGTATTTGTGTGTTTCAAGAGGACGAAGAAAAACGTGTACACTTTACATTTAAATTTCGCATGAAATAAACTACACGAAAAACAATTAATCAAAGTAAATCGAATAACTAACAATAACTACCTTATTGCCCGACATCTGTCGTCTCCTATTAAATACCAAGCGACAGCAGTTTCAGAACACTTATTCATATAAGTTATTCAAATTATGTAGCATCACAAAATGTAACGACTTAATAATAATATTCGTGATTTATTACATTCGTATTGCCGTCATATTATTAACGCGGGGATATAAATTACACAGGGAGGCATTCGAAACAAATTGATGGCGATGACAACAAGTGCACGGCGAGAGAGGCGCCCGACAGGGGTGGGCGGCTGTAAAGTTTTACGACCGCGCCAGAGCTATTCTATTACATCCCAGATAGATCCGAACCCACCATGCAAAGATTGCACAGTTTGTTTTTGCCAATGATCATAACTTGAAAGACACTCTTCAGTGTCCACTTTATTTTTTACATTGATGAAATATTTGTTATCCGACGTTTGCATGGTGACATAAATCACACATATAACAGTATAATGATGTGCTGCTATATTGAGCCGATTGCTAGAATAATATTGGTCCGGAGAGCTGGTTCTTAAAATACGATTTTTTATTTTAATTATCGTAATTCCTAGATCGAATATATTGCGTGGTCGAACGGTCAACGTCGTTGGATTCCGGAGGTCATGGGTTCAAATTCCAGTACGAACAGTTTTATAAATTGATTTTTCAATCGGTTTTGTACATTAAATGCTTAGTTAAAGTTTTTTCTATGTTGGGTTTTTATTTTATCTCCAAAAACCATCTACAAGAGCTGGTTGAAAAGATTCAATAAATATAAGTGCCCACAAATTACCCACAGACATTATTTATATTGAAATTGTTGACTGTATTTACTAAAATGATAACTTTCGAGCTTTCAACAATAATAATATGCCTTTGCATATTAGGAAAACTTTCCCATGCTTATAGACAGTATTTAATAAATTAAATAGTTAAAAATTTAATTTTATTTAGTGCCAGCCTTTAACCACTTTCTATAATTACAATTTTTCACGGAATTTAAAAAAATGTTTGCTGAAACCTTACCAAAAATATGCACGTATAATATAGTCAGTGAAAAAATAAAGCAAAAAGTTATTTTTTATAATAAATTCATAACATATCGACTGTGGAAAGGAAAAAGGACGTGACCCACAGTTTTTTCAAAACAGGTTTTTTTCGATAATCACAATGTATCAAACTTGATACACGTTCTACCAAAAAGATGGAAGCTACAAATGCTGAATAAGTATCTAAATTTAGCTTTTAAATTTGAAAAAGATGACCTTGTAAAAAATTAAAACCAAGAAAAAAGACTGAAATAAAGATTTTCCCTCGACAATTTCGTGAATTAATATTATATTATATCAATTAAACATCAGTTTAGAAGTCTATGCGCACTTCAATGTTGTGTATAATTCATAATTTGCATTTGTACCAAAATCATCAAAACGCATTTTTTGCGCCTCCTGTAAAATTTGATATGTGTGGGTTACGTCCTTTTTCTTTTCCACAGTCAATATTATACTAGCATGCATATAATTATAAAAGCAATAGAAAAAGTGACTCCTGGCTTCTGTAGCGAGTAATTGAAGCGTGTAAGAATTTCAATTTAATGATTGGACACGGGATTGAGTTAGTGTCGGCACCATTTGCGACCGTTTCCAACGACATCTTGTGTCGTTACGGGAAACATGAAAAGCGCTTGCGTGTGATGGGGTTGTCGATCTCTCTTCTAAGAAAGGGTTGAATGTACAAATAAATAAACAGATAATATAGTCAAAGTTCCGTAAACAACTTTTAAATGTGCTGAAATTATAAATTTCTTTCCTAAAACATATTTTTGAGAGGGGTTGTAAAATAAAACAACCACGATAAAAACTATTATAACTTATTCAATAAAAGATTTGAAATTTGCATTTAAGATTGTTTAAAAATAAAGGAATTAAAACTACTCTGCCATAATTATATTAAAATAATGAATATAATTATAATTTAAGATTTCGACTGATGGACTTGGTAAAATATTAAATTTGAATCGTTCAAATTATGTACATTCACACAAGTTTTGTCACTACCGACCCGAGTTTTGCCTTTCGGCATCTTCAGACTATTAAGTGCATGGATAAACTTGAACTGACGCTTAGTAAACGAATGTATCGTGTTTATATAAGAAATAAATGTATCATTAAGAGTTCGACATGACTACAAACACCATTGCAATCATTTTGAAAGATTTTTTTATTTTTTAAAAAGTTATGTTCACTATAGTAATAAATAAACAACTAAAATAATTCAATTATTTCATTTGTCAATCAAAATTAACTAAGCAATTCGTAAAACTCTACGGCAATGTTGAATAAGAATTTATTTTCCTTTAATTATAAGCGTCGTAAAATTGACATCTGCGCGAGCTCGACATATGTATTTTATGGAAAATTATTGAAAAATGATTTATGTGGTTAACCAAATAGATGATAAACGTAACGACATACCATAATAAATGTAAATTTCATTAAATAAAAGATTACAACAAGCACTCATTTAGTATAAAAGTACATTTGATATAAAACTATAGTGTGTAGAAATCGACTGTGAAAAGGGAAAGAGGACGTAACCCACACATAGCAAATTTTACAGGAGGCGCAAAAAACGTGTTTTGATGATTTTGGGCCATATGCGAACTATGAATTATACACAACCTTGAAGTGCACGGAGACTTCTAAACTGGTGTTTAATTGACATAATTTAATATTAATGAAATTGTCGAGGAAAAACCTATATTTCAGTCTTTTTTCTTGGTTTTGATTTTTTAGAAGGTCATCTTTTTAAAACTTAAAAGCTAAATTTGGATACTAATTCGGCATTTTTTGCTTGCATCTTTTTGAACGAATGTGTATCAAGTTTGATACATTGTGATTACCGAAAAAATACCTGTTTTGAAAAAACTGTGGGTTACGTCTTTTTTCCTTTCCACAGTCGATATGTATGTGTTATAAATATGAAAATGTACTTAAATATATGACAAAAAAATGACAATAATTCAAATTGTATAAACAAAAGAATCAAAAAAAAAAAAAAAAACATTTTGTATACAAGTAGATTGAAGAATTATTACAAGTTTGGTAAATTATTATAGTGCAGAACAATTTCGCAGTTTATTTTAAATTGTATTGTTAATTCAAAAATATTACCGTGTACTTTTTTATAAAGTTAGGGAATTCATCTCTTGTGGGGATCGAACCCACGACCTTTGGATTAGAAGTCCAACGCGCTATCCTCTGCGCCAAAGAGACATGAAAGACAGACCAGTACAAAGTTTATAATATCGTCTTATCGGTAATACATTTGTAAGGAATTGCTTAATTATTATGTTAATGAGATAACTCATAATTGCATTCATTTTTGAATTGTACGTGTGAGATATCGATTTAAGTACCGAATAAATTCCTCTCAGACTATAATTATGAAAATATTTATACAATAATTCATATTTAAAAAATAATGAAATACGTTTAAGAGGACGTTGAAGATTAAAATTATTTTTTGACAGACAAAAAAGTAAAGGGAGTATAAATATTTATTCAAAATTGTTGATTTTCTTCTGAATAAATGATACAAAAAAGGTGTTTAAACTGGAAAAGGTTTTTTTTTATTGATTACATTTGTTTACCAATACACGGATTAGTTTGTTGGTTGTTAACTAATCGATTTACAACGTTCACTGTTAATCAGTATGTGTGAAAATATTGTTTCCGAAAGTCATTTTAAAATTAGCAAAAATATATTTATATATTTTATTTAAATACCCACAACTGTTTAATTCTAAGAGTTTTCCAATTTCACAGGTTCGTTATTTGTAGTTCGAAAAAATATGGAAACACAAATATTGTTTAAATGTATAAATTGATCATGGTAGAACTTTTGTTTTCCATCTCCGCACCCTAGTCGGCCAGCTCATGATTCCTGTAAGATTTTCTATTCCCCGCCAGTCTTCTTGATTCCTCCCAGGTCATTCCAGCGTCCCGTAGCTCCACTGAGTACATCCTATGGACTCTATAGGCCAATAATGACCATATATATTCTACAGCAGTGCTTCCCTACATGAGGTTCACGGACCCCTGGGAGTCCACAGATTTTTCCAGGAGGTCTACGAAAAAATTCATTCCTTCAACATTCTTTGTGATAAAATATGAACATTTGAAATAATTTTTTTCGAGGTTCCGCAGATTATTGTTTTCAGATTTAGGGGTCCGTGGCATGAAAAAGTTTGGGAAGCACTGTTATATAGTATAGAATATTGATGGTCATCAGTGGCCTTCCACGACGGCGGAATCCATCCGGTTGGTAGAAGAGACAAGCAGAACTCAGGCTTTCTTAGAATAACTATAAGTATGGGAAAAGCGGTAGGAAAAATTTTTTTTCGTGGAAAACATTATTAACCCGATTATAAGTAATTATGTGAAATTATAAAATTTTAATAAATATGATTGCTTTAATTTAACAATTCTGTTAATCGTACACCATTCGTTTTGTACTTTTACGATCTAGATAAATGAAAAATTCGTGGAAAGTTTCTCTTCTTAGAAACCATAAACGGAAAAACTCATTGCTGAAAACGACGTTGATATATTGCGAAAAGGAAATAATTCCGAGAAATACGATTTGAATGTTATGGCATTTTTTGTTGTAGATTCTCAGTTAATTGTTGAATACCTCTTATTATTCAGCTAATGGAGTTTATTCAATGTAAGGCTAAATTTCGGCATAGTCAATTAAAAAAGTTAAACTTGATTCATATAAAAACTTAGACAAAGAGAAAGCTGGGAAATTGAATCTTTCACACAGACTTATTTTATTGAAGAAAATAATAGCTGTGGTTTGCTTAAATATTTTTGAACGACATAAGATAAACATATTGTTAAATAAATAAAAATAATGCTTATAATTCAAGTACATAAAAAATGAGAATATTAATAATAAATGAACATTTGTTCTCGCGTTTTTTTTAATATACATTTCAAAGCACATTTTTCAGATAATTATTGTTGTTGATGGTATTAAAACAAAATTTTGGAAATCAACAAACAAGATTAATTATATTCTGAAGAATTAAAAAACCTTTTCTCCGAATATAAATTTCAATATTTATAATCATATTATGATTTTTAAATGCCTATATTTAATAATTTAAGATTTCGACTGAAGGTGCTTGGTGGAATTTCAATATAAGATTTTAATCGTTCAAACTATGTACATTCTCACAGATTTTGTCACTAATGACCCGGGTTTCGCCTTTCGACATCTTCAGGCGTTCAAGTGCACGGATGAACTTGAACTGACGCTTAGTAAATGAATGTTTCATGTTTATATAATACATAAATGTATCATTGAGTTTAGAGCCATTGCTGGCGAAAATGATAAGCTTATGGGAATGCTCACAGATTTGACATTATTTAACCTATATTTAACCTTTAATTATAAGCCTATATTTTAAATTAAATTTTGATAATTTTAAATTGGTATTGTTAAAATTTTGTTAATTTCTATACATTTTCTCACTAATGACTCTGGTTTTTAGTGGAAAAAACGTATGAAAATGTACGATTCGAACCATTATAAATAATTGAGAAATTACGTTTTTTTTTTATATTATGCTCCGATAATATGTTATACTAATATAAAAAAATATATGACATTATAATCTAACTAAATATTGTGAAAGATAATATCAAATAATTTAATCAATCTATAAGTGTAGATAATCGCATATTTTGGAGCTTTTAGGCACGGATACAAACGTAAAAATATTCTATTCTCTCTATAATAAATTATTTTATAAAAAAAAACCCTACAGAGAAGATTACTGAAGTTTCTTATTCTAGTGTATTATTGGTCATATCGATATGAGGTTTTGTGAAAACCTTTACATCCCTTTTAACATATTTCGGCTGCTACTTTGAATTCGCCGAAGCGTATTTTGTTGAGATAAAGTATCCAGTGGTGTACCGAAAGCATTAATATTAATAACCGGGTGAATGGATGAGGGTTGCTCTACATTCCTTTCGTGCTGTAAGATTAACAAACCATTATTTTAATGTTGATTTTGTCTGTGTGTTTTTATTATGGAATCGATAAAAATACTTGTACGAGTATTTTTATATTCGTTGTAAAAATGTATTTTTTTAACCATGTCCGCTCCCAATGTGGAGCATATGGATTCCTAATGGAGTTTATCTCAACAGATTTGTTTCTACGAGAACTGCTTGTTACTCAGTTGCTCAACCTCTCTTTTTCCAAAGAGAGTAGGAATAGAAGGATAGGGCTAGGACAGGACTAGTGGTTAGCTAATCGCTCTCGATACGCCTTGTTCATGGGATAAGATGGGTGGGAGGGGGGAATTTAAGACATCACATACATCCATGCCTTCGAACAGAAATTCATAAATCGATTGAAAAATCAATTTTATAAAACTGTCCGACGACGTTGATCACTCGACCAGACAGGCGGCAAAAGGTAAAAAAGGTTTTTTAAATGGATTTATTCTTGTATTTTTTCACAGTGAGTGAGAACTAGGGCTTATACAAAAACTAACTTTAATTACAATATTTCTTATAACTCGGCTTAACATAAAAAATATCATTCAAATAAAATAGGGAGAAGGTTGATTTTTTGTTAAATTTCAGTTGCTCAAGATACTTAAGCACTGCTAGAAAAAAAAAATTATTTGTTATTCCTCGTCAGAAAAAAATGCGCGACAAACATATTTTAAAGAAAAAAAACTTAAATGTAATGGTTTCAATACATTCCTTGATGTACATATACTTCATATCAAACTACATATTTAATTGTGTTTTCTTTGTCACTACATATAGTGGATTTATCTAAAAATATTGAGTTTTTTTATTAAATAATAAAAAAAAATAATTACAATATTTGAAAAAAGGCCGGCCTTCAAATGTCGCAAATTTAACTTAAAAACCTGATTTTGAAAATTGACAAGCTCTAGTAAAAATTTGAAGAACTTAATAACACTGCATATATATAGGTAACATTATCTTATTTCAATTTCACATTTCTTGTTTGCAAATTTTGTTCTATGCTGGTTTCTACGAGTTGAAATACATATATTACTCAATGTATAATATTTATTGGACGCACATTCAAATGGTAATCAATTCAGTACATACCTATAATAAAACATTGTAAAACATAAGCAGACATATTGTTAATAATAAAGTAAAGATGTGTAGTAAAGATTACTATTTCTACAAAATATTTAAACAACTGAACCGGCTTGGTTTAGCTACTTAGTGAGCATCTTAAACAAGTGATCAGATCCTACAGTGGTCGTGATAATGTCATCAAGCTATGCGTATGCTGCGAAGCAAACGACGCAGCGTAGAGCAGCGCAAGGCGGCACAGATTTTGTATTAAACGTAGACCAGCGTAGAACGTGTGACGCACACATGCGTTTGATCTACGCCGTGCACCGTTGTGGATCCGACACAGATTCCTACTCGACGAATGCAAGTTTGGACGTGTTCTTTTGATTTTGCCGTGAAAATGACCGTAAAACTAATGAATCAATGCAAACTCAACTGAAATAAAGTGTTTTTTGTACGATATTGTAGAATTTACTGAAAACTAATTTGAAATAAATTGAATGTGATTTTGTAAAGAAATATACATTTTCACACTATGACACTTGCGTGTCGCAGCTGTGCCACACCCCCGAATGTCCTCTGTTCATCGACTTATTGGCCTCGAAAAACATGTTCAACATAATACCCAAAATATGTTTAAAGACTTGCAATTCACGCTTTCACTTCACTCATGTTTCAAGAATTCTTTTTCATTGGTATTATTTTGTTTCCCTTACAACTCCTTAATTAATAGTAAGATGATAGACACGCACCGTTGTTAGAAATAATTTCGTTTATTTTAATAACAATCTTCTTTCCAAAGATATCAAATATCTTCCAATAGTGATGGATGGATAATATTGAGCATTATAATAAATATATTTTGCATGATAATATCACGAACGTCCTCTGAATGCAAAAGGGTGTATGTTGAGTGTTTTACGTTGAAACAAAATACGACGACATCTTCTTTGTGCGGCTTACTAGGAAACATCCATCTCGGTTTTGTTTTAACTGACAGATCATCCGAACAATCGATGCCTATCACGTGACGTGTTGCAAGGTACCTTACAATTCTACCTCTTATACTTTTCAATTCGGCTTATCTACGACGGTTGTTCTCAAATTTTATTTTGAAGGGGAACCCATTTATAGATAACGGACAACATATTATTAAATAAAAAAAATAAAAAGGAAAATGTATCGGTTTTATTTGATTAAAAATTCTAATAATTCATTATAAGTGTAGATTATTGATCACTATCTGTAGTTATAAGGAATTCTTTGGTTTTATATTTAAACATTTGATATTTTACGAGATTTTACAACCCCTTTTGTGATGACAACTGGCAGACATTTAAAGGTTTTAGTTCAATTAATTGTTTTATTGAAATATCATGTAACAAGTATAATCATTTTTTTTAAATATTGTTTGTACCCGTTATATGACAAAACTGTGTTTTTAAGCCCGAAACGATTTTGCGTTTTTTTCTTCCTTGCCTTTTGGGACGTCAACCGGACACAACGTGTCGGTGCCCCCGCTGCTGGAAAGTGTTTCCAGCGGCCTTTAGTTTAACTTTTATTTAGTTTTTTGTAGTTTTGTGTGATACGTTATTCATAGAATGACGTATCGGAAAGCTCGTCATCCGAGATTGAAGAAGTTATCCTTTTCAATCTCAAAGATAATTAAAAAAATATTTTTTGTTTGCCTGTCGCGCACGCAGATGAAAGCATATTTTTTCCTTAATTAACTATAACTCCAGTCGTACAAAGAGGGTATTATTTGTGTTAATGTAAATTCTATCTGTGAATATTCTTTTTGTAATTTGCAAATTCTCAATAAACATAATTTCGTAACGCCGAGCGCTGTTTTTCATTCCTACCTCCATGTTATTATATATATCTTTATGTAAATGTTATAATTTATTTTAAGAATGAGTGAAATTTTATAATTCTCTTACATGATAAGATTTACTAAAAATGTAGTTTTTTTAAAGGAACTTACTTTGAGAAACACTCACCTGCGGGAAAAACAAATGGGAGGGAGTATGTGTATTAAAAGCCAAATTTGCTCTTCTTTTAAGGATTTTCAGACAATACGTTAAGATTTAGAAATTTCTTTGTTCACAATTGAGACAGTTACTAGATATGGATGGCTTAAGAATTTCAAATTACTCTTTCACAATATTTTGAGATAATTCAATTTAAATTGTACGTTTTCTTTCACTGGCGTACTCATTTCATACGGTACAAACAACTATTTTTTTCAAATGTGAAGATTATTTGTTTGCGGATAAAACTACATATATCATGTATCGGTTAAGATTATTTATTTTGCGTAGACGAATTCAAGGACGTTGATATTATGTTATATTTAAATAATATTCCATTCCAATTAATATATTTCAAGTTTGAATTATTTTTATTCTATATGTTTCTATAAATTTTGTCGATAACGACCCGGGTTTCGCTCTTAGGCATCTTATGGTTTTATCAGCTGCACGAATGTACTTGAACTGACGGGCTTTTCGTTCGTGTCTTACACTTGGTTGGCGGGCCTTGTGGATTACTCCAATTGCCCTTTCGTCTGATGTTGGGGTTTTTATTTAATTTTTTCCCCTTTTTAGTGTTGATTCCTGTCTCTTTTTATTGTAATTTTTTTTTTTTTTGAGTGAGACAGGATGATCATATATATTGTTTTTTTTTTTTTTTTATAATAAACAAACAAGAATACAGTGAGAGAGAATACAATAGAAAAGGAAAATAACAATAGAAAAAGAAAAATAATAATAGTAACAATAATATTAAAATAAAAGAAATTGCGTGCGAGATCGTGGTTGTTATTAGGTCGTTGTTTTGTTGGCGTTGGTTGACACTGTAGGGTGATTCATTTACCTCGAGCAGCATTATTATGTTTAGTGGAGAAATGCTTATCTGTTTGTGAATATGTATTTTTTGGGAATTTATTTAATTTTTTATAAATTCCGTGTAGTCCCTCTTTTTTTTGTTTTTTACCCTCGAGAGGATGTCGAGCCTACAGTGTCGGCGTGTGTCGTATGTCGGGGGTGGTTTATGACGTCACCCCGGTTTATACGCCATTTTGTGGCGTACCAGCATTTAGATGATGGGGTCGGGGGGGAGCTAGGGGGGTTTGAGGAGGAGAACCTTCCTTGGCCGTGCTATGTCGGTGTGTGGGTATTTTATGTAATCGTTTAGTAACGATTTGATAGTGTCGTTTGGGTGATCTGCCATGTCGCTGTAGAATTTCTTCGACAGCTTCATGACGTGTCCGAGTATGGTGTCTGTTTTGGTGTCTCTGTGGAGAGTGGTATTTCGAACGTACCAGGGTGCGCCTGTTATCATTCGTAGTGATTTGTTTTGTATAGTCTGGAGCGTCTGGATGTGTTTCATGCTTGCGTATGCCCATATCGGGCATGCGTAAGTCATGATTGGACGAGTTATCGCGGTGTACAAGAGTAGCTTGCTGTTTATTGCAAGTTTACTTTTGTGCCCAATCATCGGGTAGAGTTGGCCCGTGACTTGGGATGCCTGTTTTTTTTTTACAGATATATGTCTGTTGAAATTTAGTCGCGAATCAAGTGTGAGGCCGAGGTATTTTACCGTTCGTGCCCACGGAATGTCTGTGTTTCGCATCCGGATGCGTTTGATGTTCTTAACGTGTCTATTTGGCCTGCGACTGAAGGTTATTGCAGTGCTTTTTTCTGGGTGTATTTGAATGCGCCAGTTGGCGCACCAGGCTTGGATGTCCGCACTTGCCTTTTGTACAAGTGCGGTGGCTCTATTTCTGTTTAGTGATCGTGCTAGGATCGCTGTGTCATCTGCGTACTGCGCGACGATCGTTTCGTTTATCCCGGGTATGAAGGCGGGTAATGGGATGTCATGAGTATATAGATTGTACAACAGGGGCGATAAGGCGGACCCCTGTGGCACACCGGCTGTCGGCGTACGCGTCGTCGATAGTTCGCCGTTAACTTTAGCGCGGAAAGTTCTGTTGGTCATAAATGAGTTTATAATTTTTAACATTGGACTTTCGAGGCCGGCCTCGGAGAGTTTGACTATCATACCTTCTATCCAAACCTTATCGAAGGCTTTGGCGATGTCGAGAAATAGGCCGGTGGTGAAACATCGGCGGTTGAAACCTTCGCTGATGAATTCAACAACTCTGAGTAATTGGTGGTTGGTGGAGTGTCTGTGACGAAAGCCGTGTTGCTCATCCGGGATGAGTTTTTTTTCCGTCACAAACTCTTCCAGGCGGGATTTAATTACACGTTCCAATAGCTTTCCCATTGTCGGGAGTAGGCTAATGGGTCTGTGATTTTCTGGAATCTGGTGTGGTTTGCCCGGTTTCGGGATTAAGATGATGTCTGCGGCTTTCCAGGCGGGTGGAAAGTGTTGGACGGCTAGGCATGCGTTTATGATCGTTGTTAGTGCTTTGACACCGTTCTCGGGAAGGTGTTTCAGCGCATTGTGCTTTATTTCATCGTTGCCAGGGGCTTTACGATTGGATAAGCATTTGATTCTGCATTCAATCTCGCCCGTGGTTGCGGATGCGATGGAAGTCGCGGTCGGAGATGTTGTGATCTCTTCAGTGATTTTGATATATTTGGCGGTTACTGATTCTATGCGTGTTTTAAGCACGTGGTCGTTTTGATTGAATTCATTCGGAGAGAATTGTTTCTCGAGTGATTCCGCGAAAGTTTCTGCTTTTTCCGCGGCTGTGAAGACCGGGCCATTCGGACCGTTAAGCGGTTGGATGGGGCATTTTTTGTGTCTGACTGCTTTGCTGAGGATCCAGAAGGGATTGCTTCCTTTGGTCATACCCTTTAGGTATTTGCCATAGGAGGAGTCTCTGTGCTCCCGAAGTTCGATTTTGATCTCCGCGGTGAGACGGTTTTTGAGCGTTCTTGCTGTGGGATTGGCGTGCCGGCGCCATTCCTTAGCCGCTCTGTTTTTTTCCCGAATTAGGTTTTTAATTCTAATTGGGATATCTGGTCGGTGGTCTTCCACGGGGACTTCGGTCGTGGCGGATTCTTTCGCGGCGCGTATGGAATCCGTCAGACCGGCAATTGCTCTGTCTATGTCTGCCGGATTGGCGAGACTAGCAGAGCTGTGAAAATTGTCTGAGAAGTGAGTGCTGAAATCTTCCCAGGAGACTTTGTCTCTGGTTTTTTTTGGCACGATAGCCAGTGGATCGAGGGGGTCAGCTAAAAATAGAAGGACCGGCCGGTGGTCTGAGTTTAGTTCGTGAACGACTCTGATTTGCGGTGTGTGCGACATCGCTATTAATAATGCAAAATCGAGCACATCTTGTGTGTTCGTTGCAGGGTGATATAAGGTTGGCTCAGTTGGAGCAGCAATGACGGCGTTGTTATCTAGTGCAAATTTGTAGACGGCTCGGCCACGGAAGGTGGTCCGACGGCTATTCCAGGCTGAGTGTTTTGCGTTGAAGTCCCCAGCAATAACGGTGGCGGGGATATCATTCAACAGCAGATCGTTTAAGTCTGATGCTGCCAATGTTGATCGGTGTGTCGGAGGGCAGTATACAGATATTAACTGTATTTTGCCTGCATTTTTTGTATTAATACATATCGCGGTTGATTCTAAGTTGCAAGAGTTTAGTCGCGGTTTCTGGATAATAGCACAATGGTCGATGTGTGATTTTACTACGATGGCGGTTCCTCCGCCTTTCGCGTGCGTCCGGTCGGTCCGGTGCGTACTGTAGTTCGGGAAGTTAATCGGTGTCGCGGGTTTCAAAAACGTTTCATTGACGAGTAATGCGTCAATGTCGTGTGTTCTAAGGAAATTTTGCACTTCGATTTTATCATTACGTAAGGTACCGTTTGCGTTCCAGAACGCTATCTGCAGTGATGTAGGTCTAGTTTTAATGTTGGCCATGGTTAGTTAGGGAGGTGGTCTGGTAGTAGAAGTCGCATACGCGAGCGATGGTTGCTTGGCTACGCGCGATTGAGTCCTGGAGTTCTCTTACGAGTTCTTCCAGGGCCCTGTCACGTGCGGCTTCGCGTGGGACGGGGGGAGTATAATGCTTGGTACTCACATTGGGTTTTGGTGTCGGTCTCCTTTGTGTCATGTCTGCAACTTTGGCTGCCCAAGGAGTGCTTGTTCGCTGTTGCTGATTTTCTCGTCCGGCTGAGAGGTCTTCGTATCTTCGTCCTGTGTTAGACGGCAGTGCCGGCCAGTTCTCGGCTCGCTGTATAGGTCTGCCCGCAAGTGGATGGCGGGGGCAGCCCCGGTAGTTCGCCGGATGCTGGCCGGAGCAGTTTGCGCAAGTGGCTGGACCGTCCTCTCGTTTTTTGTTGCATGAGTCGGTGCGGTGGTCCTTGCCGCACTTTACGCATTTCGGCTGTGCGTGGCATCCAGTCTGGGAGTGTCCGAACATTTGACAATTGTGACATTGGCCGAGTTCGGTTTTCCGTTTCAGCGATTCTGCTGAAACGTTGTAGTTTCCAAGTTTTTGGATCGCAAATGTTTTTCTCCCTTCTTCGGTATGTTCTATGTCGAGCAGCATGAGGGCCATTGGAGTCCTGGATTGGCCTTTTTTCATCCTCTGTGCTCTGATGATCGGGTATCCTTCTTCCCGCAGCATTTCCTCGACCTGCGAGTCCTCGAAGTTTTCGGGGATACCCTTAAGTACTATCTTGTACGTTTTGTCTTCTTTAAGGGTGTAGCAGTGGAAGGAAATTTCTCGTTTGTCTAAGAAGTAGATTATTCGTCGGTAGATTGTGCTGTTATCAGTATTGACTCTCAGGGAATCTTTCTGATCTGTTGCAGAAAATCCTGAGAGTCCGGCCAACTTCAGATCCTTTTCAAGGATAGAGAAGTCTTTTTTTCTGTGGATAATTATTGGGGGCGTTTTTTCAGAGTTTTTGTCTCGGACGTAGTTGTCCCCATTTTTAGTGGTAGTTGGTGGCTGTGGGGTGGTTTTGGCGTTTGTAGTTGTTGGGATAATGAGAGTTGTCTGTGAGGCGGTGCGTAGAGTTGAGGAGTCTGGTGGGTTTTTGGCCGTTTTTTTAGCTGCTTTTTTTGTGCGGCGGCTGGGTATGGTTTTGAAAGTTTCTGACTTATAGTCTTCGTCTTCTTCCGATCTAATTTTTCTTTTGAGAGGTTTGTTTGTTCGTGGTCGTGATGAAGAATGTTGCGTGTCTGAGGATTCATTGGCAGACTCGTCGCAGGCCATGTCCTCCCAGTTGAGATCCGGGGTCTGTGCGTTTTTTTTCTCTAGGATTTTTTTGAGGTTGTTAGCCTTTTCATCGGTTTCAGTGTTTGGTGAGAATGCCATGCATAGCAGATGGTGAAGTGTTAGAAGAGACTCAACAGAGATAAGGCCTTTCTGACGGGCTTTGCTACCCGTATCGTTTATATACAACCATAAAAGTGAATCGCACAGTATAATTATTGTTAACCTTATTGACATGATAGCGAGAATTTACAACATTAATTAGTTGCAATGAATCTTAAAAATCAATCATTGTTGATTTTTAATTTACATAATAATTTTTTATTTACATAACATTTTAAAAATAATAATAAAACAGAATAAAACAAATTCAAATTCTAATACTATATCCGTACATTTACACACACATGCGCATACACACATATACAAATACAGTACACAAAGAAGTCATGCAAGGAGAGTCATTTTCATGATGCTTAGTTCGTTTTAAAATAGTTTATAATTAGTTGTACTTAAGTTAATGGAGTAAAACACATTTTTAACACGAGGAAAATAGGTTATATTGAAAACAGTTTTGCTTAAACTAGTTTTTTTATTGCTTAACATTATATAAGACAGTAATATTCAAAATAAAATTATCAAATCCTACAACATAAAAATATTTTCTCCGTTGTTTTTTTCTACCAATATTTAATTTATTTTTTATAACGCTGTGGTATTACGTAATTGATACAAAAAAGTTTTTGGCAAAGCAAAAAATAATTAATCATCTTAGAAATGGTTAACGAGTAAACTTTTAATTTGTTGTTCAACCAAATAGAACGGCTTCGGTGGCCGCACGGCAATCATATTACTTTCCAACCAATTTGTCATTCAAATCAAACCGACATTAATTTGACAATTATTTTCGTGTTCTTTGCTTCTTGTAATTAATTCTGTCAGTTTGCAGGGCAAGGAGACCCTGTACAACTCCGTAGACACAATTCGCTTTAATTAATTTCAACGTGAAAAAAAAAGCAGTTAAAAGTTTTTTGTGTCGCTGTATTTTCCACCGAGTTTTGGTTTGCGCTCTTACTGCGGAAACCATAAAAAGCATTAACTCTAATTAAAAAACAGCTGAAAAATGCAGAAAGTTATAAAACTGAAAATTTCTTTTACTTACACCTCGGTAAGATTTTAATTTTTTGCTTTACAAATACGCGGCGAGTCCATGAAGGAAGAGAGAATTCCCGCTGTCTTATTTCTACGTAAATAATTTGTGTCAATATTTCGCTAAAAACGATTAAACTTTTTCGTACTACTTTTAATTATAATGAGAATTTTTAATATTGTATGCAATATATTAATGTTAATAATATATATCTTCTGATACCCTTAACCTTACTAACGAATATTAATTATGTTTAATGATCAATGTAATTGTGTAGCGCAGAAAATGAGGTTGCTGGCGTGATATTGGAGGAATCGAGGCGATTGGCGGTGAAACATTACCCTAAGACATAGAGGCTACATTACGGATATTTGATTCATATTAATTTTAAAGAAGTCAAAAGATTTTTTTCAAATTAGGAATCCTAAAAAGTTTATTTTATCTTGTAAAAAAATTTTTTTTTTGATACGCGATTTTTTTTGATACGCAAATTTATATATAACTTTTAAATGAATTAGAAAACGTCATGTGACCATTCATAAAAGAAAATAAAAAATCAACAAAGTATTGGTCAAAGCGAAAGCGTAAACGGTTAATGTTCGATAAATTTGTAGAATATTATCTAGAAATATTTTAGTTGTAATATTTACACATCGTACAAAAAAGGTAAGTTTATTAAATATTGTGACTTACCATCGTTGCAGACGGAAGGGCGTGATCGCTACAGAGATTAAAAGTTCACGGGAACACCATATGCATTATTTTGCAAATTACATTCTATATGCTTCCCCCCATACTATATCCGTACATGTATTTACACACACATGCGCATACATACATAGACACATACAGTACACAAAGAAATCAATGAAAGTGAATCATTTTTATGATGCTAAATTAATTTTAGACGAAACATAAAGCCTATGGTGGTTCATTGAGCAGAACTGCTCTCGGTCTAAAACGATTCTTAGACCGTGTCTCGTCATAGTTGTGGAGATAAGAGATCGTCGGGTTATAATGTTTTCCTACTTCGCTGTGAAACCTTTGGGACATTTCAAGAAACATTTGATGTAGGGATTTTTTTTTTGTGGTATTTCACTATACACTTTTCTTATTCATATAAGCATTAAACATGCATATAAACATAATAATAGCCTTAACATGTTGGTCTCTGGATTGACTGTAAGAAATCTGGTAAAAGAAAGGTATTGAGTCATAAAAATGTAAAAGTATTTCACTAAAACCTTCTCGACTTCCATCAAATGTAATGTATACCGGTGAGAGTGAAGGGGCGAAGGGTGCTGTGTGACCAGAAATCAATATTAGTACAACCCTTGCCAGTCGAATACGAAGAGCACCTGAAAGCCAGTATTTAAAAAATGTGGACATCGGTACTTAGCTATTTACGAGGGCTTGTGTAACGGCTTTCAATTTAAATTTGAAACACACTCGATATTTGAATATTTTCATCGTTTATGGCCGATATAACATCTGCTGTGATACTTTATAGAGATTGATTTAACAAAACGGTATACAGTGATTGGTAGCTTGCGGTGATATTTTCGGTAGGTCCCGGGATTTTTTTTATATACCATATAAGAAAGCGTCAACATGGCTTAGGTATTTTAAGCTGCGTGAAGTAATTTTCATTGAAAAAAACTGTATCTAGAACGCTGAGTAAATAATAGTTAGATTATAGAAAAAATAAGTAGCTCTCATACATAGTAAGCAAGGGTGGGCTGGAGGGGGCTAGGAGGGGCTCGCGCGAGCACTTTTTTAAATTGTACAAAGGCCGGCAAGCCCCTTGTTAATTTTAGAAAAAAAAATACAGATCAAATTAGACATAACTGCAATTTCTTACATACTTATTATCTACCACAGTTTCAGATACACAGTGGTACATATTTAGCCATTTATATTGATAAGTTTACGTTAAATTAATATTGTTACATATTATAAGTGTATTAAGTAACAATCAATTGCTTATTGCATATAATTGCATAAAAGTGTTAAAAAAATTACTCCTTTCCCGGAACACTAAGAATTGCTTGGAGATTAAGCGAGCCCCTTGTTAATGTATTGGCAGCCCACCGCTGATAGTAAGGCGGTTAGGTACTAACACATTTTAAATGAATACTTGCCGAAAGAAATGGTCATGGCTTAAATCATATTTAGGTCAGAATTCAAATAAACTTTCGGTCTGAATAAAATTCAATTTTTGGTAAGAATAAAAATATGATACTGTCAGATTTTATAACCATTTTGGTTAGGTTAGGTTTTTTTTAATGTCATTTAAATTATGACTATTTTATATTAATTTCAACCATTAATTATTTATTCTGCATTCTGTAAACTGAGCGATATATTATGACCATTTAATAAAAACTCTGACCAATTAAATAAAAATTTAGACCAATGTGATGACCGAAACTGTGTTAAAATTCAGACCGGTTTACCAAAGAAATATTCGATAACGGGTTAATGCCGCCTCTTATAAAATATAAGTTTATTGCAAATATTATTTTTTTTAGTTTTTATCTTTCAATTGAATATTTTTCTTGCAATTTGTGAAAAAAAAACGTTTTAAATGATTTTTTTGATTCTTAGATGATTTTTAATTTGAAGCGTATCATTAATTATCGTAATGACTACATTAATAACATCTCTACATTAGAGAATAAACCACATAACTCACACTGAGACCTTCGTTCCAGAAAACGATGTTAAAGAGGGTTGAATTAAAAAAATCATTACTTACCTAATTAATAAGAATACTAATGAGTTTCTGTGAACGGAATTTTTCATTTTATTGTTTGATACAGCAAAGAAAAAATCGTCTTCTGTGGTTTACGCTCTATCACGTATTATCAAGAGTAAACTAAACCGTTCTGACTTTTTAAAGATGATATAAGTAGGTCGACATATACACTTAAATTTAATACTAACAATCATTCTTAGTTATTTTATAAGTCGGCGATTTTATTGTTACTATTATACACCAAATATTTTTGTGTCACGTAAAAAAAAGTTTTAATAATTCTATCGAATTAACTTTAGTGTTTTGCAACCGCAATTAAAATAAAATAAGTTCTTAAAAAAACTAAGTGATCATTTATTAAATTCGTATGTTCAAATTTTGAAACATTTTCTAACGCTCTTTTCAAGCTGTATTAATTTTCAATATCACCATGAAATGATGTTTAATTAACAGTCATTATGCAGGTACTTCTGTAATATTATAGATGGCCAGATAGCTTTAATCAATTTTCCACATTGCATTTTTTTACCTATGTCACCACAAGTAGTTTCCAAGTAGAGGATTTATCTTCTACCTTTTACCATTTTGACAATTTACTCTACTTTTCTCATTATATAATATTTCTCCAGTCGTCAAGAATTGTGAACATATTGGAGTATAATCAACATAATATATTGGAAATTAATGATTTTTTAACAAACTATCTTGAAGAATATACCATGTACAGATTTTGGTGTTTCATTCACTTATTTATTAAAATAAAATAAAAAATGTTTCATATTTAACTGTGATGTTGAAAAAAATGACATCTGTGGTTTATGTTTTTAGGTAAAGTAGTTATAATCATAATATTACTTTCGATAATATAATATATTTCAGACGAGATATTTTTTTAACCATGTTCGCTCGCAATACGTAGCATATGGCCTCCTAATGGAAGTATCTCAGCAGGAGTTTTTTTCCTACGTGAACTGTTTGTTACTCAGTCGATCAGCCTCACTTTTTTTCAATGTGAGTATTAGGGAAAGAAGGATAAGGCTAGAACAGGACTAGTGGTTAACTAATCGCTATTGCTACACCCAGTTATTAAGCATCAAAAGGATGCGAGGAGAGAAAATAAAATGTAAAATTTGATATGTGTGTGTTACGTTATTTTTCCTTCCCACAGTCGATATGGTTTTATTTATCTGGATATACCATTTGATAAAAAAAAAACAGTAATTCATAATATATATTAAAAAGCTCAGAGTATTTTAAAACGCATTTATCAAATTCGTATACCAGCTCTTTGCAGAATTTTCGTTTTAATATCACTTACTTCCTGTTGGTAAATATTATTTCGTTGGCGTGGCGCCAGCGGTTTTTAATAAAATTTTGAGGCATAAAATTGTTTGACCTAGAGGAGGCAAATCGACAAAAATGTGCCCGCGTATAGACCAACTAGATATTTAAAAGCTTTGGAGGTGTCCAATTTTCCCACAAAGGCAAAAGCTTTTATTAAATTTCATTTTAATAGACGATTAAGAAAATGGCTCTCAAGATCTTGTATTATTTATGACAGATGCTATTTTACTTCTGTGGGAATATTCTTTTGTCACTGAGCATACAACGTAATATATTTTACTGGAGTTTGGGGGACAGATTTCTCATATAATCTACTATAACTAACAAAATATTGCGCCCCTTATAAAATACAGTCATTCGCAGCGGTGGGTTGCCAACACGCTAACATTTGGCTCGCTTAATCTCAAAGCAATTCTGTTGAAGAAGTGATTTTTTTACCACTCATATGCTGCTATATGCATTACTTAAATAAGCAATCGATTGTTATTAAATACACTTATTATGTAAAAAAAATCAGTTTACCGTAAAATTATCAATGTAAATGGCTAAGAATGTATTACTGGAGCTATTTAAGCATACTATTTATATAAGTCAGAAATTGTAGTCATATACTAATTTGATGAAAATATTGTTTTCTCTTAAATCAACGGCTCGCCAGCTTAAGTAAAATTTAACAAAGGGCTCGCACAAGACCTTCCGAGCCCCCTCCAGCCCACCCCTGGTCATACGCCTACAATTTTCATTTGCAGGCGTGCCATTTGAAGATTTAGAATATTTGATGCATATACATAAGAAGCCTGGATGTTTAAAAAGATTTTTTTATTGAGAAAAAAATACTTGTTTAGTGCTGCAGTTTTAGTTTTTCCAAAATAATTTAAAACATAGACATTATTTTGACTATCGACTTCACTGTAAATAAATTAAGTCTTTTTTCTCTGATAATATTTCAGTAAGTTAAATATATATTTTTTTAAAGTAGTTCAAAATGTAATATTTTTTTAACCCTGTCCGCTCCCAATGTGGAGCATATGGGCTCCTAATGGAGGTATCTCAAAATTACTTTTACTACGAGAACTTTTTGTTACTCAGTCACTCAACCTCTCTTGTTTTGAAAGAAAGCAATAGGGATAGAAAGGTAAGGCTAGGACAGGGTAAGTGGTAAACTAATCGATCTCGCTACGCCCAGTTGATAAAGGATTGGAAATGGTGGGAGGGACATCTCAAACACCCATGTCTTCGAACAGAAATCGTAAATCGATCGAAAAAATGCTGTTCGTACTGGGACTCGAACCCATGAGGTCTGATACGGAAGCCCATTGCGTAATAGGACCCGGAATATTTGTTTTTTACATATATTAGTAGGACCGAACCCATCATATTTTTTTTTGTGCAATCCGCTTGAGAAAATAGGTTAAGCATGCCTGGCTAAGAAGAACCCAATATTGTGAAAGTAAAAACAATAGTGTTAGTTTTTCTTGTTTACATTGACAGATCGACAAATCATTACTTCGGAAAAGTTTTTGGGTCTAAAAAGAAGTTGTTGTTGAAGGTTCAGAAAGTGGCTAAGGATGTCGAGTGCTAACCAAAATATCGAATATCGATTTTATGTATTTTCGATTACTCTATTTTTTTAGTATATATTATAATTATCATACACCAAAATAAATCGAGCCCATGGCACAGTGGTCAACTTTCATGCCGGACCTCATGGGTTCGGATCCCAGTATAAACAGATTTTTCCAATCGATTTTTCGATTTTGTTGTGATAAGTAAAAATTCCTCCCCGTCCACTATTCCAATCGTAAAATAGCGAGAGTGATTGGCTAACCACTAGTCCTGTTCTAATGTCTTCAAAAGTGAGAGGTTGAGCGATTAAGCAACAAACATTTCTCGAAAAAAAAATCTGTTGAGTTACCACAATTAGGAGAGCATATGTTTCACGTTGAGAATAGAGATACATTAAAAAATATATCAAAACATTCTTGACCATCAAAAACCAAACAATTAAAAGATGAAGAAACATTTTTGCTTTGTGCTCGTATGGTCATGCTGATTCAATAATCATGCTTCGTACTGTTGTAAACTTTGTTTTGAAATAACTCTACTTTTTTTTTATAATCCATGTCCGATCTCAATGTGGAGCATATGGCCTCCAAATGGAGGTATCTCAAAAGAAGTTTTTTTCCCACAAGAACTGTTTGTTACTCAGTTGCTGAACTTCACTTTTTTCAAAGTGAGTAGTAGATAAAGTAGGATAAGGCTAGAACAGGACTAGTGAATACCTAATAGCTATTGCTACATTCAGTTATTAAAGGATCAAAAGGATGGGAGGAGAGGAAATAATGTGAATGGACATCACAAACACTCAGTCTTTTATTACAATTTCAAATTGAATAATTCTCAAATTCACTGTGATCTTACCGGGAATTAAACCCAGACCTCGGTGATTGGTAGAGCAAGCATTAACCAACTGGGCCACAGCAGGCGACAAACTAACTAGTGGAAATAAAAGCATACTTTCATAAAATCCATCCTGAATTGTGTAAAAAGGTAACTTTGTCAAAGTAAATTTCGACAATGAATTAACGCGAGTTTATTTATTTTTTATTATCATTATTATAAACCTACCCGGGTATTAAGTAACTGATTGTAGCGAGCCCAGCTTCGCCACACTCAGAAATCCGCCAGCTAGCGGTTAACAGTGAAACTTTTTGCGAAGGGAAGAATAAAGATACAACAGTTCGAGGGCAGGCGGCCCCACTGGAG
Source organism: Himalopsyche anomala (assembly GCA_031772345.1). Classification (NCBI taxonomy): domain Eukaryota; kingdom Metazoa; phylum Arthropoda; class Insecta; order Trichoptera; family Rhyacophilidae; genus Himalopsyche; species Himalopsyche anomala. Next base: position 39,422,534 of record CM062821.1, read on the forward strand.
AGCACACACAAACTCAAAAAGGCTGCTGAACAGTTCATAGGCGTGATGCGTAAGTGATTGCCAAATGAGAGCGGACTTTTCTAAAGCTGTTACCTAATCCAGTTACCGGAATGTTAATTTCTCATTGTCATACACGGTGAAAAATAACTGTGGTGAGTCGCGAAAAGAATATTTATGATTGCTAATGAGCTATAATTTTGAGTAAAACTTTTGAAATTTGAACAGCTTAAATTTTATATTGCAATTTTGTCAAACACTTTCACTCAAAATGCTTGGCCATTGTGGTTGGGCAACACTACACTATGGAATAGTGTAATAAGATTAATAAACGAATTATCTTAAATGATTGAATATAGATCGCTTATATGTTAGACTGGTTGTGAACCATTTGGTCAATGTGCAGTTATAGTAAGGATGAGGATGTAATAATGATAGTTTATATACAGCAGTTTGTGAAAATATCATATAATAGCCGGTCCCCGGCAAGCGTTGCAATGCTACTCAAAGAAAGAAACTGTTTTAATTATGTTTATTGAAGTACACGTTTTCTTTTTCTGTCTGTTTGACATTAGTTGTCGATTGCACGACACACGCACCACCTACTTACTGTAAGTTAATTGTACTATAACCTTTGTGCAAGTGCAAACATACGTTGTCAAATGAACGGTATAGCAGACATACAAACATTGATTTTTTAATATAAGACCTACTGAAAAATATTTGACTACGCAAATAACCATTCTGGAAGTACAAGCAAAAATGTTGTCAAAGTTTTATTGCAATCGGATGAGCGGTGTGGCAACGCATAAAGTACGAACAAACAAACATTATTTTTTTATATTAAGTTTCAGATAGCCAGAAACTTAATATTATAACCAGGGCTGTAGAGTCAAGTGAAATAAGACGACTCCGACTTATATATATATATACCATCAGATCATCTTTAGTCAGCCAAGCATGAAAACACTTTTGACTATTTTGTTTAAATACACATCATTAAATATATTTTTCAGAAAAAAATCGAGCCGCTCATTTTTCACGACTCCGACTCCACAGCCCTGATTATAACTATTATTTCAAATTTATTGGTCGAATGGATGAGTCACTCAATTATTTGATTATTCTGGATTATTTGAAAATAATGGATGAACTTGAATGGATAATGGAAAATTGGTAAGCCTGTGCAAAAAGGAAGCTACTTTGGACATACTGGAGATTTATCGCAAGAAATTTGTAGAAGAATGAACTTAAATTTAGTATTTTTTTTTCGATATTTTGATAGTTTCAAGCTTTCCACTGTGGACTGAAAATAATGCTTTTTTCATTATCTCCGTCTACTGGCCCAGTTAAAACGCTTCAAAAGCTACAAAAAACGACTGCGCAATGAAAGCAAGCTTAGGAGGCCGTTTTTTTCACGTGCTCTCTGTGGGAACGGTCCAGAACAACGGGGCGGCAGGAGGCATTCGCCGTTGATGGATTGAGACCTCAATCACCCACGGGAACAATACGCAATAAACTGGTTCGTGCACACTGCGCCCCAAAATCGATACAACATTAAAAAACTATTTAAATATACACTTGGGCTTCGTATAACATGGTTTTATATAACACGGTTTCATACAACACGGTTGTATAAATTGTGGCATATTTTTCATGCATTACGTTTTATATTTTTTGGATACCAAATTTATGAAGCTTCAAGTACCAGGACGCCCCAGCGTCAAGGTTCTTCCAGTCTCCTTCATCGATAAAGTTTTTGAAAAATTGTAAATTGCATCCCCTTACCATCGTTTGCAGACGGAAGGGCGCGATCACTACAGAGATAAGAAGTTCACGGGAACTCCATATGCATTATTTTGCAAATCACATTCCATATAAGGTATATAACACGGTTTCAAATTAATATATATATATATTGAAAAGGATCCTAAAATATAAAGAAGTTCGAAATTTAAGAGGGAATTACAAGAAATTTTGGAACCGTATAAGGAAATACGCAAAGATTTATACGCTTAAAGCAGACAATCGCTTATTACCGAATTCTTGAAGGCTAAAACCACAAGAAATCCAGAGTCCTCCGATGATGATGAAAACTTACAACCGATCTCGAAAAAGAGTATAACACGTAGAATTCTAAGTGATAGCGATGATGAATGAATGCTATATTATGTAGATAAAGCTTCTTTCAATAGATATGTAAATGTATATTTGTTCATTTAAAAAAATAAAGTAAATATTTATATAAACCATCTTCGATATTTTTTTTAGAACGCAATCCCTAATTTTATATGAATTTCAAACCTTGTATAACACGGATTTATATTACACGACGTTTTTGTGGAACCATATAACCGTGTTATACAAGGCCCAAGTCTATATTCTTTTCAAATAATTCAAACAACATGGTAAGGTATTATCACTTGAAATGAAGACGATTACAATTTTAATCCCAATCGAAGAAAAGAAACATTTCAATTGCCTCTGCCCAAGATCTTTGGTGACTTATAGAAAAAATCTAGTTTTTATATTGACCATTACGGGAAATTCATACATATTTAATCGCTAAAATAAAGCAGTTCTACAATACACATGAGATGAAACATGCGTACCGTACATATATCGATTAAGAATCGGAAATATTTTTTAAAAATAAATTTCATATTTGTCTACGACCATCTTTTCGAATATCAAATTTGAATCGTTCAAATTATTTACATTCACACAAGTTTTATCACTAACGACTCAGGTTTCACCTTTTGGCATCTTCAGGCGTTCAAGTGTACGGATGAACTTGAAAATGCACATAATTTGAACGATTCAAATTCAATATGAAAAGTCGAAATCTTACATTTTCGAATATCATTAATTTTTCACCAATATCGTATAAGAAGTCGTATTCCTTGATAACAGTTTTGTATACAGAGCTTTTTTTAGACCAATTTAACCTGTCTGGTTTTTAAAATAATGCAATACATATTTTTTTCTATTTATAACTGACAAAAATACGTTTCAATCAAGGCTCTTGAAAAATAATATTTATATACATATTTCAGAATAATTTTCTTAAGAGGTTTCCTCATAACGATCACTATTAACTACACTTAGATTTTTTTTAAAGAATTTCTTTTCATTAAGAGTTGAAAGTCTACGGCCTACGCTGTTCATTCTATCCCTATATTTTTTAAGTACACGTTTCTACAAAGTGTCTTAATAATATTTAACCAATAAAAAAATACCTGAAATTGTTCTATCTTTCTACATCCCTTCTTATTTAATCATGGAAATGAAGTGTAGATAAAACGATAAGCTAAGTGTCGATATTTTAGTAACCTTATATTCTTACTTTCTCGAAAGAGAGTAAGCGATTAACCTATAAACGGTTCTTATATCAGAGCTTAGCAATGAGCTCGGACGCTCTTGATCGTGATATTATACTGGCTTTAAGATCTGTCTATAAGTAATAAAATATCTTAGTGAATGCAAGACAACAAAACAATAAAAAAGTCTAGTTGGATCGCTCATCTAATATTGTATTATTTTCAATAAAGAAACACTTATAACAGCATAAAGATGATAGTTGTATTAAATTAAAATATCAAAAACTATAAACTACAACAAAATAACGTTTTTCTTATAGCAATGTACTCTTTATTTCCAAAGATAAATTAATATACTTATATGTATGTATATCCGGCATGCTTATTGTAATTTATTTTATTTTCCTCTCTATTGATTTCTTAATGTTTCTTCGTATATATCCCGAAAGAAGAAAAGTTAAATTGTCAGAATTTTTTAATTTTAAATTTTACAATTCAGTTTATTTTGTAGTAAACATACACGTCAACTTGGATAATGTATTCATCTTTTCAAAGTGGTTTTCATTTGTATTATCCATACCCGCTCCCTATTCAGAGCATATAGCAACTACACGGGTCATCCAACATTCTCTATCCCCCGCCAGCATCTTTGCTTCTTGCCGGGTCATCCTGTGGATGGTCATCGGTGGCTTTTCACGACATCGAGATTCATCCGGTTGATGGAAAACACAGGCAGGGTTTGTACTCTCTTGGGGTATTTGCAGCACATGTCCATGCCAGATCCATCGTTGTTTTTGTTTATTTTTTTACGTAAAAAAGGGCTGGTTGTTCAGCTCACTTATATCAGTGTTCCTGACAAATTCAGATCCCCGTTCCCTATATATATATTAATATTCTCAGCAGGCATCTGTTTTAAAAACACAGTATACGGTTACTCTGTACTTTTGTAAGATGTCATTTTAAAAAAACCATCTCCGCTCTTAATGTGGAGCATATGAACTTTTAATGGAGTTTATCTCAACATAAATGTTTCTACCAGAACTGCTTGTTACTCAGTTGCTCAACCTCTCTTTTTCCAAAGAGAGTAGGAATATAAGGATAGGGCTAGGACAAGAATAGTGATAAGCTAATCGCTCTCGATACGCCCCGTTCATAGGATAGAATGGGTGGGAAGGGGGAATTCAAGACGTCACATACATCCATGCCTTCGAGCAGAAATTCATAAATCGATTGAAAAATCAATTTGTAAAACTTTACTGGGTTTCGAGCCCGTCAACGACGTTGACCACTCGACCACACAGGCGGCAGGCTTCATTATTCGCATCAATAAAGCAGCACTGTCAACATGCATGCGTTCAACAGGAGGCACTTGTTTCTCATTACCAAATTAAAAATTAATAATCTCATGTATATCTGTGTCAATAGTATCTATGTGAAATTCAATAATTAACTACTATCCATAGCATATTACGTGTTCTGTATTGTTTATGCTTTTTTTTGTTATTTTCGAAATCATAAATACTCTCTTGAGTACTAACCTAATCTTGAATCTATAATTCACGATGACTGGTAAACACCAACCTTGCAATTGTTTTTAACTCAAGCCTCAAAAATGTATAAAATGTACGTAACTTTACTATTCGGAAATTGATATTAATTTATCAATACGCTACAACAAGTAAGTACCTTACCCAACAAGTACCACTTTAATACTTAAGTGTTTTGATAACAAATTGATTTTTAATTAGTTTCTAAATATTCCAAGCGCATGAATGTCTGTCAGGTCCTATGGCGCAGCGGTAAGCGTCTTGGGCTTCCCTGCCGGACTTTACGGGCTCGAGTCCCAGTACGAACAGCATTTTTACGATCAATTTATCGATTTCTGTTCGAAGGCATGGGTGTTTGTGATGTCTAAAAATTCCCCCCACCCCACTCTTTTCGATTCTTCAATAACTGGGCGAAGCGAGAGCGATTAGTTAAGCACTATTCCTTCCCCAGCCTTATCCTTCCATCCCTACTATTCTCTTTGGAAACGAGAGGTTGAGTGACTGAGTAACAAGCAGTTCTCGTAAAAAAAACTTCTGTTGAGATACCTCCATTAGGACACCATATGCTTTACATTGGGAGCGGACAGGATTTTTTTTTAAAAATGAGTGCTATCACCATCTCAAACATGAGTTTTAACGAATGACAAAAGCAATTTTTTTGAACATCATTTGATAAATTACTATATTTTGTGATAAATATTCATTGTTGAAAGCTGACATTGCTTGAAATATAAAATACCACTGATATAAAATGTAGACTGGTATTATACCAAGCAAGGAATGTACGTTCTACGTTTTTCACGGGATAATGCAATATTTTATTGATTCGATATTTTAGTTATACGTGATAAATATTCGCTAGGGTTTTTTTTTTGAAAATGCGAAAAAAATGAAAATTGATTTTGTATTTTGGAGGTTAGCCTAGGTTGTAGGGGGAGGGGTTGCATAACGTGATTCGCATACAAAATCTCGACGGACATTTATTCTTGCAAAGTTTCCGTTCCTCCACAATTTCGCTTCGGAGCCCATCTGGTTGGGAAACTAGTTTTTGTGGAAAGGTTTCTCTAACTCCTGCTCTGGTATACAGTGGCGCATTTATAAATATATTTGTTTGAAGGTTTTTTGGTAGTTGAATTTTATAACAGTATTTTTTTATGTTCTTCAAATAAAATTGTAATCATAGTAAACTACAAAGTATTTTGATATATATGCACACAAATACTGAATCTTAGAGTGGGATTTATTAATATTACAAAATAATCTTTGGTTAATATTTATATTATTATGGCGGTGTAAAACATAAAATTTTCTGGATATCAGTTTAGTTTATCCGCACGGTTAAAATTTCTGAAGAAAGATAGTTGGAACCTAGTTTGATAGTGGAAAAACACATTTAAATTTAAATGTAAAATTTAAATCAAATTCATGCTAATTATTGTTTTATTAAATTAAGTATTATCTTTTACACATTATGAATGTTGTAAAAAAAGTTATATTCCAAATATGCTATTACAAATTATATAGTGAATAAACTTAAGTGTCTAAAGTTTGGACACTTCTGTTAATGCAGTGTCATTAGTTCAAGTAATAGCAGTACAACAAAAATTGAACAAACAGTTATTTTATGTTAATTTGAATAGTTTATAGTGCCATTATCACCTGTACAATAAATGATTTATCGACCCACAAATACTCAGCATACATATCGACTGTGGAAAGGAAAAAGGACGTAACCCACAATTTTTTCAAAACAGCTTTTTTTCGATAATCACAATGTATGAAACTTGATACACGTCCTATCAAAAGGATGTAAGCTGCAAATGCCTAATTAGTATCTAAATTTAGCTTTTTAGTCTGAAAAAAGATGAGTTTGTGAAAATTGAAATCAAGAAAAAAGACTCAATAGGTTTCTCCTAGACAATTTCTTTAATAAATATTAGATTATGTCAATTAAACACAAGTTAATAAGTCTCCGTGAACGTCAAGGTTGTGTATATTTCATAATTTGCACATGGCCGAAAATCATCAAAACACGTTTTTTGTGCCTCCTGTTTTAACTTGCTATGTGTGGGTTACGTCTTTTGTCCTTTCCACAGTCGATATAAAAACGAATTGAGTAAAGAATGTTATCAAAAATAATTGTATTTAAACTAAATAATTTTATTCTAACGCTTCATTACTTGCTAAGCGTCGATTTGTTTTACTATGGAAATTAGTTCATAGTCTTATATGTCATTTTAGTTAACTAGATAAAAGTAAACTTTAAAAGTAGATAAATATACCAATGAGTAGAAAAATTATTCCGTGATATTAGATTCATGATGATTTTCAAATAAATTTGCCCAGTTGCAAACAGCAATATTCGTTTCATTATATTGCTCAGTACGCCTGTGTGTTTGAGCTGAGGGGCAAATGAGGTGCCGTCTATAATACCCGATAGTAGGGGCTGAGAAGGCTCTTATTTACCCTCGCTCAGTCAGTCGGTTGTTCTGCGGTGACCAAACGCACTTATCAAAACATGACACCATCTTGGATTGTCAAAATGGATAACAATTGCTACATTCAGCGCAATAAAAAGGTGATGAAAATATCGTATATCTGGTAATTAAAAGAGCATTTCAATTCAAAGTTGTGATCAAAAACTGGGTCTTTGTTATGTAAATTCACATTTTTTCCTCTACTTCCATCCTTCTGATCCTTTAATAATTTGGTGTAGCAATAGCGATTAGTCAACCACTAGTCCTGTTTTAACTTTATAAGTTTAGTTACAAACAATTTCTTCGATTTGACAATCCAGCACAAAGACTTTACGATTTATTTCCCAACAATTTTTCAGTAGTTCTTGAAATACATCGCCTTCTAATTTGTTTTCTTGAAAGAAAACAATCCATTTTTCGAATGAATGAGTTTTCAACAAATGGAAATTCTTTTCGTTTATAAAGTCGTGTTTTGTATTTCTTAAGCATTGAAAAAGTAACGTCTCCCTAACAGCCTTCCATCCTTCTTACCGGACGTGATCGTCCAAGAAACAAACTTACAGCCGACGAATATTTTATTTTTTTACTCCGATACAAAATTCATTTCTCCTTCGGATTTTCACTCGGTGCCTGCGAGAATTTTTCTCTCGATACAACACGAACTAAAACAATTTTAAGACTGCTCAAAGTATCTTTAAATGCAAATAAAAAGACACCTTTCTCTCGATAATGTTTAACGAAACCATTTAAATTTATTAGACATCGTTTGAATATTCTAACAGTCAATTAAATACAAAAGTTTCTTTGAAAGTGATTGAGTGAATAGCATTCTAGGACAATTTGTCTTGCTTTAAAAAGATTTCTATTGTTTAGACTATGCTATATATTGAAAAACTTTTTGTATAATTAAAATGAATAATAGTTTCTTCCAGTAGACACTTATTGTATCTTTTTTGTTGAAATATAACAAAATTTTTAGTTCTTTTCAAATTTTTTCAACATGCTAAGAAATGATTTATTTTTAAATGATTATTAATTTATCACTCAAATTCACTGTGATTTTACCGGGAATCAAACCCAGACCTGCATGATTGGTAGAGTAAGCTTTAACCAACTGAGCCACGGCAGGCGACGTATTAAATGTTATTTTAAATTAAAAATAAACTTCCTCAAAGTCATCGCCGAATTTATTGAAAATATGACATTCATATACTTATATTAAACATTCTATCCAGCAAATAAAGTTTAAAAACTTACAATTTGAATATGAACTATTACCATTTAGCTAATTGAACCCATACATAACCCTTGTTTATTTTTTTATTTCACGTGAAATATCAGACTAGTTCAAAGCTCTCAGTAGTAGTCGTTAGCTTGTAATATTCGTTAATTAATATCACTATTATAAAATAATTAGTCGTATAGGCCAATCTGTTTGACAGAGCGAACGGTGAGTGAAGAGGCAGCATCTGTTCTAGAAGCGGTAATTACTCACAAGCAGGTCAGGTTACGTTGAGTCGTAGTCATAGCACACAAAAGTACTTCTTAATATAATAACACACTTAGAAGCATAATTTCTTAATGAAATATAGTGTCAGTGTGTCACTCTATGATAAGATTGCCATACGATTTACGAGAAATAAAATAATGTGTTTTGAAAATGCAATAAGATCTTTATTCCTGTCTCAGTATGTATTATATAAACTTTTAAAAATTATCTTAGCTGAAGTTGTTTTTCAGTCGCTTAACCTCCGTTTTCGGATGAAGTGCAGAATGAATGATGGGGTGAGGAAAGAACTATTAGTTGGGTGGGAGGAAATGTAAACATCATCTATTTTTTCATATATACAGTATATATTTTGAAAAGTACTGGGATTCGAGCCAGTGGATATTGAAACAGGATAGTACACCCAAAAGCATTGATTAATGTTTAATTTACCATCGTAACATAACCTAACATATTTTATTTTAATTATTTAATATACTAATTTTCGTAAATTACTTTCTCTATTCCCCGATATTTTAGAGTGGATAAGGTACAAAAGAATAAAAATAGTTGAACTCAATTGAAAAAGCATTGAACGGTTATTTAAAATCTGTTTCTGTTTTTTTTAAACTGTTATCAGCTTACAGTGAATCTTCCAAATTAAAAAATAGTACGTTTATATTTTCGATGAATTCGGCAGTCTTGAAGAACTTTGTGGAAGGAAGTTCATTTTTATTACAAGTTAAGAAAGGTGGCTCACTATTTCTTAATTTATTTCTTTGGGATGTACCCTTTCTTATACAAGTAGTTATTTCTAATCAGTACTATAAGTGTTTGTATCTTAACACCTCCGCGAGTTCAGTAGAAAGAAAAACATTAAACCTCCACATCGTTATTCGTAATTTAAGAAAGAAAATTAAATTTATTTTTTAATTAACCCTACGATAGTTTGTCTAAAGATCGTTCTCAAAAAGGCTAAATACGTGTCAAATTTCTTCGCTAAACAACCTGTGTAATAAGAAAGTTATCATATTTTATTCTTACTTTTATTCAACTCGTACAGTTTAAATATTACACATATTATACTTCCATATATATGTACATCTCCAAGCTTAAAATATAGTCAATCAATCCACAAAGCTTAACAAATCATATTATGTATCTCTGTTAACTTATTGATTGTTAGGCAAAGGCATTATCCTCACAAATCGTCTCGATTTGTAATGACTTCTAGTGTGGTATGAATATATTGCTTATTTTTTTTTCAGAAGAAGCAATTTTTCACAGCCGCGTATTGGTGGCAATAAATAAGAATTTCACATCTGAAGTCTCCGTAGATTTATTTGTAGGATTTTACCCGCAATCTTACCTATTTCTTTTACAATGGCCAAAGGATACATAAATCAAACGAAAAGCACTTGAGAAAATAGCTACTAGGCCTGCCTTTTATTGTGATAGAGATATATCTGTCTAAAAAGTATTTCATCAATAATAATTACAATGTAAGATTTATAAATTGATGTACAATATTGAAGGCTGAAAAATTGTTTTTTTTTATTATTTGACTACCTTTCTTGAAACAATAATTTAGGATAACGTAATTAAGTTAACACGTATACGACATATAAATAAAAAAATCAATATCTAAACCACAATCATTAAAACAGATTCACGATTCCGATTAATGTAGAAAATGCGTTCCACAAACAGCATAAATGAAAAGCCCTTAAAAATAGAATGCTCATACAAAATCATGGAATAGGTTCAGAAATAAAATAACACTCTGAACAGATAGTTTTAGTCATTTTATAATGAATTAATTTACGGTACATATGAATTTGTTTTATATTTTTTATTTTTTGAGAGTTTTAATAATGAAAACCATTGTTTGCCGGCAGCGTGGTCGAGTGGTCATCGATGGCTTCAGAACACGGAGAACATGGAGGTCACGGGTTCGAATGCCAGTACGGACAGTTTTTGTAGATTTATTTTTCAAACGATTTTTAGATTTCTGTAGATGGTATGGATGTCTTGAATTCCCCCTTCCCACCTATCCTATTCTATAAAAAATAGAGCGTAGCGAGAGTGATAAGCTTACCACTAGTTCTGTTCTAGCCGTGTTCTTCTATCCCTATTCAATTTGAAAAAAAAGAGAGATTGAGCTACTAAGCAACAATCAATTCGATGGTATGGATGTCTTGAATTCCCCCTTCTCACCTATCCTACCCTAAAAAAATAGAGCGCAGTGAGAATGATAAACTCCATATATTTTTTTTGCAAAACTAAGGGAAATCTTAGTTTTTTGTGGAAAAAACCAAATCGCTAATTTTGTATGAGATTCACTCCCCCAATTAAACTACCCCGAATAACACTGTCTCGACTTTAGTGTAAATGGGGGTTTTACTGTATTCGCAATTCTCTCAGCAGTAATTAATTTCTTAATTAGGTACACAGGATTATAATTTTAATAAAAGGGTAGATTCCAGCCAAAACAACCAAAAAGCCACATTTTTTACTTCTTAATTACTAAAGGTAACAGTTGTTAATAAAACGTTATCGACATATTACCTTATATATTTACCTTATCGAAAAAACTTTGCCTTTCGTATTGGGACTCGTGCAATATATAATACTTTATAATAGAATCCGATTTCATATCACGCTTTTGAGGAATTATTTTGTAAAATTCTATCATTTAGGCAAAATCGCGATGTAACAGCTTTCGGATTTTCCCATTAGACCCCAACCTTTTCGGCCATTAGCCCTATCTCGGAGGAATATTATGAATACAGAATATATCACATTATAGGCAGTTTAGAAATACCCATAATTTGTTCGAGTGGGTTTTTAATTGGTTTTAACGGCAATATTATTCAATCTACAAAACGCGTTTTATTTAATCAATTTGCTCAATGTTGAGTATTATTTTATAACATTTTTTAATGTATTTCTAGAACATACCCACAACCTGTCTTGAGAATATGATCAAAAAAGTGTGCCTCTATTTTCATTTTTTTTTTTTGCCTCTGAACGATTTTCGGATTTCCCCAAAATCCCAAGAATTTACGGATTTGCCGAAAAATAAAATATTCTGTGCTTCATTTTCTCAATTTCGAAATTAGTACGATTGCAATCCCGGGATTTCGGGATCAGAGAATTGGGTGAAATTCCAGAATTGGATACCCTTTGTGCTATGTCTTAAACATATTTAGTAAATAAATACTTTGTGCTTCAATGGCATATTTTTGTTTATAATTTTTACTATTACGAATTACTCAATATAAAAAATGAACTTTGTTCGATTGTTGGCAGAAAAGATTTGGGAAATCCTGACGTATACAATTGGCATTCTCATGATAATAAATTTATATTATTTGGTAAAATTGTAATAAAATGTTATCAAAAGACCAAGAATTTAGATCTATAAATATTATATATGTTTTAAGCTTACCGTGTTATTGTCAGAACTGTAATTCTTGTATAAATATATTTTTTTTCATGGAATATTTCCAATTTAAACGATGATAACAAAAGTTTGTTGCAGTAAACAAATTCTAAAAGCTCACATTTATCATTTTAGATTTCGTCTAAAGGTGCTTGGTGGAATTTCAATATTAAATTTGAATCGTTCATATTATGTACATTCACACAAGTTTTTTCAGTAACGACCCGGGTTTCGCCTTTCGTCAGTTCAAGTTCATCCGTGCACTTGAATCCCCGAAGATGCCGAAAGGTGAAAACCGCACGATTGCGATGGTTTTTTGAAGGGCTAGGATTATTTCGCATTACAATGAGTAAATATATATCTGATCGATGTTTTAAACTTCCCCTTGCTTGCAGTCTGCTGGTGAATTTATATTAAAAAACGATTGATACGTCGATTGATCGATAAATCCACGAATCCAGTGTCAGCCAAACTGTGTGCCGCAAGAAGTCTCAGGTGTGCCGCGGTGGAAGAAGCCTTAAAAATGTCAATTTTAAATAATGTCATGTCAAAAACAAATATTTGTCATGTAGGATTTCGGAAGCAAAAAAAAGGAGTTTTGGAGATAATCTGCGGCATCTTGGTGTGCCGCGGTACTAGTTCCATTCATCAGTGTGCCGTAAAGTAAAAAAAAAATGGCAGACACTGTACTAGGGTATTCAATCCCGACCCCTATTTGTGATCCAGGTATTTCGGGATTGAAAAATTTCCCCAAGATGATCAGCCCGAAAGCTTTTTTTTAGCTCTTTCCAAGTGGCGACAATTTTGTGAATGTATATAATTTGTACGATTCAAATTTTCACATTTATCAGTTGAGTTTTCTCAAACTTTTCTTTACATTTGAAGTATGTTTAACCGAATGTGTAAAAATCTTTTAATTTACAGCTGTCATTTATAAAATGTACGTGTCATAACAATATATAGCACAGATACAATGCGGAAAAATGCAAAAGAACTCACCCAATCATTCTTTGTGAAGTTCAGTACAAACTAGTGTACAATTCGTGGTTGTAGACTGAAGCGTATCAATTAAAACTAACTACACACCATCACTGAACTTGATCACTACAAAGGAACACGTCACGCATTTTTTTAAAAATAGATACACATTATTATCACCAGTTGGCCAGCACTCATTCAACTGTTTTTGATTAAATCATACGTACATCCTGTTATGTAATAATTAATACATGTTTTTATCGTCAAATATTTGAACGATGAATTATCTATCGTATTTTAAAAAATGTTTAAAGTTTACACCCTTCGCATATCAAATTGTCATTAACTTATCAACTGTTCAACATGGTTTCGTAATGATAATTAAATATGAGCGTCGTAAGCTTCAAGATCCGAAGCTCGTGCTGAAAATGCAAGAGATTATGAGATTAACTATACAATATACTTGAATCTGAATTATTAAAACGAACTTAAATATACATTCAAAGATAACAGAATTTTCGAGAGCTTGTTGTGTAGGAAACCGATTTATAGAAAATTCCACACAAATGGTAAATTTTTGATTCAACTTTAAAATACGTTTAACTTTTCATTTACTCATTCAGAACATATTTTACGTCGTAATTATAGATTAAACTTATAACATTTATTAAAACAGTACATAATTGCTTTCTAAATTAGAATTCATGATGTGTAACGCTCGCCGTTCTAACTCAGGTTCAAGCTTCATTTTCTTATAAGAAATAAAACGTTCTTGTTGGGTTGACTTCTGACTCTGAAGTAACTTTCTTTATTGATTTTCCCAATTATTTATACTAATTTCTTAAATGCTACGTTAACAAAATTCTATATTTTAATTCTATTGTGCTTTCATAATTCGAGGTTTCGTCATTAACAATAGTTCTCATGTTGCATCTATCGATACTCAATATTGTCCACACAGCATAACTTTTACTTTACATGTTACCCGTGCAGTCATGCTGACTGTGTGTTTTGCCAAATATTGCATATTGACAGTTGACATACATTCTTTATATGTATAAGTTATTTATATACATGATATATATATATGGCCATCGTCACAGATGGATTCAACTACCAAATGGTAAATAAATGATTTATAGTAATATGTGTGTATCTTATAAAAATAAAGACCTGAAAATTAAATAAGTATAATCATGTATAAGGTAGGGCTGTGGAGTTGGAGTCGGAAGTCGTGGAGCCAGGTGTTTTTTTCCGAATGTGGAGTCTGAAAATTGTGGAAAAATAACTTAAACATATTTGAAAAAAAAATGTTTATTCATCATTTGATTGGTGAAATGTACTTGAATAATTGTAGATCTGAATGGAATGTTCTGAATGTGCAAGTTAAATAAAAATGGTTGAAAAAATCAATTTGCAGTCGGAGTCGTTTTCTTTTTACCTGACCCCGAGCTGGGTTGGTTAATACGTTAATATTCAGAAGCATCAAATAGTCAGCTGATTTGATAAGAATCTGTACTGTTTTTCACCTATAAATCTACAATGATTATTATCATTATTGCGACGATTATGTAATTACTCATTAAACAGGTGTATTTCAAAAGTCGGCGATCTTTATATGTCTCATATCTAGAAGAATTGAAAAATATAACGTTCTATTATGCTTTAATAATACAATCGTTATAATAATATCGTATTTTATTCTGATCCCATAAATATTCGCCGGTATAGTTGGGGTATGTCATTACGGGGTCAACCGGGAGGTTTAAGTGGTGGGCACTGCAGGGTTAATTGCCTGACGAGATCAGACACGAGCCATAACGGCAGATGTTGCCACCCTCTTTTCAGTATTTAAATTGATTCTTCCCGCCGAATCATGTAATTGAGAAGCCTTAAATATTATACAAAAAATCATAAAAAGGTTTAAATGATTATAACAATATCGTGTTATAATAATATTATGACATGGATTTAAGGCAATGGCACTTATGAGATGAAGTCAAAGTTAGCTATTATTTTCAATGATCAGTACAATAATAAATAGCTTGTTAAAATATATTACACATGCCCAGTATCCAATGTACAATATTAATTATGTTTTGAAAGGTTACTGAATTACTTTTAGGGTGTTCGTACGTACATAGAACGTGTATCAAGCTTGATTCATTGTGATTATTGAAAAAGAACTGTTTTGAAAAAACTGTGGGTTACGTCCTTTTTCCTTTCCACAGTCGATATGTTGTTGACAATGGTAGCTGTAAATAATTAGTGTTTCTTGAACAGATGTCACTTGTCCCTTACCGCGACCTTTGTAAAGCATTATTGTTTTAATTCTTAAGGTGTAATTAATTAATCCTGCCATCTGTCGGAGTCTGGTAACATTAGTTAGGTGCCTACAGGGTCACACAAAACGTATACATATGTTTATATAATTTTCATCGAAAATATCGTCAACATAAATCGTTATTTTCCGCTTCCTTATATTCCATGATGGGCGTACTTACATGAGTACAGGGACATCCCGAGGGCATAGGCGAGTAGGCAGTTGCCTAGGGGCGGCAAGTCCTAGGGAGCGGCAAATGATCACAGATTTTTTAAATGACTAAATATTTTTGACACGAATTTGATTTAGAATAAATATGATGCCTCAATGTCTTTGATTAACAAAATACCAAATCAATTTAAGATTTATTTAAAATTTACATTATTCTTTATGATGTGTAATGAAGGTAATAGTTTTTTTTTCGTAATTATTGAACAATAATGTGAGGTTTTGAATCATATTTATTTTTGAAGATTTTTGTCAATAAGATACATATTATGAATCACCTGAAAGCAAAACGGAATAAGTAACAAAAGATTTGTTTGAGTATGTACGTAAGTGAGTAGAGATTTCGAACTTCTATATGTGTATATTTATTCCTAGAACAATGGGAAAAAATTAAAGAAAATAGGCGCTATTTTAGGGGTCTGCCTAAGGGTGGCACATAGCCTAGGAACGTCAATGCATGAGTATAAAACCAAAAAAAAAAATTTACAGCGGAAACTTAGAAAATGGAAGTTTACGCACATACGTAAATAGTTCAAGTTAAACGGGCGAGTGAAATTGTATAAAATATATAAGTTTTACTAAAAACCAAGATGTCGCTTGTTGATAGTTTTATATTAAACTATTGAATACACTAATACTTGTAAGCGCATGACAAAATTTTCAGTCAGAAGTAAATTTAAAATGTGAAATTCAAATTATTAAAATTTTTAGCTCATTCAAAGTTATACTGTTTATTTCATAAATGGCTGTCTATATTGGAAATATTTTACGCAATTATTGTAAAATAGCTAAAATGGAACGTGTCTCGTAATTCCACCAATCGTCAATATATATTACTGAACTAACCAACATAAAATAGACACTTTTAGAGTGTTCACTGTCAATACTTGGTGGAAAAGCATTATATTAATAAGAACACAATATTCCTTTGTACTTTATTCCACTTTATTTAAAGGTCGAGACCGGTTTCAACTGATCAGTTGACAATGCTCACAATGAGAGAAACCGGTCCTGACCTTTTAAATAAAGTGGCATAAAGTACAAAGGAATATTGTGTTTTTATTGATAAAATAGTCAATTTATCCTTTCTTTACATTTTTTAAAAAATAGTAACCTAATATCTAAAAATTCACTCTCACGTGGTTTTTAAACCACTGGTTTTGTCCTAGCCCTTACCTTCTGTCCATTATATATTTTTTAAAAAAAGTTCGATTAACTGAGTAACAGTTCTTGTAGAAAAACTTCTATTGAGATAACTCCATTCGAAGGCTTATGCTTTACATTGGGAGCGGAAACGGATAAAAAACAGAAGCTTAATCGAGTAATACTTCCAAATAAAATTCAGTTTCGGTTTTGCCAAATTACAAAGATTGGAATTCTAATTCAACCACCAATGCGATCGTCGAATTGAAGTCTTGATTAATCTCTCTTGTGATCACATCTATTCTGCAATTAGGCCATGAAGTGCTGTAGACCATGAAGAATTTATCGAATTAATGCGGATAATATGAATTCAATGTAGGCACATACATAGGTGACTTTGGATTGAGCTGACATACGAAAGGGCGATTAAAGACCAAGTTGCCTCGCTAATAGCCTATTAAGACAAAAGCCCTTTTGCCTCAATGGCTATCCAAACAAATGACCACAGAACAAACAATTCCAGAGCGATATGTCGAAGCCACGGCGAATTTATTCTAGTAAGTATCGCAGAGTAATTATTATAATATACTTCCAATTATTAGACCACACTAAAATGTATTAATTTTTATCATACCTAAATCACTATCGATTGCTAGAATATGTTTTCTTTAGTGGAGCTTTTCGCCATAATATCGACTGTGGAAAGGGAAAAGGACGTAACCCACACATAGCAAATTTTACAGGAGGCACAAAAAACGTGTTTTGATGATTTTGGTCTATATGCATATTATGAAATATACACAACCTTGAAGTGCACAGAGACTTCTAAGCTGGTGTTTAATTGACATAATCTAATATTAATTAAAGAAATTGTCTAGGAAAAACTTTTTTTTCAGTCTTTTATCTTGATTTCAATTTTCACAAGTTCATCTTTTTTCAAACTTAAAATCTAAATTTAAGTACTAATTCGGCATTTGCATCTTACATCCTTTTGATAGAACGTGTATTAAGTTTTATACATTGTGATTATCGAAAAAAAGCTGTTTTGAAAAACTGTGGGTTACGTCCTTTTTCCTTTCCACAGTCAATATGATAACCACTCGGCTGTAAGCAGGGCTGTGAAGTAATGTAAAAAATAGACGACTCTGACTCAAGCTTTAAAATAAACAACGACTCCGAATCCGACTTCAAAGAATTTTTTCAATAATTTCATTTTAACTTATACATATGTATTACATCAGATCATCTTTAGTCAGCCAAGCATGCAATGTCAACACTTTGGACTATTGTGGTTTGAATACACATATTTTTTTTTATTTTTTTAATGTTTCGAGCCGCTCGTTTTTCACGACTCCGACTCCACAGCTCTGGCTGTAAGTCATTCATCCAACTTCCCTTTTCTGTGATTATTAGGATATATCTTCCTTGATGACTCATTTTTAGTATAATTTTGGATGCGGTTAAAAGAAGAGTATAATTACAAATCGAACACGTGTGTAGTCTCAAAACCTTGTCGCTCTGCCATGGCAATCTAAATTGGTTGCCTAGGACTTAATTAATCATATTATTACCTCATTCTCTATTGATTTGTTGTTTTGACTTGAAGTAAGTCTTTTATTGTAAGCACTTGCGTACGTAAAAAAAACATTGATATTTTAAGGGTTCGTTGATATGTTCATTTGTTGGTGGCTTGCCAAAATTCTTCATTAATTATAATCCAATACAAACCGTACATTATTAAAGACTAGGAATCTTTCATCCGTAGAGGGCTCTGACCGCTTTTTTATGTATGCTTAAATAAAATTTCAACTGACTAAAAAATAGTTTTATCTAATATATAAAAATGATTTTTTGTTTATTCGTACTTTATGCGTTGCCACACCGCTCATCCGAGTACAGTAAAACTTCAACAATTTTTTTGCTTGCATTCCGGGAAGGTTATAGGCATAGTAAATTTAACATACAGTAGGTCTTATATATAAAAATCAATGTTTGCCATACAGTTCATTTTGACAACGTATGCTTGCACTTGCGCAAGGTTTTAGTAAGGTTTAACTTACAGTAGTTGGCACGTGTGTCGTTGGCACAATTGGCAGCAAACGTCAAACAAACAGAAAAATAAAACATGCACTTCAATAAACACAATTAAAACACAAACACTTTCTTTCTTTGAGTGGCATTGCAACGTTTGCCTAGTATTTTATAAATATAAAAAAAGCATTTATCAATTAATCGACCATAATGAATATTATTATATTTCTTAAGCTATTTGCAGTGTAAAAACCTTACAAACTTATACTTTAATTGTTGAAAACTTTGCTTTTCTCCTGGTTGAGTTATTAGGTGTAGCACAGTTGAAATTATTTGCGATATAAACTGATTAATTGCTGTCCGATTACGTTGATCTATGTTCTCGAAACCCTTGAATGATGTATACTCATTTACTTTTAATTAAATACCCTCCCAAGGGACGATATGTATACATTTTGGATATCTGTATTATGTATATTTTTTTTTTTTTTTTTAATCGATAAACTTTTTTCCTGTCTGCATCACTCCGAAGACGATGTCTCCTCAATGATACAGTTAAGATACATGTTAAGGTAAAGGCAATTTTATAGGTAACAATAATAATTAGAAATATAAAGAGATACTAATAAAGGTTAATTAAATAATTAAATAATAAACACGGAAAAAAAATAATTAAATAATAATAAGCAAGAATGATAGTTAATGGCACTAATGAGACAACTTTTAATTTTGAAACAGATATAATATGATTAAGGATTGAATGGTAAGGGGCAGGGAAGGTAAACTTTTTCTCCAAAAGAAGTAGCAAATTTCTTGAAGTGAGCGAAATTTTCTGGAGATGAAACTAGATCTGGATGCCCGATAGGACCATCACGGCTATTTCTACATAACGAAAACAATATAGCTCTTTCAACAGACATAATCGAACAATTCCAGAGAATATGCTCTGAATCTTGATTACTGTCACCACAAGGACAGTGTGGGTTAGGTTTGATTTTAAATTTATGTAGCTTGGCATTAAACGCACCGTGTCCGGTGATAAATTGTGAGGTCCAGTGATCCGGAGAGAGCCAGGTTGCATTCTGACGAAAAACAATATCTGGGAAAAATAAATAGGTAATTCTACCACGAAGGGACTTTGACCATCGACTTTGCCAATTAGTTAAAACGGTTAGTGAGCAGAGTTTTTTCACTTTAGCTTTTAAAAAATCTTGTGAATCCAACGGGTGAAGAGTTGTGAGACCAATTTGCGCTGGTTTCCCGTGCAAAAGGTGATGAATTGCAGCTCGTCTTTGGACCTCTAGATCCAATGGAGTAAGTCCCAGCATTACGGGAAGACATTCTGTTGAGCAAGTTCGGTAAGCTTTGGAAATAGCAAGAAGGGGAAACCGTTGTCCCCGAAGAAGTATTTGACATATTTCCTGTCGTTGGGTACACCTATATGCCCAACAACTTGCAGCATGACACGCAATACCGAGAAATATGGACTTGTAATAAAGCCGAGACGTAGGGAATGTTACCCCCCAACTTACCCTAGCCATACGTGCAGCCTTTTCGAAGCTTGTCTTAGAATTAGCTATCGCCGTTTTCACGTGGTCCAAGAAAGATATTTTTTCATCTAATATCACACCGAGGTTTCTCAAGGTTCTCTGGACTGGAACTGTGATTGTATTAAACTTAACTATTGGTTTTCGCGTCAGTTTCCCTTTAAGCATTATACTACATGTTTTATGGGGTGCAAATTGTAGTTTATTGTAGTCTCCCTATGCAGCAACTTGCTTTAAACAGTCAGTTGATAGCTTTTCGAGAATGCTTCTACTATTACCATGAATAAGCATTATTGCATCATCAGCGTATGCTTGTATGTGCGTATTTTGAGGGAGAGGGAGGTCTAACAGATCATCGAATAAAATATTCCAAAGAAGTGGTCCAAGAATCGATCCTTGAGGATAACCTCGTGTGATATTTCTTTGGATTGAAGAATTTCCGGTTGAAATGATTATCTCTCGTTTTGAAAAATAGCTTACAATAATTTTAAATAGATCAGATGGAATCTTTCTCAGTTTCAGTTTTGTTAAAATCATTGGCCACCATGCATTGTCAAATGCTCCTGATATGTCAAGGGAAATAGCCAAGATATATTTGAAAGACGAGGACGCTACCACACCGAGTAAATGATTGATAGCATCATCTACAGAGATCTTTGACCTAAATCCAAACTGATTTGACGATATTGGTTTGTTTGAAGAAATGTGCATATTAAGACGAGTAAATATAACCTTTTCGAGAACTTTACCAAGGATTGGGAGTAAGGTTAAGGGACGGTAAGCTTTTGGGTCGGTTGGTGGTTTTTCACAGCGCTTAGGAATGATGATCAGAATACCAGACTTCCAGCAATCAGGAAAAATACCTTGCCTTAAGCAACTTTGTATTATGTATATTGCTTTTTAGAATACGAAATGATAATTTTAAGCTTCACAAAGACATTGTCGATAAAATATAATAATATTTCCGGGTTTGAGTAGTCGAGTGAAATTGAGCTCTTTGGTTACGGTATTTGCGGATTCACAACATGGTTTTTCAATCGAGTAATTGATTTGTGTTCGAAGGAATAGACGTGAGTGATGTCTGAATATTTCTTCTGACAATACTGTTCCTGAAAAAACAGCGTTTAACGAGAGAGTATCGATTATTATTCATCCTATCATATTCTCTCCGAAAAAACAGAGGTTAACCAAATAAATATTAAAAGTTCTTGTAATACAAAGATTCTTTCAAACATATTATGCTTCTCATCAAAACACATTTTCACACTGGCGTGATAGAAATTGTAAGAATTAAACTAGCACAATGAGGTTATGTTAGTTTCCCGCCACGAACAACTGTGTAAATGAAACTGGTGCTAGCCTCGTTCGGGGCTGGAGGGAGTCGCGTGAGCCCCTTGTTAAATTTGACTAAGGCCGGCGAGCCCTTTGTTAATTTAAGTGAAAGCAATATTCTGAGATCAAATGAGTACATAACTGCAATATATAATTTATATGTTATCTAGGACAGCTTCAGTGTGTACACAGTAGTCCATTTTTGGCCATTTCCATTGATTAGTTTACGGTAAATTGCATATTATTACATATTATAAGTGTATTAAGTAACAATCGATTGCTTATTTAAGTATTCCATCGGAGTGATAAAAAACTCACTTATTCCCCAGAACACCGAGAATTGCTTTAATATAAAGCGAGCCCCTTGTTAACGTATTGGCAGCCCACCCCTGGCATCGTGGGTATACGGATCTAAAAGCCTGAAGATGCGTACGCTAGAAATAGTAAAGATGTATCCTATTAAAATAGTAGAATGGAAGCCGTTCATTCTATGAACAAATGTAGTTAGACTGATGGATATTTTTTACAGTAATTGTGTAAATTAAAATATATTCAAATTGCAGTTAATTAACAATATGCTATTTTTAAAACATCTGAGGTAAGCTCTAAGACAATTATAGCACAAAATACAAACACCCACGTCCATAATCTGCAATATTGAATCGCAAACGAAATACATTTCATATTGACCTTGTGATGACTTAAGTACGTAACTTTCTGAACGCTAAGTGGAGCTGTAACCTGTCACGGTTACAGAAGCTAAAACTGCATTATCTATTGACTATTCTATTCGTGAATTATCTGAGCTCACTTTGTAGCTTTGTAATTTCCCCTTAAAGATTCTTAAAATGAATTATCTATGTTTGGCTTAAATTCACTTGATTCATTTCATGATAAATACGAAACAGTAATCAATCCGTGCATGTATGTATACTGTCTCATTGCAGCATCCATTTTGAAAGTAGCTGTCAGAATTTGTTCGTTTCCAAAATGTCTGCCGAATAGTTTTCACGGCGATTGGCGTGTCAAAACGTGTTTATCACTTTATCGCATTGTTGACCAGAATCCAGATGACCGGATGGTGAGAGGAAGTTTTAATTAAAGCTCTTATCTAAATGACCTCCAGTTGTGTCAAATAATAATTAGTATTGTGTCACGTGGTTTGTGTAGCGGAGCTTGTTTTAAGAGAAAGGTCACGTGGTCAACCTATTTAAAAAATAAATAACGTGAATGAGTCTACGATAGCAAAACTCAGCTAATAAAAAAAGTACTTAACTTAACTCTATTTTAAAATAGATTTTCTAAATCACAATATTTAATATTTCCATTTTATTTAGTGCTGAATTAATCTTCAAATAGCCAGTACCTATTTATTATTTAGAATAAAAAAAACGATTTCCATATAGAAAGTTTTATGACTGCTGTAGAATATCAAGTGTAGTTATTTAATTCATTATTTTTTTTTGCATCATCCCTTCAAATTTAGTCATAATTTTTTTTTGAAGTAGTAATTATATAGAATATAGATAATGGAATTTTTAGTGATTACGTTGAACAAATAAATACAAACATGCCTGGATTGTTTTTTTTTCTTATCACCATTAGTTAAATTAATCATTTAATAAAGATTAATATTATCATGTCATTAAACTTTCAATTTCAAGTGACGAATATCTTACAATACGACACTAGCAGACTCTTCCTTATAGCAAAAGCATTTATTTTAAAAAAGGTAGTAAACTACGAGTTAGCAAATCCTCAAAATTACATTTAGAATCCGGACATGAATAAACAAGTTTCATCATCCGTAAATAAACACAATTTTAAAATAAGGAACCGGATACAAACTCAGATTGCGTACAAAAAACTCTTGTCATATTCAATATGACTCATATATAATGTAAATGTGTCTGACGATCTATTTAGTGTGTGTATGTGTGTGCGTGTGGTGTCAGGATAGAGTTATCCTTATCGTTGAATTTAATTGACCCTAGCAACTGCTTCTCATTAATTAAATGCTTTAACGTGAACCCATTGATTAACATAATTGACAGTTAAGCGATTATTTCATTATCCAAACACCACGAGACATATTCAATGAAACGTCTTTCACAGACGAATTGTTTTATGATGGTAAATATAAGACATTTCGAAACCATTGATGACTTAATTTTCAGTGACTTCAGCAAGTAAGCAATGTTAATAGCGCTTTGACTAAACCATATATTGAAGGTTTTTAGGTAGTCAAAATTTACCAACAAAATCTATGAATTAATAAAAACACAATAATCCTTTGTACTTCATTCCACTTTATTTAATATGTCAGGACCGGTTTCGCTCATTACGAGCATCGTCAACTGATAAGAAATATAATTTAACAGTGCTATTTATACAAAAATGAACAGTTATAAACAACAATTGGCATTGAAAAGAAAATACCAATTACATTAAAAGTGATTCTAAAATAGCACAAAATTAAAATGTTTAACACATCTAACATATAATTAAAAAGTCATCTCAGATTAATAAATTTAGAATGGGAATTGAAAGTAATTACAAACATAATTAAAATTTGGGAATTCTTTGACAAAGTGATACAATAAAAATAATGACATTAATAATGACAATAATATAGTGAATAGGCTTAATGATAGTTAAGAAAATTTCCCCTCTTCCAAGTAGTTGGTAAGTGTACATACTTAAACAAAATCGACAGCCAGGAAGATTCTGAAAAAGAAATTTTTCAAAGACCATATCAATTCTAACAAAGATATATATATATTTTAAATTACATAAAAGAATAGTTAACAAGGGCTAATGCAATGGATAAAGTAACGGGGAACTAGCAAATATTAATTGATCGTTCAAAAGATCTGAATCAGGTAAAAATTTGAATCTATTGATTTCTAGGATTTCCTGTTTGTCGATGTTTGACGAATAGATTCAAATTTTTACCTGATTCAGATCTTTTGAACGATCAATTAATATTTGCTAGTTCCCCGTTACTTTATCCATTGCATTAGCCCTTGTTAACTATTCTTTTATGTAATTTAAAATATATATATATCTTTGTTAGAATTGATATGGTCTTTGAAAAATTTCTTTTTCAGAATCTTCCTGGCTGTCGATTTTGTTTAAGTATGTACACTTACCAACTACTTGGAAGAGGGGAAATTTTCTTAACTATCATTAAGCCTATTCACTATATTATTGTCATTATTAATGTCATTATTTTTATTGTATCACTTTGTCAAAGAATTCCCAAATTTTAATTATGTTTGTAATTACTTTCAATTCCCATTCTAAATTTATTAATCTGAGATGACTTTTTAATTATATGTTAGATGTGTTAAACATTTTAATTTTGTGCTATTTTAGAATCACTTTTAATGTAATTGGTATTTTCTTTTCAATGCCAATTGTTGTTTATAACTGTTCATTTTTGTATAAATAGCACTGTTAAATTATATTTCTTATCAGTTGACGATGCTCGTAATGAGCGAAACCGGTCCTGACATATTAAATAAAGTGGAATGAAGTACAAAGGATTATTGTGTTTTTATTAATATAATGCCTTTCCACCAAGTATTGACAGTGAACACCCTAAAAGTGAAAAATCTATGAGATTTAACAATAAAGATTATTTAGCGTTCCAGTCTCTTTAGCTACTCTATATTGAATATTAGTTATACATATTATTAGTTATTACATATTAAAATATCGTCACCGTACTGGCAGAAGTTATTATGGTATAGAATGCCAGTTCTGAGAAAATAGTAAACGAAAAATTTGGACTCTAGAATAAAGCTTTTAGTCTCGATATTTTATGCTAAATATATAATTATAATATTACTTTTAGGGTGTTCACTGTCAATACTTGGTGGAAAAACATTGTATTAATAAAAACACAATATTTCTTTGTACTTCATTCCACTTTATTTAAAAGGTCAGAACCCGTTTCTCTCATTGCGAGAATTTTCATCTGTTAGAGGTGTTAAACATTTTAATTTTGTGTAATTATAGAATCACTTTTACTGTAATTTTGTAAATTCTTTTCAAAGTCAATTGTTGCTTACACCTTTTCATTTCAATTTATTTTTCTATAAATAGCATTGTTAAATTATATTTCTTATCAGTTGAAAATACTCGCAATGAGCGAAACCGGTTCTGACCTTTTAAATAAAGTGGAATAAAGTACAAAGGAATATTGTGTTTTTATTCTTTAATATTAATGTACATTTTATAAGAATTTTACACTGAGTTTGTAACAAAAGTGGCGGTTTACATAATCATGTTTAGCAAATCCTGCAGTTATTAAGCGGGTATTACAAAATATATAAATTGTATTTTTTTTTACAAAATAAAACGTTTTTATTGATTTGCCAACATTTTAGAGTGATGAAAACTTCCTTTTGTATTTTCTGAGCCGTTATTTATTGATTTGATAAATTAAGTAACCCCAATTAATACATCTCATATTTTTTTTTACCTATAGCTTTCAATGTGCTATGAAAGCGTACCCAACCTACATTAATGCTTATATTTCCTTAGAAAACTAGGGAAATGTTGTATTTCGTAAGAAATTCACAAGTATTTACTTAATTTTCCCACAAAGCTTACACGTGTGTCAGAAGAAGAAAACCTCTCACATAAAAACATTTATTTCTTGAGTTGTTTGCTTTGCAATAATACACAATTCAATTTCTTGCTTCTTATATTGAAACTTGCAATACTTGAAAAGATAATATTATGTAGGTACAGTAGAGATTTATCAGAGATTGCTAGGCAAATGGCAACACGTGTCTATTTTCCATAACAGCTGTTTACAAAGCAGTACAACCTATTGATAAGGTATTGAAAGAAAGTTCTAGGAAAAATCAGAATTTTACGCCGCAGAAACTCTTGTTGGAAAAAATGTGAAAGGAAATTTATCACAATATAAGATCATTATATTGGACTTACTCGTTTTAAAATGAAACAATACATTTACAACTCGAGTGGCGGAAGCATAAAAACTCTCCTTTTCTAAGAGAGTAAGAATAGAAGGATTGGGCTAGGAAAGCACTAGTGATTAGCTAATCGCTCTCGCTACGCCTCGTTCATTGGGTATGATGGTTGGGAGACGCAGGCGACAAGTATTATAATAAAGTTAGAATTACCAAGTATTTAGTTCTACAATAATTATAAGATATAAAATAGTTGAAAGCTTTCTCGGCTCCGTGTCATTGTCAGAACTACATATATTTTAACGGATTTTAGTTTACCTAAATCTATAATATGTACGCAGAAGAGATATACTTTTCATAATAATCCTATTTAGTCTAAAATCTTCTACTTTTTTAAAATTAATTAGTCAATGTTGTAATAATTTCGGTTGAGTTTTTGGTAAAAATATACACGCTTTGGTCAATCAATAATATTGCGTGTTCTATAATGAGTTCTAATAATAAATATACTTTTACTCTATGTAAGTTTCGTTATTTTTTATAGAGTGTCAAAATTTCTGTTTGTTCCGTGATACTACTAATATATATTATTTTTTTTACTATGTCCGCTCCTAATGTGGAGCATATGGACTCCTAATAGAGTTTATCTCAACAGAAGTGTTTCTACGAGAACTGCTTGTTGATCAGTTGCTCAACCTCTTTTTTTCCAAAGAGAGTAGAAATATAAGGATAGAGCTAGGACAGGACTAGTTGTTAGCTTATCGCTCTCGATGCGCCCCGTTCATATGATAGGATGGGTGGGAGAGGGAAATTCGAGACATCACATACATCCACGCCTTCAAAGTCGATTGAAAAATCAATTTATAAAACTGTCCGTACTTGTACTCGAACCCGTAACCTCCGTAACCGAAGCCAACGACGTTGACCACTCGACCACACAGGCAGCAAAATTAGTCTTGGAAATCATGTCATGGTTTTTTAAAAATGAATTCGTTATATAGTTGAACTGAGTATTTATTATCAGATATTTACACCCTCTGTGGTAAAGTTGGTAAGAGGTTTCCATTAGCAATCAGATCGGTCTGTGTTCAAATTCCAGTAAAGTAAATATCAAAATAAGATTTGAGATCTTTAACATGTGTGATTGTCTCTTCTCATTTATTTCGTATGATTTTATATTTGGAACGTTGACATTTTTTTAACAAAATAAAACTAAATTTATGTAAATCTATACTAGGAAAGTATTAGGTATATTGTTTATTTTCCCAAATGACGTAACCAGGGCGATTATTGGAGGCAGACAGAAAAAGGTAAATATGTTTACAAAAAATAAATAAATAAACGTTATACGATTTCATTATATTCTTGATTGTCAATCAATCATATGTCGCTCGAAGTTCTACCCAACACCATTCACTGCGGCGTAGCAAGTCTAATTTCTAACTAACCATTGAAATTTATTGGCTATTTAATACATATATTTTCATGAAAAACAGCACCATAAAAAATGCAGAATATTATCTGAAGCAATTTATTTAAATCTAAATTACTAATTAATAATCATTAATAATACTGTCTTATTTTATTAGAAATTTCGTATAAGTAATAATTCTAATAGCTATTTAAATTAAAAGTGTAGTAATATTATAATGTGTAAATGAATAACCAAATTAATACATTTTTTTTGGTAAAGTACACTAATATTATTTAATACTAAGCTTCAATAAATTGTTATCAGTATTATCTAGTAACATATTGGTACTATTTAAAACAAAGGTAAAATATAATATAATTACAAAGAACAAAGAGAAATAATTGTTTTTATACATAGGAATATGTCTCTACAGATAATAATACTTTTATTGTTTCAAAATGATAAAAAACGTATAAATATTTCTAAATATAATACAAGAGAATATTTTACGTGTTGAAAAAAATTACATCATGAATTCATTGATGAAAAATTTGCTGCTCAACACGTCACTAAAGACATGCGCACGAAAATCAATGAATGGAAATACTAGTAAAACTTTGTATTACCTTTCAACTTTTAATCTACTCTTTTATTACCGTTTTAAATCAAACGGTTTGAAATTATATAAAGAGTGTGTCAAGTAAATATTTACCATATTATTGTGTAATTTAAAGTATATGTATGCCAGTAATTAAATGTTATAATTTAATTATATATTTATTGTAGTTTGTGATAAATTATTGAATTTTCATTTAAAAAAGAATACGGTAAATTACCTCTATAAACAATGTTGATGTTGCACAAATCGAACTTCGCGACACTTTTCCAGCGGTCGTTTTCGGAACTATACAATAATATTTAAACTTTGGAACTATTTGGTACGCGGTTATAAGGTGACAGCGAAAAGTGCGGGAAAAACTGGTCGGCAACACTACTAATACTAAACTACAACGGAGGCTAACTGAGTGGCGAGGATTGGAGAATCGGAGGATCTGACGGGGTTTCGGGACTTGGTGGCGGGGCGCAGCCGGCAAATTCGCGCGTGGGTGTCTCGGAGTACTCGCTCGTGAATTATCTACCGCCGTCCTGGAGGCGGAAGCACACTCACTACTCAATACCGACTGCTTCATCAATGGAGAATTTACAAAAATAAAACACTAAAAATAGCTACATTGTTATTTTTAAACGGTCAAAAAAACAATTAAATATGCCTGTTTATTCTTTATTTGTTTTACAATATTTAATAGGAAAGGGAGTACTAAAAGGAGGAAAATACAAGTACTAAAAAAATATTTGGCTAGTTCTTTGTCATAAATTTTTATTGTTTTCTTAATTCAATTTTTCTACGATACTTTTTACATTCAATAATATACAGATATTGTATTGTTTACGGAAATCAAACAAAAAAAAGTATTTGTAGCATATGAATTGACATCAGAGGAAGTTTGTTTTTTTTAAATATATCGTAATGATAACCTCTACCCTGGTTCTCTCTTACGATGTTCTATAGATTGTTTGGTTATCTTAACGATATTGGAAGTATCGTTTAATCCCAAAATAATATAAGCTTAATAATCATTCGAATCACATTTTAATGGTAATTTAAATTTCACTATAACTATATGACAATCGTTAGCTTAACTTAGTAACTGTTTAATTGTAACAGTAAAAAATTGTAAAGTATTATAGTTTTATCAGAATTATAAAATATATTTTGACGTCGCTCCATTGTAATAATTTTTTATACAAATAATAATGTAATGTAATCCTACCAAGTAATTGCTGATTCTACCAATGTTTAGTGTTAATTATATACATTTTTCACATCACAGTTAGCAAGTTTTACAGGAGGCACAAAAAACGTGTTTTGATGATTTTTGGCCACATGGAAATTATGAAATATACACAACCTTGAAGTGCACAGAGATTTCTAAACTGGTGTTTGATTGACATAATAAAATATTAATTTAAGAAATTGACTAGGAAAAACCTTTTTTTCAGTCTTTTTTCTTGGTTTAAATTTTCAAAAGCTCATCTTTTTTCAAACTTAAAAGCTAAATTTAGATACTGATTTGGCATTTGCAGCTTATATCCTTTTGATAGAACGTGTATCGAATTTGATACATTGTGATTATCGAAAAAAAGGTGTTTGAAAAAAGTTTTGTTTACGTCCTTTTTCCTTTATTTAATCGTGTATGAATTATATAAGATTTTAATAATAAATTTGTTCTATGATCGAAATTTCACAACTTCTTAATTTTATAATGCTAAATTGTGACGATTTACTGTTAATTATTGTCATTTAAAATCTTTCTAGTGAAAAGTTATCGTAATTTGAGGGTTTTCTTATTAATTTTAAATTTTCCTGCTGCAGTGTGGAATCTGGCGTGACTGTGGTGAATGAAACGAGGGCGGCACCGTTTCGCCCACGTAGTCGGCTCCTGGTGGCGAACGCGGGCGGGAGAGGGAAGACCGAAGGGCGGAATCTCACGTGGCCGCCCACTGCAATCCGACTATAAATACACGGTGCAGACCCCAAACAATGTCCCTCTTCTATTTTGGTCCTGGGTTTGCTATCCTACATTGACGACGGCTCGACAAAGGACTAGAGCATTTCCGAGAACTTTTCAAAGGGGTGACAAATCTTCATGTCATGTCAACAGTACTATCCTAGTAAACTTTTGTTTAACATATACATTAAATTTGATAAGTGAATCACGTTTTAGTAAGCTTGAAAGATCTGAGCATTGAGGCCCCAAATCATCTTTATATAACAGAATTCATAATAAGTAATTTCACAGTTAATAATAGGTATATTACACATAAAATATATCTACATAATCTAATTTAAAGCACAACTGTTCAGAAAAATTCTACAGTTTTTATAAAAATCACGAACGGTTCGGCTGATCACTGGGTCATAAATGTATATATTATTGTCAAATAGAATATAATTCACTGTGAAGCTCATTTGTAATTCTCCAGTTTATGCTAAAAGATCATTTTATTATTACATTGTTTTTTTTTTTAAATATGTGCAGATTATGTTTGGTGAACAGCAAAATTGAGAAGAAGAAATTGTATCAAAATACTTAAATAGTGATACGGTATGTATATTGTATATTTTTTTAAATGTCACTTCGCATGGATGATTATTTCATCTTTGGTAGATTATTAAAAATTAAAAAAAGTGTGAACAATTAAGTCCTACCTTATCCTTCTATCCCTACTATTTAAAAAAAAAATAGAGGTTTATCAGCAGAGTAACACGCAGTTCTTATAGAAACAAGTATGTATATTGATAAGAATTCAATTATAAGTCCATATATTTCACGCTAAGAGTGGACGTGGTTCAATCAAAGTTATAACATTATATGCTAGTATACGTGAATCTAATTGTGTTGTAAGTTTATTGAAACGCTGATTGTGACTTATCAATTGATACGGACATTTTTAGTGACCCAGTATTTTCGTTTTAATTTCATTTATTAGTTAATCCTACCATTAGCGTAATTTTTAATTTTAGCTAATTTTTCTCGTTCACAAAATGTGTACTGTTACATAAATATAAGATAGTTGTTATAAATTTGAAAAACTTATCACCAGTGGCGGATTACCATATAAGCAAAAGAGGCGCGCGCTTAGGGCTTTCGAATCTTGAGGGCCTGAAAAATAGTTTATATTATTTATTATATACTTTTATTTTATATTATTTATTATATACCATATACTTTTTATTCAGATTTTAATGTATTTTTATTATTTTTCATGGAATTTTCGGACGTTTTAATGTCATCCGAAAAACAGTGTCTTCAAATTGTATTGCGCCTGGGGCCTCTCGAGTGCTTAATTCGCCACGGCATATAACTGATAATTGACTTCGGAAACTTTCTTTACTATTCATGGATTAATGTAAAGCTTTCAGGCTAAAGATAATGAGCTTATTACATAAGAACAGCTTCTTGATGAAGTGAGGAGGTTGAGTTTTCAGCATTGCTAGTAATTAAACAAAATAATAAATCTTATCTAAGACTGTCAATATCTGCATATTTAAAAAAGACAGCATTACAACATTATTAATATAATCGATCAAAAATGATTTTTCGGCAATGTGGCGGGAAGTAATAATAATAAACTTGTTGAAAAATTGAAAACCGTTTTGTGCATAATAATATATTTATGTTCAGTTATTAATAATCAAAAGTAAGCAGTGGTTCGTTATTAATTTATTTCAGCTTGCAGTGACGACAATTTATTCTTTTCTCAACTGTAAATTGAATTTATTGTGATGATTTGATTAAATTTCAACAGGTTGTGTGAAAAATCGACGAATGTCAAAATCGCGTGTGCGTTTGACAAGGGAACAATAAATAACCATTTATTGGAATTTTACGGAAGCTATCATAAGCTGTTTCATTCTGCACATTTTCTGTTGATGATAAGTTTGATTTGTTAAATTTATATGGTATTGTAATAATCAATTTCTCCTTTAATTCTTACACACTACCAGCAACATATCGACTTTGGAAAGGAAAAAGGACGTACCCATGACAAAACAAATTTTACAGGAGACACTAAAAACGTTTTTTGATGATTTTGGGTTAAAAGCAAATTATGAAATATACACAACCTTGAAGTGTACGTAGGACTGATAAACTGGTTTTTAATTGACTTTATCTGATATTAATTGATTATTTTTTTCGGATAAACCCTTTCTTTAAGTCATTTTATCCGATCGCATTTTCCACAGATCTTTCTTTTTTCAAACATAAAAGATAAATTTATATACTAATTCGGCATTTTCAGCTTACATCTTTTTGATAAAACGTATATCAAATTGTATACATTGTATCGAAAAAAAAGCCGTTTTGAAAAAACCGTGGGTTACGTATTTTTTCTTTTCCCCAGTCGATATGCTTATCACCCTTTTCTGAACCTTTGAACCTGTTCCCACTGATTACTCGATCTGAATTATTTACTATGTTATAGGCACTTTTTAAAAAGTCGCAGAATATTTTGTTGTAAGATTTAGTTACATTTGAATAGTAGAATAGTCGGGTTCGTGGCGCAGTAGTCAACGTCGCTGGCTTTCTTGACGGATCTCATGGGGGAGAACCCCAATACGGACAATATTTTTTGAACCGATTTCTGTTCGAAGGCATGGGTGTTTGTGATGTCTTAATATTCTCTCTCACCCTTTTAATATTTAAGTAACGCTGCGTAGCAAGAGCGTTCAGTTAACCAACTACACACTCTCTTTGATAGAGAGAGGTTTAGCAACTGGGTAATAAACAGTTCTCGTGAATAAAAACTTATGTTAAGATACTTTCATTGTTTTATCCATGCCAGTTCCCAATGTGGAGCATATGCTCTCCTAATGAAAGCATCTCAATTTAACTTGCAATACCGGTTTATCGGTTTACCGTTAAATCGTCCAAAACGCACCATCGGTAATTATCGAAAAATATTTTACTGCGAATCAAGGATAAATACAATCATATTATAACAAAAGTTTATTCTAGATATCCGTAAAAAATAAAAAGATTTGTTTTTTCAACTTTGGAAAAAATTAAAACACAGTTTTTTAGTGGTCATACTGGTGTCAACTGTCATCACCATCGCAGTGACCGCTCGAACTCTGCAGCTGATCCTACATACTTGTTTTAGGACTTAGGACGAAGTATATTTTAAAAGCATACGTATTTTGGTACATATTCTTCTTTGTTTGCATATATTACATTCTTCTTTATTTGCAAAATGCAAATTTGTAAATATTGATTTTATATAACAAATATTTTTTAAATAAACATATTGTTTTGTATACTAATGGATAAAACATAAGTATGGTAATATTTTAATTGAGTGAAAGCTGGCCAATCCGAAGAATGTAAAAAATGTGACAAAATAATTAAGAGTGCAGGAGGAAAATCAAAGATATAATTAAGATGAAATAGAAATAGTCCAACTGTTAAAATCAGAGGAAAAGCTTCAGTTAGCAATAAAAATATAAAAATTAATGATATATTATATGTATCACTTTTAAAGTGTTCACTGTCAATAATCGGTGGAATGGCATTATAATAAAAATCTTTTGTTATTTTTATTATTATATGTATATTTACATGACATTATTTAACTGAAACGTATTTGAAATTATTTAGGTTTCATTCTAGTATACCGTCTTTAGTAAAAGTACGTGGCATACAGTTATATTTTAATCATCTAATCTATATAGATCTATTTTTTTTCATTTACCGCTAAATAATCGGTAAACCGGTAATGGGTAAAATTATTTACCGTTTACCGGTAATTGAAATTTGACGGTAAATTACAAGCCCTAGATTCGACACTGAAGCCAACAATAGGACCTGAAAACCCCGACTTTCATTAGGAAGCTACGTATTGTAAAAATTGTAGGATATTTACATTAAACGAAATAACTCAATTTCCCTAAAATCGTGACGGAAAAATATCAAAAAAAATACAAATTAAATTGTATACGAAAAATAAATGCTGAGTTTTTGTGAAGCACAATTTGTTTTCTCGAAAGCTTTACAAATTCATCAACTATGCACAAAATATTTTTTATTTCGTTGACGTCTGTCAGTGGCACGTGGCAGAGAACCGCATTCACAATTTCATTTCCGTTGCCATTTTGTAATAATCACCGACAATGATATTCCACTGTTTTCCGAATTGCGCTTTCAAAACACTCAGGATTATTAATTCGAGCTTCGCACAAAACGCCAAAACAACAAAGAAGCGGCGCTAAGTAGTCAATTAGCATTGCGTACAATTACAAGTCAAACTTTGATTATTTTATCGCTGTTACAATATAATCTCGTATCATTCATTCTGTGAATAAATCTCGCGTCTTAACATCAAACATTTTTATCAAAATAAACCGCTATTTTTTTACCGCATACGAAACAATTTATAATACTATTTTGGAATGATTTCACAATAAATTACCATAAAAAAATAATATAACACATTTCTTGAGATAATGACTTTAGGGAATTTTGCCGTCGGATTTCCTATCCTTAATTGACTTTTTGTGCCGAATACCGTTTTTATTGTACTGTTTGTTCATTAGTTATTGAGTACAAAAAAATATATTTTTGTCATTCTGTGCGGCGTCTGCTATAAAGCGGATAAAAACTAAAACTGTTTCGACTATAGCAGTGCTCTTCAACCTTTTCTCACCTACGACACACCAAAATTCTTCCTAGAATTCCGCGGCACACATGTATCCGGCTCACGGCACACCGGTTGCGGAGCACTGGACTATAGTGTAGTGAAATCGTTTTCAAAGACTTAATATGAATTATTAAGTATCCGATTGCTATGCAATAGGAAGAACTATAGCATTATAGTTGTTCATATACGCAGATTATATTCTGGTTAATATTGTTATGATTTTTTTGGTTTTTGTCTATATAAAATACAATCGGTAATATAACATTTAAGTACCATCATTATGTGCTGCTAATGATTTTCAAATAAGCCGGACCTGTATATAAAGTTCATCCACTTTTACTATATCTTATTATTTATTTTATGGTTCGGAGATAAAAATAATCATAAACTCAAAAACAAAAATGCCATGTATCTTTCATAAACACGAATAATTCAAATAACAAAGCACGTACTGTGGATTGTATGAAATCTAAACCAAACGCGTGAGGTTTATTTTTCCCCAATATTAAATACATACATCATATTCATACATACATCAATCATACTGTATTTATTTTGTTCCAACATCATATTTGTTTAATGATGAAGGATTATATATAACGCCAATGTTGAACAGATCATTTTCTATCGACATTTTGTCAACTGCTTGGTTATATATAATACTGTGTGAAACATTTCAAGCAAGTTTTCATGACCTTATTATGAACTTATAGAAACACAGCTTGGAATACACATATGGGAATGGAAACGATTTTTCAAATATTTCAGACTAAGGATTGAAATATCTGATGTATATGCAATAAACATTTATAATCAGTACCGGTTTTACAAACACTTATATAAACAAAAAAATAATTATTATTATTACGGCCAACTGGAATCAGAATATAGTAAAATATATTTATACTGATTTTTTTTATTAAATATCGGTTGAAATCATAATTTTTATCGGGTTTTCAGGCAAGGCCTCAAAAAATCAACCTTCGTTATATGGGACATTGAATAATTGTATCGTGATATATTAAAATACAGAAATATCGTAATTTTGATTTTTAATCCTGGTATTTGAGCAGCTGAATCCCTGTTTTGGTAATATCAATATTGCAATTCCTGGCTTAAACCCACAGGAGATTTTATCTTTGGTGGAGGTGATGTGTGTACATGTAAGGTGCAAATTAATAATTTAAAATTACGAATTGAATTATAAATGTCTGGAAAAGTATTCCTACAGGTTTTGTACTGGTCGCCCAGTCGATCTACCGATCACGCAGGTCTGGGTTCGATTCCCGGTAAGATCACAATGAATTTGAGAATTATTCAATTGAAAGTTGTGATCGAAGACTGGGTGTTTGTGATGTCAATTCACAATATTTCCTCTCCTCCCATCCTTCTTATTCTTTAAAAACTGGGGTTTGGCAAACACTAGTCCTGTAAGAAAAAAATTGAGGTTGAGCGACTGCGGAACAAACAGTTCTTGTAGAAAAAACTTCTGTTGAGATACCTCCATTAGGAGACCATGTGCCATATTTTTATCCATATCCACATTGAGAGTGTACATGGATAAAAAAAAGTACTCAAACAGTTTTCGGCGTTGTCTTCTGCTAATAATAATGCAATATGTACCAAAAACATTATTAATGATTACTTTACTGTATTGTATACGAAAATCCTTCTTTCCATAAAGCTCAATTTATTTTTTATTTTTCACGAAATATTTCATGCCATGTAGACAGACAAAATGCAATGTCGATGTTTCAAAAACCAAGTGTTTGACAACAGGAAATTAGAGTGGCCATGCGAAATACGTTATTTCTGTATGCTTTTATAAAACGAATCGCCGAAACAACCTACTCAACAGCCATATCCCATTGACTGTGGAAAGGAAAAAGGACGTAACCCACACATTTTTCAGTCTTATTTCTTCATTTCAATTTTCACAAGCTCATCGTTTTTCAAACTTAAAATCTAAATTAAGATACTAATTTGGCATTTGCAGCTTACATCCTTTTGATAGAACGTGTATTAAATTTCATATATTATGATTATCGAAAAAAGTTGTTTTGAAAAAACTGTGGGTTGTGCTCTTTTTCCTTTCCACAGTCGACATGTAAGTAGGGACATACAGTTGAATTGGATGGAAGCGTGTTATCAATAGATAACTGTAGTGTATGTAATACGATTTTATCGTTTTCACAGAAAAGCTTTTGTTATGGTTTTGTAGAAAATGCTAATTGATTTCCGAGAAAACGCTAAATTCTGAGAAAGCTCTTTAGGAAAATATTATTGTGTAAATCTTAAGCGTCAGCTACCTTTTTTTTACAACAACAGCAAAAATGTTTGTTTTTGGTGAAACGTATTACCGTTTGCAAAAAATGAGAACTAAAATATTTTCGATAATAAAACATATAACAGATTTATTATTCGATAAAAAAATGCTAATACAGAAAAATAAAAAATCTGATTAAATTTTAACAATTTGTTTCTAGAAAACAAAATTCTGGTGAATATTATTTAGTTATAAATAATTAAATATAATAGATTGTAATTTTTCTTTTGTTACCGAGCTTGTGCTACAAAAGCAGGAGAGAACAATTGCCGCTGTGATGATATTGTGTACCTGAATAATGTAAGTTTGAAGGCTCAATATTTTCGTGTACATAATTTATGGTATTTTTAGAAAAAAATAATGATTATTATATTATCCTCAACGTTTTTTTTTTTACTCGAATAAGAAAGTAAATGTTTGCTAAGCTAAATACGCTGATGTTAAAATAACAGGCTGTTTTTTTTTATTTGAATTTAATAGGCATTTCTAATTCTAATTTTATCTTTAAGCAGTTGGTCACAAATAAAGTTTGAAATATATTTTTAAGATAAACTAGCTACAAATATTTTGATTTTTAATATGAGAATTATTCAATTCAAATTTGTGATCGAAGACTGGGTGTTTGCGATTTCAATTCACATTGTTTCCTCTCCTCCCATCCTTCTGATTTTTCAATAACTGGGTGTAGCAATAGCGATTTGTCAACCACTAGTCTTATTCTAGCCTTATCCTTCTTTCCCTACTACTTTTTATACTTTGAAAAAAGGGAGGTTGAGCGACTGAGTAACAAACAGTACTTAAAGCTTAAAAATTGTAAAGTTTTCAGTAAATCACTTGAATAGCTGAACAAATAGATTAAAACAATTTCACAAAGAAAGACTTTTAGAGAAAATGTTGCGTATGTTCAAAACAAAGCCAACCTTCATATTGAGTAAATGAATACCATACTACTATACATTTTGCTACAAGCTATATGTTGTAACTATTGTAAAAGCATGTTTCAATAATTATAATAATTAAAGATCTGTCGACCAATTTTCGATTTTATTACATTCGAAGTTATGAAAAAATATTTTTATGAATTATTATGGTTCTAAGAACGCCACTGTGTCGATCCAAACTCTATGGTTGATTTCAATTTCCTCCTTTCGGTCTCAACAATAGAATCGCGGGAATAATGGCATAGAAGCAAAGTGAATGGCGTACGGGTAACAATAACATCCATCATATAATTCAGATTGGTTCGTCATTTCGCATGTTAAGTCATGACGAATAGGGAGAACAAAATCCCTCCAAGCATATTACGAAGTCCTTTGTTAATAAATCAGAACGGAGAATAATCCGGAAAAGTCTATAGCTGGTTGTTGCTATATTTTAAACGATATACGTAAGTTTTTATCTTCATGAATATCAGGGCAGACCAACTAGTCTAGTGATGGGTAACCTTTTTAGCTCGGCGTGTCAAAATTTTGAGAAAATGTCGCATCTAAAAATATCAATATTTTTTTACAGCCCTAATAAATGTTTTACGTTCTCAGGCGAAGATCGTCCGTTATACGGTGCGTATCACCTAAAATGTCTTGGTGTGTAACCCATTGGCGGATCCAGGGGGGGGGGGTCATGGGGGCCATGGTACCCCCTATGGAGAATTTATTTTTTCATTTTTCTATTTTATTAAAGCTTTATTGAAAAATGGGCTCTTTAATTGTTTAGTTTACCGTGTTTTATAGAATACATACATAATTATGTATTGACTGTGGTCTAGTTCAGCGGTCGGCAAACTTTTTGGGCTCACGAACCACTAAATTCACAATGGACTTTTGTGCTAAATATTACATATTGAAATAATAGTGGTCAAATGCGTCTAAAAATAATGACAGATTTCTCTGAAGATCACACTTTGCCGACTAGTTGGTTAAAGCTTGCTCTACCGACCAAGTGGGTCTGGGTTCGATTTCCGGTAAGGTCAATGTCAAATTTATATTTTTCAATTTAAATTTGTGACCTAAGACATGGGTGTTTGTTAGGTCAATTTACCTTGAGTTTATCTCAAGTGACTTGCATTACTAAAATTCTCATCGAGTTTTTTCTCGTATGATCAATCTTTCAATGTTAAAATATTCGGCGCATTGGCATTAGCTGTAATGGCAAGTATTCTTTTAAATTAAGAAATCTCAAAAAACTCATACTATTTTTATATAGATATATATTATATTATTTTAAAATCATCCATTTTTTAATATATTATTTATGTATCATGTTTATTTTCAAATTGAATAACTCTCTCTTGGGACAATTACTGGATCCGCTTCTGGTGTCACCTCTGATACGCGAGTCATAAGTTGGTTACCCATCACTGAACTAGTCAATCGCGGACATATTCTATTTCTCATACTAAAACGAAAAGCGTTCTAAATCACTATCGAGAAATCTTGTTTTAGATCAGTGCTTACCAACCTTTTTCATGCAACGGACCTCTAAATCTGAAAACAATAATCTGCGGACCCCAATTTTTTTTTTATTTCACATTTTCATATTTTATCACAAAGAATGTTGAAAGAATGAAAGTTTTCGCGGACCCCAGGTTGAGAAGCACTGTTGTAGATGACTTTGCGAAATACGTAAACGTATCTTCATTTATTGACCGAGTTGACATTTACTTGGCACCTTAATACTCCGATTGAGGTAAAAAATAATGACTTAGTTCCGCATGATATGCACAAGATTCGTGCCCTTTATATCCTAGCGTTACACTTCGGGGTGAACTTTGGCCGCCTTAATCAGTCTCCTCCATTCCACTCGGTCCACTGATTTCCTACGCCAATTGCTGACCCCCATCTGTCCAGTCGCGGTCTTTCAATGCTCTCATTTTTTTCTTAGACAACATAATTAATCTTATCCAGCCATTTAAGATTGAATGCACTGTGCATTTTCCGCCTGTGTGGTTGAGTGGTCAACGTTGTTGGCTTCGGTTACAGAGGTCATGGGTTTCGAATACCAGTACACAGTTTTTATAAATTAATTTTTCAATCGATTTATGAATTTCTGTTCAAAGGCATGGATGTATGTGATGTCTTGAATTGCACTTCAGTAACGCAATTATAACACTTTCTTTCTTCGAGTAGCATTGCAACGCTTGCCGGTAACTGGCTAGTATATAATAAATTTATGTTCATTCAATAAAAAGCAGGTAACATTAAGTAATAATTATATTGTCATCTAATAATTTAAAACAATCACTCTTACAATAACGATAACATGTCACTTCAATATTTTTAGGATAATGAATTATTTTTGTATCTGATAAATAAATATCATAATAACACAGATCTCAATTAAAATTTCATAAATCTAGTCCATGTTAAGAATTATAATAATTGAATTCTTGGAAGATGTTCAAATACTGTTTAATAATTGACTACAATAATTTAGCTATATTGGTAATGATTATAGCTCTTAAAAATCTCATAAAAGGATAGTAATAATTATTGAAGAAAAACATTGTAAAACAGTTGTTATTTATCAAATTCTAATGAACATAAAAGTCTTTATTAGATTCCCTAAACATTATTGTAAAGTAAACAATATTTTTACTAATATTTACAAAATATGTCCCTGTGAATTGTTACACAAAAAAAAAGTATGTTCATTATTTCGGTAAAATCCCAATGTAATGTCATATATTATTTGACGTCTAATTCAAAATGGTTGTCTTGTCAAAGCCGCCAACATAAAGCTTCAAATGAATAACATTTCCCTGCTGAATTATTTCTTGTTTCTAATAAGAGATATCACTGCAAAATCAAAAGATTTCTGCTTTTTCATTTATGTGTTGGCGACAATTACAAGATGGCCATTTTGAATAAGATGTCAAATAATATATGACCTCACATTGAAATTTTACCATTATTTCAGTTAAATAAATAATTAACATCATAATTGCTAATAGATCACATGACGTGAGAAAATTTTAAGTATTATCTTACAGACAGTCTTTAAAAATGATGAAACAATGTTTTAACTAATCAAATCCTAATAATTATTTACAATAAAATAAAGACAGCAACATTTATTTATGTAAACAGTGAATATTATTGACAGTTTTCATTATAATTGGACATTCATGTGGTACATTAATTAAATTATCGTAACATTTTATTTTATCTACAAATATTCCTCAGATAATAAATTCATTCACTATTAGGCTTCAACCCAATTGACCGAAACAATCTCATTACATAATAATATTATATAACAGGAAATACTAAATGATGTCTGCATAACACTCGCAAGAAACACCAAACATTGGTTGGTTGGAATAAGGCCATAATATTATGTCTGCCATTTGAATTCTGTAGCACGTAGGGTGACACAGATGAACCTAACACTCGAGTACCGAAACATAGGATTGAGGAGTGACGGTGTGCAAAGTGACCCCAGACAAATTTGCGTTATATTTGCATTGTATTTATTGAAGATTACAATAAATATCAGCTAGATATTATTAGTATTCATGGTTAAAATAAGAAGAATTTTTCAATGTGAATGACCCTGTTAGAATCCCAAAGGTTATTAAAGATGGGATAGAATGTTAACAAGAAAAAAGAACCGATGCGTTTCATTTTGAATGAAATTTGTATATATCACTAAAATATTCACGGCCATACAGCATTTGTATTAAATATTTACTATCCCATTTTCCACATACTTTTAGGAGTAAACTTTTATGCACACTAGAGGAAGCAAAATATAGACTGATTAGGCTGGCTGAAACGCAGAGCGCAGGGCAGTACAGATTTTGTATTACATGGAAAAAATTTAGTTCCGTAAAATAATCGAATGAATATTGTTTGGCCGAATATGAAAAAAATTATAAGAGATTATGAAATTGTATTGCCAGTTATAAAGTTAAGGCTGATTATCATCAACTCTGATGCAAATCAATTGTAGGATATTTCTTTTCGAGTGCTATGCAGAGTTGAACATAAATTGACAGTAAGTATGAGCATAAAATAGCATATAATAGCATTCCGTGTTATCTACAATTGGTAATATTAAATCAACATTTTGTAAATGACTATGTAGGTACAAGCAATGTGAAATATTTATTATACATATTACTATTTACAAAAGCACCGCAAAACAATTGATTTTGCTAATTTATTTCGTTCAATATAACAAATCTAATAATCTAAATGTTTGAAACAATTTTATTAAATATCTATCCATAAGTCGAGGCCTACTAGAATGTGCACACGCTTTATACAAAACAGAAAAATCGGCCTTATATGAGATTCAGTCAAAATTCGAATAGGTGTATTAAACGAAACAAAATGACGCTGTGCTATCAATATTTTACAGGACATTCTGATTAAATTCTCTTAAAAATTATTAACTAAACAGAGACATTAATGTTATGAAAAATGATACAAGAAAAATTCTAACACTATGTTCTTTATGCGAGATATTTTTCAAGGAAATGAAATACTTACAAACACTGTAATTCAATTGACATTTCTTGGATGCATATGTGTAGTAAGTTAATCATATAATACTCATATCGAGGTAAAAGAATGCATTATAGTAAGTCAGTGTGGTAAGTATGAAATTTAGTTGTTAACACATGAAGATATAACCATTACATCAATGAATATACAGTAGAACTTCGATTTTCCGCATTTTTTAAAATCAACACAAATTTTTAGAATTTGCTGCTATACACTTTCAATGTGTCAACTTCGAAAAAAACATGAAACAAAATCTTGAAAAGACCATTAGCATGTTCTAGAAACACAGTAAACAGTAAATTTGATATTAATGCGATGAAGAAAATTGCAACGAGTGGTCAAATTACGTAGCTAACGACCCTGGATACCAAATTTTAAATGATGAGGAAATATCTGCAATGGAACAAGATCAAGAAAACGAAGAAGAGACTTGCGTGAAGGAATATTGATCCTACACATTTTGAAGCTCTTCATTGTTTAGATGTCGCCGTGAAGTTATTTGAGATCTCAGAAGATCGTAACTCAAGACAACGTATGTTTTTTAAAAGTATTCATGAT
Organism: Himalopsyche anomala; assembly: GCA_031772345.1. Classification (NCBI taxonomy): domain Eukaryota; kingdom Metazoa; phylum Arthropoda; class Insecta; order Trichoptera; family Rhyacophilidae; genus Himalopsyche; species Himalopsyche anomala. The sequence continues at coordinate 39,466,399 of CM062821.1, forward strand.
TTGGCAGTTTCAAATATCAATAATTGAATTTACTTAATCAAATCAAATACTCATACTTGTTATTGCCTCTGAATTATGACTTTTTCATCTAGCCAGATTTTTCATAATCTGAACAACGTTTATCCCCAATTAGTCCGGATAATCGAGGTTCAATTGAAAATGTTTTATTGATAAATTTTGTATTCCTACTATTTTCAACCATCAAGAATCAGCGAAAAAAATATAAATAATGGTGAATAATGAATGATGGATATTATAAAATTCAATTACCTAAATTTTTCAAAGAGTTCTCATAACCTAGCTGAATGCCCCTCGATGGCCAAAATTAATTCATCCGTCAGATTTCTTGAAGTACAGACTCCTAAAAGTATCCTTTTTCTAAGTCTTCTCACCAAAACATTTGATTTTGTGACAGTGATCAGAAATGAATCAGGTAATTACCGTGAAAGAATCCGACAAACCGAATTGTCACAATCAATATATTTTAGAATCCCTCTTATCGAGAATAACCCTACATATAAAACTAGAACCAGACATTGAATTTGATCAATTGGCTAATTTTTTTGTATACCATATGATACTCGGGAACTGGCAAATGAAAAAGCGATCATTGGATAAGAGTACCGACAATCAATCATGTTTGTACTTTAAATATAATACATTAATTCACACATACCACAATACAACGGGGGCTGTAGTATAACGGTATATAACATTCATAAAGCTGAGAACTCTTTGACGGAGGGATTTTATTCAAAGGCTTAGGGGTCATAAGTGGTATCTAGGAGAATAAGATTTTGATCAGAAAATATTTCTTCGAGATACAAATATCTCAATATTATAATTACGTACGTTTGATTTGCTTTGTTTTGGTGATAAAAATTTGACAGTTGTTTGCAAAAACTGAAAAATCAATGCTTTTGTTTCGGCCCTATGATATTAAAGTCGCAAATTTTGTTTTAATCATAATTTCTTCCATATTGTATATAAGAGGCAATTCATTTTAAGGGGTTTGATTTAGTAACGAGGAACATGGTAACTTCTCATACATACTAGAGCTGTGAAAGTCTAAGAACCTACGTCCATAAACTGTATATTTTTTTAATATTATACTTTGATAATAAAACAGATGAAAAAAAGGTTTGAAAATATCATACATTACAAACGGATAATGGAACTAGTGGATAAATAGTGTATGCTGAATAATTTTCCAAAAAATACTAATTGGTATCTCATACTAAATTATAGAAATAATATCAGAAAATTCTATTTTACAAAACTACCTATGATAATAATGTACAAAAAATTAAGCTACACATTTTTCAGCATTTCATAAAACCATTATCGTTTTGAGCTGAATATACAATGATTCCAGCGTTATATTGACTTCAATATAAAACAATTGATAAAAACATATTCATTACTCGTTGAGTTATTTAAGAAAACACGATTTTCAAAATTCTCCCGGCTGAAATCCCATCCAATATAATATTATTCATTGCTTTTCGATAGATTTAAATATTTCAAAATAATTATATAGATTTATATGATTGTAAATATATTTTCTAGAAGGAGATAGGTGATATAGTTATGTTATTGCCAAAAATATATAAAATCTTTTTAATTGACACTAGTTAAATACAATAATAAAAAATTAGTCAATTCAATCGAATGATTTGAAAAAAAAAAGAAAAGATATTTATAAGACCGCCACGCGGTGCTTTTTAGATTCTCTGTCTCCGGTAAATTTCTTTGCTTCACCTTAAGCCACTGTTCGTTCAGTTCTGTTGGACGCCCGCTATTGATATTGATTGTAAGATGTAATTCAGCGTTTCGTTCGATTACTATGGAATCCATTCGGTTGAAAGAGACAGGTAAAATGTGGTATTTTTAGACTTTGACTTCCTCGGCAGGAATCATACTGAGACCAGATGACCACTGTTAAAAACCACATAAAATGTTTTATTTACATTGAGTTTAAGCCAATAAAATATATGTTTCTATGCGGCATATCTCTCGAATGCCCCCGATTGATTTGTCACATATGACGTTGTCATTGGCAAACTCCAAGCCGCGTAACCCCAGATATGATGTATTACGACAGTATCGTATCGACTTTGGAAAGAAAAAAGGACGTAACCCACAGTTTTTTCAAAACAGATTTTTTTTGATAATCACAATGTATTAAACTTGATACACGTTCTGTCAAAAGGATGCAAACTGAAAATGCCAAATTAGTATCTAAATTTAGCTTTTAAGTTTGAAAAAGAAGACCTCGTAAAATATTAAAATCAAGAAAAAATACTGAAATAAAGGTTTTTCCTAGACAATTTCTTTGGTTCATATTAGATTGTGTCAATTAAACACGAGTTTAGAAGTCTCCGTGCACTTAAAGGTTGTGTATAATTCATAATTTGCATTTGACCCAAAATCATCAAAACACCTGTTTTACGCCTCCTGTAAAATTTGATATGTGTGGGTTTTGTCCTTTTTCCTTTCCACAGTCGATATATTTTTGATGTAACTAATTGACTCATTCAAAAAATCTTATATCTGAGAAATAATATTTATTCGATGTTTGTGACACAAAAGCAGAAAAAATATACGAGTAAATATAACTCTAAAATCTGTAAATAGTACCTTTAAATAACATCATCGTTACTTTCTTATCATGTGCGTAAAGCAAATTTTTTTAAAAGTCATGACAGATTTCACTTAGAAATAAAAAAATTACCAATATAGATATAATTTATATGGAAAATAGAATTTCAATAAGTATAACATGTTTTTCGAAAGGGTACAGGTCCGCAATGATATGAATGAATTTTAATTACGTAACATTTCTTCGAAATATTTTCACGCATTATTTCTTAAGTAAAAAAGCTTTAAGATATATTAGATAGTTGAATAGCTTATAGCAAGTTTATAAATTATCATTGTAAGACTCGGATAGTCAGCACAATAGCAAGAAACTTTTCTTCGAAAGCCATTTCTATCTGTTTTATTTCAGATTTATTTGAATCTCTATAGCCTGATGGTTTTTACACTAGCTTCTTATACATATATTATATAGGAATTATTTCGGTATAAAGCAAATACTGTGAGTAAATATAAATCGAGACAAAAAAACTTTAGGCTTGATAGTAGAATTATTATAAATGGACATGTAACGATAGTGATATCGAAAGAAAAAAGATGCAATTCATTCAATAACATTCAAAAATAAAAGTGTCTTGTTAAAATAATAACATCATATTGAATCAAAACATTTCCAGGTTATCTCACAATTAATTATAAACAATGCAAGCGGAAAAATAAATATTTCATTTAAAAAATTATCTTTGAGAGTACTTTTAAGTTTTATTATGTATACTGCTGTTATTGTGAGAAAAGATGTTTTTGTGTTTTTGAATCTACGTTAATAATTTAACATCGAATACATAATTTTATAAACTGAATAGAGCCATTTCAAAAAAAAACCAACAATCGCCAGATTAATTACTTCATTTTTCATCGCTTATAAATACAACCTTAAAAATAATGCAACACATTTTATTATAAAATTCTATCTATGTACATTATAGACACTTCTATTACATTTGGTACAAATAAGATTAATTTCCAATCATCAGTCAAATTTTTTGAGTACTAAATCCTACAACTACATAATTCAATTTATTGACATATACATGAATCACCCCGACACGGAAGCGATTCCAGAATGAGAAATGTGACTGAATATATTGTGTCAATTAGCTTCGTAATAACACAACGTAATACACACTTCTCTGTCAGTAGATTGACAAATAATCCAATGGCTTTGGAATAGGAAGTTCTTAAAATTAACAAAAATGTTTTTATTGTAAATCGATAGTTATAATATTGATCTTTGGTTTCATTAGCATTACAATAGAGAAGAGTATTTGATTATATTTGTAATCCGGTTTATTTTTCTTTGTTATTGACATTAACTATAGTTAACAAAATATCAACGGGAGATTTTCAAATCAAAAATCGCTGACATCTATGAAATTAAAAGTTTTGATCAATTGAGTATTACCATTGTTTTTGTATTGTAAATATTTGTTATATTTTAAGTTTTATGAATGTTAGAGTAAAAAAAATAACATTTATCTCACAGATATAAATAAATTTAAATTGATTTGAAAGTTTACCATCTCATGAATGGATTGGTTTTATAAATTGAAAACAAATATTAATTAGACTTTTATAAGCCGTAGATAAAAAAAATGTGCTATCGAACGGCGGACAGTTGTCGCTACCTTTATGATTGCCAACAATATATGATACACATTGTCGAAGCAGAGTTATTTTCAATGATTTCAACGCTGGCATTTTTGATTAGGTTGTTATTTTTATGATCTAGCTACAGTAATATACTAGAATTTATTGTCCTCGAATGAGCCATATAAAAGCCAGCTGGTAGCGCACTAAGACTTAGGCACGAATTTCACAAGGCAATTGAGCCATTACTTTATGAGAATATCACATCATCATCTTGCGTGTCTTCTATGTTGCTTGTATTGAAGACAAGAACGAGGGGTCCACGGAAGCTACCTTAGCCGTTAGAAAGGCGTGCATGCAGAAGAGGAGGCTCTGAAGTATTTGACATTCTAGTTCCTGAAATGAGAGAACATAAAAATTAATACATTGAAACATTAAATTGTTCACTCTCCACATCTGCTCCCTATTTGAAAATAAAGTATACACACGGCGCCTTCAAGATTCTCTTTCCCCGGCAAATCTCTTTGACTCCTTTGAGTCAAAGAAGAGACAGGTGAAACTTTCTAAGGGTATCCGCAGCAATGCCATCGCCCTTTTTAAATTTGAATGTTATTTGGGGTTGGTGAGTTAACTCTCTTATCTCTGAATTACTAACTAACTTTAAGAATGGGGGATACGAGGCAACACATGCCAACATACAGTTAGATGTAGTGCCAGTCAGCCATTTTAATACAATAGTGCTATGTGCTGCTAGGTTATAAATCAACCACACATATTCAGCATGATATTTACAAAATAAATTGCTCGTTTATGGATCCCATTATGTCACAGGGATCAACTACATGTTTATAAAATGGAGAAGTGTGCACTAATTATTACTTAATTAGATATAAAGGGTATATTTTATCATAATGGTTTCATTTAGCACCTTAGTTTCGATAGCTCTAGTTTCACTATCTTGAAAGTGAAGTTTCAGCTTAGATTTTCCATCGTCGCTAGATCCCCTCAATTGAGAGAATCGATACGCCCACAGAGGAACAGTACCCGGTGCCCCTTCGTTTAAGGAAAATCCTGCAGACCAGTCTAATGTTAACCCTGCCGTGCGTCCTTCATATGATACCGTGAAAGTCTTTTTCTGAAACAAAACAAAAATATATAACTCACGTAAAATAGTAAACTGCCATTTCAATGGGATAGATGGTTGACGTCCTTACTAATGCAAATTTATTGAGAATGTATAAAAATAGTGAATGATTTTGTCAAATGTAAAAAGTGCACTGTCTCTTTTTTTTGTTTTAACTGTTTTTTGACAAATTGTGAGACAATCATTTTCAAGGTATTAAATAAGTTGTCATTTTTTTTGAAATGTTGAAGCCATATTGTGTTTCTCAGAATTTTTTCATAAACATCAGTATCTACCTTTCTAAAACAAAGAAAAAGAAAAATTCATTATTCAAAAAAATTCTGTTACTTCTTATGTTTTGACAGATAAAAAAACAAAACAGTTGATAAATAATCATTTTATGTGAAGCAGCTTTGTGATTTTAGTTTGTTCACATATTCGTAGTTCTTACTAAGGCTTCTTTTTAAAGCTATGGCAGGTGAATAATGAAAAACAATATGCATCAGATACAATTAATTCAATAATGATCGTTTTCAATCAACCTATCCAAGTTCTTAACACATTCAATATTATGGATAGTTGGAATTAATATTATACGAATAAACTAAAAATAATAATATGTATCTCATTTTAATATCAATCCAAATAATAATTATTATGTTTGTGAATCATAAAAGAGTATTAATTGTTTTTTAGGGAATAAAGAGCAACACAAATGTACAATTTTAAAAGACAACGTTTTACTGACGCAAATTGAATACACAGAAGAATTACCTCCTTCCAGTGGGATATTAAAGCACATTTCACATTATTTAAGAAATCTTATTCTAGTTTCCCATTATCACAACCAAACGAAATCGCACCTTCGCAGTGAAACGGCCATTGTTCAAGAAAGAAAGAGACAAATCGAAATGAAACAATTCATGATACATCCATTCAGTTTATTTACGATTATTTGGCAGGTTTTTATTCTCTGCACTTGGGTGATCACCTGTTTTTATGTTCCATATACTACGTTTATTGCAGATATAAGTAAGTAAGAGTTTTTCTAGTTCTATAGCTATAGGAAATTGGTGAAAATTTTTAAATCCACACATCACATTATTTTGTGATTAAAAACTTGCATTGAACGAATAAGAAGCCGTGTAGATTACTGTTCTTCAACCTTTTTACCAGGTAAAAATATCTCGCGGACCGGCGTCAACCAACATCACTGAATAAGTTCATAGGATGACTTATAGATCGTGCTAATATTGAAAAATTCATATGATTTTAAGATAGTACCAACCTTCAAATAATACGTGTCAAAATTTCATAAAAATTGAGGTTTAATTCACAAGTTACAATACAGTGGTTTAAGTGACGTTACTTTTGTAATTTTCAAAACAATGGAAAAATCATAATGCTGTGTGTCGATAAAGCATTGCTTTTTAGTGGGAAAAAATACCGTTCTAGCAAAGCAATGGCTTGAAAAGTGTTATTTGGACTCTGTCCTATCGAAATAAATGGTAGAGAAGTGGTTTGCTGATTTATGAACGCTCATTCCATGATTTCTAAGCTTAACAATCTGGTCGCCCAAATTTGGCAGTTGTTCCAGAAAACATAAAAAAGTCCACAATATAGTTTTGACCGATCTTAAATTTAAAATACGTGAGATAACTGACACTTTACAAATATTAGAAGGCAGTTCATTCACCATTTTGCATCAACATCGAGGAGATAAACAAGTCGAAAAAAATTTCGAAACATAAAAGTCTTCACGGACCGGTAATAAATTCTCGCGGGCCGGTGCCGGTCCGCGGACCATAGGTTGAAGAACACTGGTGTAGATAATACTGGTAGAGATATTGCAATTTTTTAAGAAAATCTTTCTTAGCAATGTTATAACAATTCAATTTCATCAGTTATTTTTTATTTAAATCAACACAATAATATTTTTTTTTGATAATGCAAACATCGCAGTAGGGTAAAGAACTGCGATTAATGTTGTGCATGCTAACATTTAAGAGTTTTTTTTTAATTCGTCTCTGGAAAAATTGTTAGTATTACTATATTGTTAACACCTTCATGACTTGGACACCGTTAGGGTTAAAATGTGGTTTTGATTTCAGGCAATACACCGATAGAGGCCATAATATTGATGACCGATATGCTGGCGATAGCCGACATTATTGTAAAATTTTTAACGGGGTATCATCACGAAGAGACAAAAGAGATTGTCATGGATTTAAAACAGAGCGCCATCCATTACATAAGAGGTGTGTTCATAGTGGATTTTCTATCAGCGGTGCCCCTCCAGGTCATTTTGACACCCTTCGACATTAAAGGTCTGACGGACACATTTTTACTCTTGAAAATCTTCCGCCTCACGTGTTTGAGAAAGTACATGGAAGCAGTGTGCTTGCAGTTAAATATGGATTTTAAAAAGCAATGCAAGTTGGCCTTATTTCTGAGATCTCTTCTGTTCGTCCAGTGGACTACGGGATTTTACTTTCAATGGTCCCTGACGATACACTATTTGAAAGGATATTTTCCCGATGACATGTGGATAGTGCAGAACGAATTGGACGGGAACGACGTGCCCTCGTGGAATAAGTACAAAACCACCATTTTTTTTGTGATAGGATTCTTAACGACGTCGGGCAACTGCAACCAATGGCACGATTGCAGCGAAGAAAAGTTTTACATGGGATTCCTCATGATTGCGGGATACATTTTCATGACGTATCTCATGATAACTGTTTACAGACTCACCCTTTACACGCACGCCGAAAAACTGCAATACCTCGCCAAATGTCAAGAGCTTCAGAATTACATGGTGAGAAAGCAGATACCGGGATATTTGCGTGACAAAATATACAATTACGTAAATTACAGATGGGAGGGAAACTTCTTTGACGAAAAAGAAATCATGTTAACTTTATCGACGCACCTGCAACTCGAGATGAAGTTTTATACTTGTGAAAAATTGCTGCAGAAAGCATCGTTTTTCAAAGAACTGTCTAGAGAACTTATCATAGAAATAATGAAAAATCTCCAATTGACAATCTATATGGCCGGAGAAGTAAGAATAGCACATTAAATACTTTAAGTCACTCTATTTTTTTATTTAATTTGTAGTTAATTAATAATTTAATGTCACCTGCTGTGACCCAGTTGGTTAGAGCTTGCTCTACAGATCACGTAGGTCTGGGTTCGATTACCTGTCAGATCACAGTGAATTAGAGAATTATTCAATTCAAAGTTTTGATCGAAGAGTGGGTGTTTGTTATATTAATTCACATTATTTCCTCTCCTCTCATCCTTCTGATCCTTTAATAACTGGGTGTAGCATTAAAGATTAGTCAACCACTAATCCTGTTCTAGCCTTTTCATTCTTTCCCTATTATTCACTTTGAAAAAGTGAGGTTGAGCGACTGAGTAACAAACAGTTTTTTTTAGGTAATTTTACAGTCGGGAACGTACAGCGATGCTATTTATTTTCTGATAGTCGGTTCAGTCGTTGTACTAACACCGAATGGGAAGGAAGTAGCCCACATAAAAGACAGTTCTTATTTTGGAGACACCTGCATCATATATCCCAGACAGCACAATATGCAAACCATTATGGCTTTGGAAATCTGCGAGGTGTACCAATTGAGCTTACTCCACTGGCACAGCTGTATCAGACAGTATCCCCTCATCAAAAAACGATTAATACAGCAATCCATAAAGAATTTTCAAGAGGGCGAGAAAAGAAATTTCGAACGCGCAAAACAAGATGAAAAGGAAGACGATTGTATATAGGTCAGACATTTTGTATTTTAATATTTAAAAATAATATAAACAAAATAAGACTTAATCTTTTGTCTTGCAATTATGATTTGCAGTTGCTAATAACAAAAACAGTTGATATTGAATACGAGAATATTAATATCTTCGATAGATTGAGTGGTAACATTGAGGAAGTTCATTTTTAACCCTTTCTCAGACTGTGATTTTCTAGACGCTGATTTTTTTAAATTATGCATTCAGTTGGAACTTTGGTGCTCAATAAAACAAAAAAATTTTCTTTTTTTAATATTGATGGATTTAATGAGAATTTGAAGATTTTTTAAATGAAGATAGAACCGTATTTTGAATCCGAATAAAACTGCATTAAAAAATCATTTTGTGAAAAAAATGCAGATGAAACCATGTTTACTCATAACGACGATATATGAAGATAAATCATGATCGATTGTAATATAGAGTGATGATATTTTCAATGAATTCAGCGGTAGCTTTGTGGAAATTAATCTTTTTCTCAAAATTAAATTTGTTCTGACATGTGTTTCGCCTTTTTAAGAAGCATCAGACAGAACATCGCAAGTTTTACAAATAAACTAAAATTGTATTCTAATTAAAAGTTGGGGTTTTTTCTTATACTAATGTAAGCAGTGTGGGGTTGTTACAATTTGTAACACAACACGTGGAGTAATAAAGTTATCAAATATAATTTTATATTTAGAGATGATGTTGATTTTGTAGGCCGTTCACTGTGTCAGCAAAAACCTGCAGGAATCTCACAATATACTGCATCGGAGGTTAAATAAGGGCTGTGTCTTAATCAATTTGATTCTAAGAGGTGTTGATTGTGGAGCTGCCGATATAATTTATTCTTTGGATTTCATCAGAAATAGAATAAAAATTGAATTGAAAGAATAGTGTCTACTGATAATGCAGTAAAATAAATGTATACCATGTAATATTTTTAATTTTATGTAACCGTATCCCGACAACCATTGTAAATAGAAATACATATTTAAAAAATACCTGAAAGTAAAATATATCATACCCCCAATTTGATAACTGATGTGAGGATAGCGGCCGTCCATGCGCTTTCAATCCTTAGTAACTCTTGGCGGGTCTCAACGCTGAGATAGCGAGGGCCGGCAGCTCCTGAAGCTTGCACGAGGAAACAATGCTGTCTCCAATCTACGTTCTCACTCTCTTTAACTACTCGAAACATCGTCTGGTAGACTTTCAAGACATAAGGGCACTTTGAGAGACCGGCGACTGACACCTGTAATGTAATGACAAAGAAATATAGAGTTTTCAAATTTAAAAAATCAACCAAAATCCATATAGCAAGCTAGAGAAGCTATCGTATTACTATTGTTCACTTACCGGTGGGGTATCAAACAGCATAACATCGGTTCCTTTGAGAGTGAGGAATCTCGGTTTATATGTTTGCCAAGGTTGATTGTTGTTGAGGACACCTTCGTGAACCCAACCCATGTACTCTATTCTCTCGCCTGCTCCGAAATTCCTATTGTATAACTTAGTCTGAAAAGATAAAATTGATACTTTTAAGAATGTGGGTCAGCATTAGGATGGAAAAATGATTCAGTAAGTACGTCAAATCTGCTTCTAGTTGTTCTGATTGGTTTCTGAATTTTGTGTGAATTTAACCACAGCATTCAAGTAATGCACTCAAACAATTTGCAATATTTCACTCACATGATTGCAGAAGCGTGTTCGTCAATTACTCAGACTTATTATTGAATAATACAAACATCCTTATATTTACAGCGCCATAATCAATTGTAAAATATCAATATGATATCAAAACAAAAAAAATCATTGATAATAAACAGAGTACAACTGTCAAAATACATCTAACATTCTATCATATTATCATGTAAGGCATATTTTTACTGGTGTCTTACTTTACCATCTATCGCCTGATATGGATTAACAGCTCGTTGTTCTCGACATTATTATTTTTTATCCATGTTCGCTCCCAATGTGGAGCATATGGCCTCCTAATGGAGGTTTTTCAACAGAATTTTTTCTAAAAAAACTGCCTGTTACTCAGTTGCTCAACCACCTTTTTTTCGAAGAGAGTAGGGAGAGAAAGGATGGGGCTAGGACAGTACTAGTGGTCGGCTAATCAATCTCACTACACCCCGTTTTTTTAGGATTGAAATGCGGGGACGTTTTTTTGAACATCACAAACATCCATGCTTTTAAATATAAATCGATTCATCTATCGAAAAAATTATGTTTTCGTACTGGGATTCAAGCATGTAAGGTCCGGAGTGGAAGCCAAAGACGTTGACCACTGTGCCGTGAACCCGACACTAGACATATATTATCTTTAACATTATCCAAAAATTGCTTGCTAACCATTAAAGTGACACCACAATGTTATTATGCAAGAGCATTTAATCGTTAATTGTGGACAAATAAATTTATTATTAAATTTGAGTCACATGAGCAGTTTATGATATAAATCTAAATTGTCTGTAATTGTAGAGTGATACTTATGTGAGTGTGGGTAAAAACACCAAATTGAATTCAAATACGTACCTGTAGATTGGTTAATCCCACAATATTGTCAGTTATTAATTTCAACCATTGAGACATGATGGCCAGATCGTCGCAATGGATCACTCCAGTTGATGCTCCGTTAAGCCCTCGCACTTCGAAGGAGTTCGGTCGAAGCTTATCAGTTCCAAATACATATCTCGTAACGTACGCCATCATTAATGGAACTGAAAATTAAAATATATCAACAATTAATTACAATAAATTACAGTTATAAAGGAAGCGGTCGAATTTCCGATTAATATCAAATGTAACTAGTGTTTTTCATTTAAATAAAAATAAAAATATATCTGAAAAACAGCTTACAATCAAGGCAACAGATATTGTTGAAATCTATAAATAACATGGCATCAACGCAAATGAAAATTTTTGTTAATTCACTCGAAATCAACTTGAAGAGAAAAGACCCAAACGACCATGTCCATAATAAAAAAATCAGGCTGTCGATTTGCAGATGGAGTTGTAAAATAGGGCGACTATGACTATTTTTGTTAATTAAATTAAAATATAAAAAGTTATGTATTTTAGTAGATATTAAAAAATACACAAAAACTATAATATATAAAAATTCAAGCGGTTTGTTTTATGACTCCACATGGTCCTGGAAAAATCAAAATTTGATATTGACCTAGTCGGATTTTGAGCCTGGAACCACTAGATCCGCTAGGGTAAAGCGCTCACCACTAGACCACTTAAGCCGATAAAGTTGCATATAATTTAAAAATAAAAATGATGAAATTGAACTTTTCTTCAAATGTTAAAGCGCTGATTAAAATCATCCTAGATTAAAAATTTCACTGAAGTTGTACGGAAAGATTTGTTTCTTGATTGACAGTTGACGGCTTACTGGCTGAGATACTGCACTACTTTGTTTACTAACCTGTTATAACATCAACCCAATGTTTCTTGCCTATGGATCCCACATAGTCAGAAGCTACAGATGAAGGTCTACTGTTGGCTGCAGAGCCAGCTCTGCTCCACCCGTCATCGCTCCTTCCGAGACTGTTGTGATTGGCGGACAAATTATTCTCGGTGATGGGAGTGGCGACACCTTTGACACTGGCCGTGTCCTGGTTGTGGTTATCGAGGGTAGCGATGCCAGGAACGGTATTCCAACCTCCGTTGGTGTGGTGCTGAGGATGCTCATCCCCAGCGATGCTTTCGTTGTCTGATACAGCGTCCACTGAAACAATTAAACATTATTACATACCTAATATATCAATGGACATTAAGCGATGCGTATGATTGGTTGAGAGGCGATTAATTTGAAGCGTTACTGAGTACTGGGCTTTATATTTAAAACCATTTAATAAATTTAATGATTCGCGTCAGTCAAATGAGAAGCCAGGTGCAAGGGCAGTTCATCTGATCAATGCATCACCTAGAGAAGTGGTCATATTGAGCAATGTGTATTGTTTTTTATTAGATTTTTTTCCTCATGGAAATCAAACAATATTATAAATGTTTTTTTGTTCAATTTAGTAAAATTATGTTTTATGTAACCGTCAACATGATATTTATCAAATGTATGATCAGGACCGTTTTCGATCACTGTAATAATTTCTAAATAAGTACAAAAATATTGTTTTTTATTTTTTTATATAATTATTATGCTTCGACAAGAATTGACAGTTAACATAAAGTGATAAATACACCAATATGCATGTATAGCAACAAATTAATAAAAAACATTTGATAGACTTAAAAACTTTTTTTTTCAGCAATTTCCACTCCCAATGTGGAATAACTAAAACAGAAAATCTCAACATGGGTTTACTACGAGAACTGGTTGTTAAGCAGTTGCTCAATATTTATTTTTTTAAGAAAAATTAAGGAATTTACATAATTTAAAATTAAGATTTTTTAAATTTTCTTAAAAAGTTTATAATTCATTATTTATATAATAAACTTATTGTATTTATCCGGTTTAATATACGCTATCAGCGTAATATCGAAAAAAAAGTATTATATTTTTCATACGTCTCACAAACACTTAATATCCCACTTTTCCGAAAAAATCCCTTAAAATGAATCGTCTCTGTCATTGAGTATTGAATTGATAATAAGCCATGCTTGATTGAGCTTTATTTCAAAAGGTTGTTTTTACAATGGAATGAAGGTTGCGGATGAGAACTCAATAAGCCCTCAATCATAATAGCTTTTGCATTGAAAATTGAAATCTCCAATACAGCACGCCTTATTTTCATAACCAAGTGGTAGGTCGTTGTTTACATTGTACACAACTAACTCCACAAACGGTGAACTACAAAACAGTGACAAAAAATATTAAATTCTTTTAATCGGACAAAATAAATTTATTATCAGACAAGAGAGATTACGGTGAGAGTTTATGGGGAAAGGTTTGGTCGAGTTTTGAAAATCATTGAGACATAAAAACAATAAAAAAATTATTATGTAAAATTATTGAAATAATAAATCTCATGATTTTTTACTTACGTATATGATAATAGGATACGTGCACGATATTATTATTATTGTGGTATATAAATAAACAATTTTACTAGCTTAGATGCCAGCATATAATTGTATAACATTATACAAGGTATGCATTCATAGCTATGAGTACCTAAAATCTAAAATATATAAAAACGAATGTTTGTTTGTTTGTAGTTTATAAGTTGTCACACCGCTCATCCGATTGTAATAAAATTTTGACAAACTTTTTGCTTGCACTTCCGGAAAGGTTATAGGTATAGTAAAATTAACTTACATTAGGTCTAATGTACAAAAATCAATGTTTGTATGTTTGAAATACAGTAAATTTTGACAACGTATGCTTGTACTTGCGCGAAGGCTATAGTACAATTAACTTACAGTAGGTAGCGCGTGTGTCGTACCAAAGACAATCGGCAGCAAACGTCAAGCAGACAGGAAAAGAAAACATGCACTTCAATAAACACCATTAAAAATACACACTTTCTTTCTTTGAGTGGCATTGCAACGCTTGCCGTGAACCGGATAGTAAAATATAAGATATTAAAATACACATTACAAACACCGCATAAAGCCGGGTAGAGGCACAAGTATTATATAAAAAAAATTAGCACGTCGTATGTTGGAATATTGTTGAAAGTTAACTAAACAATGGGCTGCATTTCAGGCACTACAATTAAATGCACTTTTTAAAGTATATTTTCGCTCCCGATATGGAGCATATGGCCTCCTAATGTAGTTATATTAACAGATGTTTTTCTGTGAGAACTTTTTCTTATCTTTTTGAAAGAGAGTATTAGGGAAAGAAGGATAAGGCCAGGACAGGACTAGTGCTTAACTAATCGTCCTCGCTACGCCCAGTTATCAAAGGATCGTAAAGGGTGGGAGGGAATTTTTAGACACCACAAACGATAAATCAATCTAAAAAATGCCGTTCGTTCTGGGACCCGAACCCGTGAGATTCGGCACGGATACAACGCTAACCGCTGCGCCATAAAACCCGGCACGGCAAATGCACTTAAAATGTTTATTATTTAGAAAAAATCTAACTTCATTCAACAAAGGAGATAAACTGATTGAATTAACTTATTCTAAGATCTCCCTTCCAGATACCTTCAAATTCACAGATTCCCCACTCGTGTAGTAGTGTAATAAATAGTATTGAAATAAAACAGATACGGAGAAATCTTACGGAGATTTGGCTGGCCATATGATTCGTGATTAGTGTTTAAAAGTATTGTCTTTATTTAATAGGTCATAGATCACATGGCGTTAGAATAGCTATACAACTTTTTGGAACGATCTCAGGTCTGTTTCTTTGATGAAAAGTTGAACAAAAGTGCAAGCTCAAAAAAACAAAAAAGCTGGCCTGCATACGAATTCAAAAGAAAATTATTTCCATCAGCCGACCTCGTTTCGGAAAGATCTGTGCATACATACAGAAGTCTACAGTCCAGCTCAATATACAAATGGTTTTAAAATTCAATAAGAAAATTGCTTTTTAACCTTCGTTAGGTTCAGCAGTACCTTCGTAATTAAATCACATGTTTTAACTATACCTTTCTATCGGGAACGCTGTCTGCTAGCAATGACGTATTTCAATAGAATATTTGTGACGAGAACTAGTAATAATGTGTCAGCTGCTTAACATATATGTATATTATTGCATTACGTGCTTAAGATAGAAGGAATCAGTACATAATATACATTGTGTATTTGTATATATATATAACGTCAGTTCATCAATGTTGAAAAATTCCATGATTTCAAAATCGCCGACCATACATTTTCTCAATCCTGAATCCCAATTTATGCACGATTTTATGTTGAGTGTTCAATCGTGTTCCCGAAATCCCGGGATCACAAAAAGGGTCCGGGGTTGGACACCCTAATACAGGGTTCCTCAACGGAAGGCCACAGCGTGTTCCAAAAGGGGCACAGAGATTTATTTTTGCTTAGGGGGCCACGGGCAAATTTTCCGAAATCGCAAAATTTCTGTGATTTTGGATTTTAAATTCTTTAAAAAGCTATTAAAAGAACTATCCAACGCTGTTCATTTGGGCAAATTTGTAAATTCCTAGGATTTTGGATTTGAAATTCTTGGAAGAGCTTTATTATTAGAAGACAAAACGATGGTATGGGGGCCACAGAAAAATAAAGACACTCAAAAGAGGCCGCGGGGCCAAAAAGGTTAAGAATCACTGCTCTAATAGATACTGAAAAAATAATTGAAGGTTGTACGATTTTACACCCGATTGTCACACGTCCTCAGATTTCTTTTTAATTTCTCGCTATATCGTCAGAAAATAAATATTTCGGGAAAACAATAATTATAAATTAAGTTTCATTATTTTCCAAAGCACGTTAAACTAACTTGATTTCGTTACGAAGTAGCTACGCAACCCTCGGTAAACTTTACCATTAATTTGACGTCGGCTATAAAATGTAGACGAAAAACCGCATCGACAATTAATTTTGGGGTCACCTGTATGAAGGGTAAAAGCTCCGCTATAAACATTATATAAAATGGTTTTATGAATCTATTATACTATACATAGTTTCACACTGCATCCAGTAGCGTGCATATGCTTAGTAGACGGGTAAAATGGAATGTATAATATCGTATACCTTTAAAAAATATTTAACTCTTCCAGTATGAAAACCATGAACAGTATGCCGTCTTTGTGGTCGAGTAGTCAACGTCATTGGCTTCGGTTACAGAGGTCACGGTTCGAATCCCAGAACAGTCAGTTTTATAAATTGATTTTTCATTTGACTTCTGAATTTCTGTTCGAAGGAATGATGTATGTGATATGTTGTATACCCCCCTCCCACCCATCCTATCCTATGAACGGGGCGTTTCGAGAGCGATAGCTAACCACTAGTCCTGTCCTAGCCCTATCCTTATATTCCTACTCTTTTTGGAAAAAGAGAGGTTGAGCAACTGAGTAAAAAGCAGTTCTGGTAGAAACACTTATGTTGAGATAAACTCCATTAGGAGTCCATATGCTTCACATTAGAAGTGGACATGGTAAAAAAAATGGAAATGAAAATCATAGTCATTAATTATATTATTTAAATTGATAACCTCATTTACGTTCATAGCCGCAGAAAATTTAAGCATCTTATATCTACCAAGAAAATGATATTTCATCGACTTTAGCTCGTATTTAATAAAAACACAATATTCCTTTGTACTTCATTCCACTTTATTTAATAGGTCAGGGCCAGTTTCGCTCATTGCGAGCATTGTCAACTGATTTGGTATATACAAAATACGTATTTTGCAATTTAATGCACTGAAGTATAATTTTCAGAGATGATAACGAGATAGAAATCTGACTACAACTATTGCTTGTCATAAAATAACTCTGGCTGTATGGAATTTTAACAACATAAGTGATGAGATGAAACGTATTTCGTAGAATTTTGTCTTCTTTATTTTTTACAAAGTCTTTTTTTCTCCATGTCCGCTCCCTAGTCGGAGCATATGGCCGCCACATGATTCCTCCAAGATTCTCTGTCGCCCGACAGTCTTCTTGCTTCCTCCCATGTTATTCCAGCGTCCCGTAGCTCTACTGAGTACATCCTATAGATGGTCATCAGTGGCCTTCCACGACGGCGGAATCCATCCGGTCGGTAGAAGAGACAAGCATAACTCAGGCTTTCTTGTGGCATTCACAGCACATGTCCAAGCCAGGTCCATCCTCGCTTTTTTACTTTGGACGTAATTGACGGCTGGCTTTACCCTTATCTCCGTGTTTCTGATAAATTCAAACCACCACACTTCCAGTATTCGGCGCAGGCATCTGTTTTCAAAGCACAGTATACGGTTACTCTGTGCTTTTGTAAGGTGCCATGACTCGTAACCGCAAAAAAGCAGCCGTAAATTCTTAGCCAATGATAATTCGAAAATATTATTTTTCAATATATTATCGGTTTTTGAATGTTGCCTGCATACAGGGCTGGCTCGTGGATATCTGCGCCTGTACTAGGCATAAAAAAAACGTATATAGTACTAAAACTAGAAAAGAGGCGCGCCGCACGCTTCGAACACGCCACGAGGCGGCCCTGCTTGCACGTGTCGTTGTATGTGTGTCGAATATAATACAATAGTTGGTTATATAAGTTATATTAAATATGTTTTCGCTACACACGGGAAGATAGCAATTTTATACGACTGTAACTTTAAGTACAGCAGCTGCTGTTATAAATTTTAATGTCAGCTCAAGTAAATTAAATACCAAATCATCACACTATCATAAAGCGGTATTTCAATAATCATAAACATGTAAACGAAACTAGCATTTGACAAACGTTCACGACTGTTTTCGATTATGAAGAGATATTAATTGAAACATCATTCAATCATTACTCCCGAAAATAACTCCTTGTTAATTGTATTGCAATTGAAACGATTCAATGAAATTTCGTCCACCCACCATTGATAAGTATAAAATCATAATTATACCCATCATTCAGCTAGGTCAGATTACCACAAACTCCAGAATTTTCCAGACTTCTGTGGTATATATACTGCACACCGCAAGTATAAAATATAATATTTCGAAAATATGTAACAACTTTGCGACAGCGTTTTGCTTGCATGAACAATAGAGCCATGAACAACAGCATGAATTCTGTACAAGTAAATTCAATACGAAATTGTCACAGGTGTCTCTAAAATCGCCGACGACCACAAACTGTCCGCGGACTTGTCCAATTGCTAAATACTGTTTCCAAAATGTCAGGACCCAGATTTTCTTGTCACTTATAGCTGACACGCAACGAAAACAAAGCAAAGTAAAGCATATAATTAATTATAATACCAAAACAATGTGGGATACATATGTAAATAATTGCACTTTATAACAGAAAAAAATATTATTTACTTCAGAGATGAGAGACTAAGATGGGTATCCTTAAAAAAAATTTGTAATATGTGTTTTATTTTCAAATCAGCAACACTTTTTTCAGCAACAGCTGATTTTTACTCAGTTTGGTTCGTTATTTCATCATGAACGGACGTACACCAGAAAAACGGTTGCAAATTGTGCAAATTTATTTTGAACATCGTGGTAGAATCGTTTTGCGGTGAAAGTCGTTCCACCATAAAATTTTGTTTAGCGATGAGGCAAATTTTTGGTTGTGGAATCATTGGTCCATATTTATTCAAAAATTATTACGAACAGAACAATACAGTCAATGGAGAGTGCTATAGATTGCGAATTCCCACACGAATTGTATTTAATGTAGAAAGCTGTGATTTTAACATTGGCACAACATGTCACATAGCATGAGTCACAAATTGGTTGACGATGTTAAAGTGTTGTTAATTCTTAAAGCAAACCTCTAAAAAATCACTTTGATATATAATGTATCTTGAATTTTGAAATTAATTGTTTTGACATAGCATACAGACGTTTTATGAACTGCACTGAGTTTCCAGTTGGTATTATCTATATATTAATACTCGATAATGTCCGTCCGTCTGAATGATTGTCCGCGATTTTCCCTCCCCCTCCTCCGCCCCAGCCCTGCTGTCACCATTTTTTTATTCATACCAAATACATACTTTTTTCGTTTGTATATGGTCGCGATTTCGCCTTTTCGATGACGTCAAGAAAGACGGTCCTCTTCCCCCCCCAATCCTGCCCCGCTGTCGCCATTAATTATTTTTTTATTCATACTAAAGACATATTTTCCAAATACACTGTTTATTATTTGACGAAACAAATCAAATAGCTGAAAAAATTTCATACAAAAAAACGCCGCGACCGTGGATCGAACACAGAACTCTGGATTACCAGTCGAGCTCTCTATCAACTGAGCTAACGTCATAAATATCAAGGCGATAAAAATAGTGTATTTAAAATAAAAATTTGAAAATGGAACGATATTTGCGATTCCTACTGACTTCGATTGTTTGTATAAAAGATTCAAAAATGGAATATTGTCAAATAATGAATGACAAGGTAAATTTATGCTCAAATAGTAATATAAATAAAGTAAGCGAAATAGTTTGATAGATTGGGGTCAACGAGATTAAAATACGGCAAAGTAAGCTAAGTTAGGATGATGGGAAAAAGTGAACTGAACCCACCCTTTTTATTGCATAATTTCAATCATTTTTTCTCTAAAATACATTGTTTATGCTTTCGATGGATTCGTCGGTAACTTTTTGGAAGTTCATTTGAATATAAAATAAAAAATAACTTAGATTATTCCACGTATTGTGCTACAAACTGTGACACGTGTTTCGCCTCTTTCAGAGGCATCCTCAGACAGACTTACTTTTACTTACTGAAAGTAAGTCTGTCTGAGGATGTCCTGAGCGTTTTTTTTTTGTTTATAACATTTTTTTTTTTGAAAACTTTCTTTTTAAATCACATTACATCTTGATCGTATGAAAATAAATGCTATCAAAATAACAAAATCCGATTGACTAGCCAAGTAAGTTTTTCAAAAAATAAATATAAGACGCAATTATTTCAAGATTTGTTTTTAATCTAGATACATACGTGGTATAGTTAGTTGTTGGCGAAAGCATAGTTTCAGTATGATTAGTAAAATAACATCAGTAAAAATCATTATATATATATTCTAAAAAACAAGTTCTATTTGGAGAATAAGTCAAAATTTTGATAATTTTGTTTTGATAAAATGTCCAATTAATTTATAATATTTTGCATGTGAAAATTGCATTTTTTATATAAATATAATTTAATTCTTTGCCCATTTATTTTCCGACTTTTTTCTCACATTCCATTGAAGTGAAAAAAAAGTTCAATAGATATTAAATTATTCTAAAAATTAGAATATTAGATTATTCTAAAAATTCCAAAATCTATATATTAATAGTCGATAAAATAATCACTTTTCACAAATCACAATTAACAATTCACAATTCACAAATGTGTGCGTACTGATGTCCTCGGGTCTTATTCTTTTTCTACGAAATATTTTTGTTAGCATACTTGAAAATTAGTTGAATAAAATATATATACTACGAAAAATGATTGTTAGCAACCTTGAACATTATTCCAAAAATTTAATAATTTACAATTTAAAAACTGCAGGGCTGTCGATATATGCGCCGAGATCGATTTATGCTACTATGAAAAATGATTGTTAGCAAACTTGAACATTATTCCAAAGATATAATAATTTACGAAATTTCTGCTACTTCGAAAAATAGTTGTTAGCAAACATAAACATTATTCCAAAAATTAGGTAATTTACGAGGTCTATTTCTGCTAATAGGAAAAATAATTGTTAGCAAACTTAACATTATTTCAAAAATTAAATAATTTACAATTTAAATACTACAGGGCAGGGCTGTCGATATACGCCCCGATATATTTATTTTATTTTAAGAATCTCTGGCTTATTCAATAAATAGGTTTGTAATTTTCTGACTACTTAAAAATGCAACAAAAATCCCCCCGTTGAGGTCAACGGGCTTACAGCTAGTATAATATTATAACTCAATCAGTGGTTTGAGAAAAATATTTTAGATTTTTTTGAATAGTTTCATATATGTTGTTAAAAACAAAACACTTAATGTGGTATTTTATTTTTCTTTTGTGTATTACGTTTCAAACAAAATTATTTGTTTTAAAATCAAAAGTAATCGATACATCACCGACAAGTTACTGCCGACCTTTGTAGCTAGTCTAGTTTTCAGTTTAAATGTATTATTTTAAGGGAAAAACTTGTATCAGACCTAACTGTCAATTTAAATTTAATATTTTTTTACTTAGTTCGTAAAAAATATGATGAATGATTATTTGTGTTAAAAAAATTAAATACATACTGTATTACCCAATTTTTTTATCAATTAATGGACACGTACTTGTAATCTTTTCCACTGTGATTTTATAAGGAAACAAATTAAATGGTCAGAATTCAAATAAATTGTTGGTCAGAATAAAAATAATATACGGTCAGAATATTTAATAACAATTTTGGTAAGAAAGTTAGGTTGGGTTTTTTTTTTAAAAAATCATTTAAATTAGGACAATTTATTCTGACCGATATATAATGACCAAAACCGTATACTGAGCTTCGAGAACAGATGCTTGCGTCGGATAATGGGGGTTAGGTGGTTTGATTTTGTGAGAAATTCAGAGATAAAGGAGTGTACAAGACGGCGTCTTGTCACGTCAGTGGTTATGGAGAGACGTTGGAACTGGCTGGGTCACGTGCTGCGGATGCCTCCGGAAAACCTCAATCCTGCCTCTTCTTTCGACCGGTGGGATTTCGGCATCCTAGACGTCCGTCGGGTACTATCCATAGGATGTACTCGGCGGAACTGAGGGATGCTGGCATGTCATGGGAGGAAGCAAAGCAATTGGCAGGAGACAGGGAAACATGGAGGTGCCGCGTGGCGGCCATATGCTCCACATAGGGAGCAAACATGGCCAAAGAATATAATGACCAATAAATATAAATTCTGACCAATGTTATTTAAATTCTGACCAAAAAAATACGAGCCATTTTATAATAGCATGATACAACATAAACGATATTATATTTCAAATGTTATTAAAATTGGTTTTGAACGAATCCTTAAGTGGCTTATCCTTGATCGCATTTTCCACCGTCGCCAGTGATCTTCCCCTTCTGATCCGACGCGCTCCCCCTGGAGATAAGAGATAAGAAATACGCCGGCCGCCCCAAGTGGGCGCAGACCAGCGCTGTACCGGCTGGATGTTGCTCAAAGCGAGAGAATTAAAATCCTCTTATCTCGATTGGGGTCTTATTCAATCGATGGGGCGCCCTCCCCTCTCTCGCATTATTTACCCACTCTCCCAAGGCTACTTCTCGATTGGCTTATTTGAGTATTTATTGGTTTTAGCATTATTTTGCCTCATATAAATGTAATTAAATATTAATATTATATTTCAAAATGAAATAAATATAAAACATTCTTATGCAAAAATAAAGAAAAGGTGTTTTAAATTGGACATACATATACATATCGACTGTGGAAAGGAAAAAGAACGTAAGCTATAGTTTTTTCAAAACAGCTTTTATTCAATAACCACAATATATCCAACTTGATACACGCTCTATCAAAAGGATTTAAGGCTGAAAATGCCGAATTAGTATCTAAATTTAGCTTTAATGTTTGAAAAAAGAGATGAGCTTTTGAAAATTAAAACCAAGAAAAAAGACTGAAAAAAAAAGAAAAATTTTCCTAGACAATTTCTTTAATTAATATTAGATTATGTCAATTAAACACCAGTTTAGAAGTCTTCTAGCACTTCAAGCTTGTGTATATTTCATAATTTGCATATGGTCCAGAATCGTCAAAACACGTTTTTTGTGCCTCCTGTAAAATTTGCTATGTGTAGGTTACGTCCACTTTCCTTTTCATAGTCGATATGTATGTTTCTTCGAGATTTTTATTTTTTTAACCATGCCTGTTCCCAGATTAGAACATATGCAATCCAAATGGAGCTTACAATTACATCAGATATGAAGGAGATTCGAAGAACTTTGACACTTACGCGCCCTATGACTTTGTTTTCAAATATAGTACGGAAATAAAACAATACGACAATGGCAAGATTAGTGGTTAGCTAATCGCAGATGGGTGGGAGGCAATTATAATCATCACATGCATTTAAACATCGATTGAATGGTCAATTTATGAGACTTTCCGTGCTGGTATACGAACCCATAACCACCGTTACTGAAGCCAACGATATTGACCACCCGGTTAGTGCCTAGTATTATAGTCTGCCGAAGAATAGTAAAAATATAAATTACCTTGTTTTTGGAGGAAAGGTGTCGCTGCTCTATAATGTTTTACAGTGAGGACTACTAAGTCACCAGCGTTTCTCAAAATGTTGACTGCGTCGTCGTGCGGGCAGGCTGTTATGTACTCGCCATTCACTGAAACAATTAAGCAACGTAGTTTATTAAATTTTCCATCACTAGTTAATATGCTAGATAGTAGTAGAGTAGTAGGGATAGAAGGATAAGGCTAAGACAAGACTAGTAGTTAACTAATCACTTTCACTACCCCCAGTTATTAAAGGATCGGAAAGGGTATGAGGGAATTTTTAAGACATCACAAAAACCCATGCCTTCGAAATGAAATCAGTTAATCGTTCGAAAAAATGCTGTTCGTTCTGGGACTCGAACCCGTGAGAAATTTTGTCCCTTGTTAAATATTTGCAAGGTAATAAAAATATAGTGTATTGAAGCATGGTTTAAAATGTTTGAATGTTGCTACACTTTTGACTAAAGAATGTTTCAAAATATATTTATCTTCATTTTTCTATACGCTTCGAACCACCCTATAGTTTGCAGTAGACAATTATCCGATATCTATTTAAAAATATACAAGCAGATTACTAGACAAAGTTATTAGTAACAATTGATTCGAGACTATCTCAAAGAGACTTGCTCATTGTTGCGAATACAAAAGCTGAAATCTCATTAAGATATTGATGTTCACTGAAGAGGAAAACAGAGGTCATTCGGAGAACTCAAAGGAAAGACAAACTGATTAAATATAAAAAAAATAATTGGCCCTTTATATTTAACTATACAAATATTTTAAAATTTAACCTTGATGGTAATTAGATACAAAAAGAATTTAACATTTTAAAACAATGCATCGTCTATAAATTATATCTGTGGCCATACGTTAATAGATAATAATAGACAACACGTAACCGACATTTTTTCAATTTTACAGGAGAGCCAAAAAACAGTATGAATAAATAAGTATTGGGAAATCAATGAAAATGAAAGACATTTTGAAGTAAAATAATTATTATGTATATTTAAAATAATATTTTGACACAATATTAATTTAAAAAAAATATTCACAAGAATAATTAATAACAGTTAACAATTTTAATTTTGTTTCTTCTTTTATAATGATACTAGGAAGCAATTCCAATCTTTAAATAAACAAGTAATTTTTATTTTCCAGTCAAAAGTAAACCATAAGAAACCATTGATTAGTTCCAGCTATAAGTAAATAGAGAAACTACATTTTCATCAGTGAAAATGTACCTTGTAATAGATTTATAATTTCACTTCTCAGTATCAGTGAAACTGTATTTAAAAGATACATGTAAAGAATACCTAACATTTATTACTAAATCTAATATTAGAATTTATATACTAGGATTTTTTTGAAATATTAAAATTATTTTGTAAATAAAATTTTCCCAGATAATAATGATATTCGAATTAATCGTTAGTGTCCATTTACCCCTAATTATTCTTTGATGAGTTTTGAAATTATTTTTAGGAGGTAACAAACATTTTAATTGTAGTCAATTTAGTGTCGCTTACTCATATTTTATAACATTATCTATAAATTCCTTTCATTATAATTTGTTTGTTACACCCTTATAATTTTATTTTGTTTTTATAAAAAGCACTGTAATATTGTTTTATATTATCCGGTCCTCCTGATCATATTTAATATAAGTAGAATTAGTACAAATGAGTATTTTATTTATTGAATGTAACATATACCTACACAGTAGGGATTCTGTGTCGAGACGACCCGGGACAAAAGCCCCGGTATTTGTCGGGTTTTTTGCCGTCTTAAGTCCCGGGACTTTTTTAGAAAATGTCCCGGGTATTGTGACTGTGATTTACAATGTGCTAATAACATGTACATTTTAATTTTGAAAGAAAACAATTCTTGTGGTTAAGGATCCATCAAAAGGACTGATGTGTATTGAATAAAAGCAGGTATAAGAGGGGAGCCCCAATAAAAACGAACACGACATTTTCGGGACGTGACACTTATCCGGGGTTTTAGCAAAATTAAGTATGCATATATAAAAGAGATCTGATAGAAAAACAGATTTTTGGAACGTATAATTTCGTAGAAGTTTCAAATACCATGTGTTTATATATTGTAATATAACTGTAGTAAAAGCAAATTACAAAATATTAAAATTAAACGTTCATATCTGATGTTGTTTTATGTACAAATGTTTTTTCACTATTTCACAAAGATAACAATTTCTCAATAGGACAAAAAGGTCATAAAGCTGTATTGTGAAGTTACGGTAATAAATTTACTCCTGACGGCGGAATTATTAAACGTTGTATTAAAAAAAGCGACTTTTACCAGATAGTGCGTACTTTCAAAAGGCGCCGAATGTATGTAATACGTTAATACATACATACATGCAAATATTTAATTTTATTAAAGGGGAAATAAAAAGTCTCGAGTCCCGGGATGTCCCGGGACTTTGACTTTATCACACCTCGAGTCCCGGGACTTTGAAAACCCCGAGACTTCAGAATCCCTAAAATTTCAATAAATGTTTTAGAGATACAGAAATATTTACTATGCTAAGTCAACTACACGAGGGTAAGGACGTAAGAAAAGAAAAAAAACTGCAATGGTGTAACTAACAGCATAGTATTGACTTATATTGGGACTGGTTGATATGTTGCCTATAAACCTTTCGTTTTCGGAGAGAGTAAGAATAGAAAGCTAAAGCTAGGTGAGGATTAGACTAGCATTAGCTAATAGCTCTCACTAAAGCACCAATCTTTTTAGCTTTAATGGATGAAAGAGAATTTAACGATCACATACGTAAATGATTTTTAATAATGTCTTGTTAAAAAGATCATATTTTAAGAATCCGTAGATAGACTCGAACCCGTGAACTCTGCAACCGAATAAGAAGAGCACCCATGAGAGTTAACGACTTGTGAAAATTTGCTTTCTATTCAAACCGTCTCATATTATATATTTTGTAATAGATTTAAAATAATGAAATCATACATGTAAGTACACCTTTTTTTCGAGCTACAGAAAGGCGTAAATTATATTTTTTGCAGCAATATAAAATACCAATTTCTTGGAACACGTACAAAGTTTTTTTTTAAGTAAAGCTTTCGCTTCTCCAGTAGGTAGGTCGATCGTCAATGTGATTAATTGTATGAGCTTTCTTATGGCTTCGATCAAAGCGTGAAAAACGATTTCCTTCAAAATGCTCGACACTACAAATTATTTATTCTAAGTAATGTGCTTTTTTTGGTTTACGCTTTGAAATTTTTCATTAAGCACGGGTGATTACTTTCTACTAGACGGCCTTTTTACTACGCAACCAATAAAGTGAGTCGACTTATAACGGAGTTAAATATATTTGAAGATAAATTTGCTCTTGGTTCCAAAAAAAATATTTATTTAAATCATTTTATCACGAATTAAATCAAAGCCAAGCTTTAACCTTGTCTCTAGGACGATTATTTTTTTGAATGATGATAGAGGTAAGAAAAATTTTCTTTTAAGCGTCTAGCTTTCAATAAATGTTTTCAGAGCCTTATAATTATCATTGCTGTCGTACTAAAGTTATTCACCGCTAACAGCAATCAATGTATGGCGCCTGAAAATTGTTTTCATTCTGTTTTTTCCTCCTGCTGATCAGAGATTAAAAACCAGAAAGTATTTTTTAAATTACTATCTCTGTTTTTTTTTTTAAATATTTTTGTTTGATTTATATTATATCAATTTATTTTTAAATAGTTAAGTTATCTATAAATTCATGCCGTAGTCTCATTATCTATATTTTTTTGTATGCTTCGTCATTAGTTATGCATAATTTTACATAAATAACGCTCTTCATTTTTTTTATCAGTTCAATTACATATGTATGTCGGTTCTGACCATTTTGTAAAATTGTGGAACTAGTTTAAGCAAATTGTGTTTTATTTTTTAAATATAATAATTCCCTTTCACCAACAATTGACAGTTTTAGAATCGGTAACAATATCTCTATAATAATATGGATTTTTTAAATTAACGAAAATATTTGATTTCTCCCATATATTACTCATATTTTTCAATTTGCGTTAAAAAGGTTTATGGCTAGAAATTATTTTTAATTTCATAGAATTTGGTGAGCAAAATCAATACGTAGTTTTTCATAATTATATTTATGTGATATGTTTTCTATTA
Organism: Himalopsyche anomala; assembly: GCA_031772345.1. Lineage (NCBI taxonomy): Eukaryota > Metazoa > Arthropoda > Insecta > Trichoptera > Rhyacophilidae > Himalopsyche > Himalopsyche anomala. The sequence goes on from CM062821.1 coordinate 39,494,529, forward strand.
AGTCATTTGGTGTTACATGTTTTCTCACTTGAAGAAACGTTCTTGTGGAGACGCGTTTCATAGAAATACCTGTCATTTGTCAGTGTTAGGATTGATTGCGTTTTATCTTGACATAAAGGGTCGGTTGACAGATTGCTGCTGTGGGTACTCGTTAAGAATGGCGGCTATTAAGAACAAAATATTACATGGCTAACAGATCTATCTAAATTCTTAAATATGGTAATCTCAATTTTAAACTTCACCAAAAGAACTGTGTTAAGTATTGAATAATAACTTATTAAACCGGTAAAACTACCTTTTTAAAATCTCTCACAAACGTCTCATTCTAGCTACATATAATATTACACATCCAAAAAACAAAATCAATTAAATTTCATAGTTAATTGGCAATGCCAAACATATGTTGTGGAATATTAATAAAAACACTTCATTTTATTAAAGATATTTTACTTTATTTTTTTATAACATAATTTTATACAACTGTATTATAATAAATCACATAATATAAAAAATAGAATACAAAAAAGTATTGATGAATTAAACTGAGCTATTGCACATTTCGATTAGAACTGAGGTGAAACAAATAAGTATTCGTTTTGTCCATCGAAAGCTTATTGTTACATTGAAATTCTATACAATATTCGAGTGCAAGCAAATAGGACAAATTGTAATTATAGCATGTCAGGGGCAATCAACATTGCACAGCGAATGATGTTGTGTATGCATAATACATAAAACAAAACTCTGTGGCAATTCCTTATTTTTTATATTACTTTTTAACGGAAATTAGATTCAAAGCCCTTAATATAAAAGTAAGAGAGTCTAATATGTAGTTAAGTTTACCAGTTTTTTTTTCTGGTTATAAATAATATTTTATTTCAAAACATTTTGAATGATAAAAACGTTTAGTTAAAGCCATGTTAATAGATTGATTTAAAAAATATATAACCATCGTTTGCAGACATATAATAAATGTGAATCAGTTATTATTCTTTTTTTAGTTCGCTCTCTAAAATGTGAAGCAGATAAACTTCTATTAGTAAAAATATAAGTTTTTTAATCAAATATATTTCTGCGAGCGTAACTTGTAGCTCAGTCGCTCAACCTCTCTTTTTTCATAGAGAGTAGCGATATGGCTAGAACAGAACTAGTTGTTAGCTAATCACTCTCACTACACTCAATTTTTATGATAGGATAGTTAGTTGGTGAAAGAAAATATTAGTCGTCACAGATACATATATATATAATGCATGCCTTAGTACAGAAATTCATAAATCAATTGAAAAATCTATGCGTACTAGGATTCGAATCGGTGAGCTACGTCACCGAAGTCAACAACAAGGTGAGCCGTTTGACCACGGACACGACTAAAATAAATAAATTATGTTCATGAATTCAGTCTTGCTTCAAATTATAGATTGTTTGGAATTAACAATTTATTTTTCTGTTAGCTACTTGAGCAGTATTAAGAAGATCACCTTTGTTTAAAATATACATACCTGCCGTCTTATAAAATTCATAGTCTACAAAACATTTTTCCGAGGTTTATATTTTTCAGCAAACTCTATTATCAAACCATTTATTATTTACTGGCAAATCCCCCTTTCGCTTTGTCGCTTTCGCATTTACATCGCCATAAATAAATCAAATATTTTTTTGCATAAAAATGTTTTGATTTCCTTTTTTTTACATTTTTGAAACAAAAATGAATTTAACATAAAAACAATAATGAATTTTTATTAAAATACAAACGCGGTGCTTATTTAAAATATTGTTAAATAGGTTTCATTTTTTAAATAATATAAATAAAATATACAATCTTTTTCTTTTTCACAAATGAATAAATGTTACTCGATTCGATGTGTGCGTCGATATACTAACTAGGATGTAAAATATACAGATGTTAATCACGTATTGGTTATGATTTTATAAAAAAACGTGGAAAAAACTAAATAAAAAAATATATATTTGAAAATTCCCTCCCGTGTTCATGCAATCATGAATCGAGTAAATGAATTATTACATTATCTATGTAAATATCCAATAAATTTAAAACATGGCGTACCGAAAGCGATTTGTTAACTACTTGTTCATCTCTAATCAGATGTTTCTGTTCTAACCCTCTCCAAAAAGAGAGGTTATGTCGGTTATGCGGTTGTGTAAAAATCAGTTGTAAAAAACCGTCCGGTACAATGTTTTATTAATCCATATATGAGAAACTCAGAGGACATCTGGCCCAACCCACATTTTTCGCTTTTTGTATTCTCCAATAACCATTTCATAAGCATCACGTATTATACAAGCCGTTGGGCCGTTTTTCTGTTGTTTGATAAATAACCTTCGTGTTTTTGGTCATGAAAACTAAAAATCTTCAATATATATAAAATGTTTGATTGTAGTTACTAAAACATGCTTTCTTACAATTGAATTTACTCAAAATTCTGATTTTGAGCCTGGGCCGTTTGTCCTTTGAGCATTTTATATTTAGTGGATACATTTATGAATGTTTCTACAGTTGGGTATAGTTTTCTGAGCCATTGTATTATTACGTAATAGTTAAATTAGGTAACATGTCCCTCCCATTAAATACGCGGATATAAATACATCACATTAATAAGTTTTTAAGGCGGAGGTCGTCTTAAATTCAGGTGATTACGTATAATTCATGACGGTAATACAAGCTTAATGTAGGGTAAAAAGCTTTGTATCTTGTTGGCTTTGTATTTTTTTAACATAGCCGTGTGTTTCAGTATACCTTCACGTTTAATTAAGGAGAACTCAACTATTACACAAAATCTTTTAAAGTAGTAGGTATAGGAAATTTGCTGAATTTTTTTAAACCAATATACCGAATATATGTAAGATTTCGTCGGATCCTATTGAATAGTCACCGAATGAAAACTTACAAACATAGATTTTTGAAACGTTTAATGCTTTTCTACTCATCCTTTCAAGTTCTGACAACTTGTCTGGGAGAGGGCGATTAATTACAGTAAATCGATATAACAGACTAATACGAGCGGAGGTGTGTGCGGTTTATAAAATAATATACGAATTATGTACTTGTATCGTATCGAAGTCCGTCGTATCATCATGGTATGGACTGAGGCCCGCTTTATCAAAATTTGGCAAAAGACTACCTGGGTATCGAATATGATTTGACGTTTAATCCAATATGGTCGTCGTGTCAGTGCTGCCAACACAAAAACATAAGTCACTCGTTAATTATCATTTTTAATTATTATAAATACCTAAAAAATGTAATTCCCTCTGATAACCTTTAGAAATACTCCAAAAAACACTGCCCGGGTAGCGAAACGAATTCCTTCATACAAATTCGTCCAAATGGAACGCGAATAAGCTCCTACTTTTGCCAAATTAGTGTTTCAACTTTCTTTTTGGTCGCATTCACATATTCTCAACGTTTTTCGTATGTAATTCATTATCGTTTGGTTCCACAACGTTATCTTGGTGAACCACAAACGAATGCGTGTATATTCCATCCTCAATAGGAGGAATATACGAAATAATGTGTGCACCAGACGGTATATGTCGAAGTATTTCTTCTTGAAAAGTACTTGTTATTATAATCGGTCCACTTCTTGCACTCTTCTATTGGAAGCACTGACAAGACAGCCGTATTGGATTAAACGTCAAATAATATTCGACGTCCAGGTAGTCCTTTACCCAAGATTTTTTTTATAACTTATTTTCATAATCTTATCTTCTTTTCCGGTACTTCAGTGGGTTGACTGATTGACAACTTATAAACGATGGTCGCAAAAAAGTCAACTGATGAAATCCACATGCTCCATATTTTCAGAGGATATAGCATAAAAAATAACAATCTCTTTTAACAAATATGAAAAGAAATTATTTGAAACACGCATTGGCTGACGTGATATATGAAATATGTGAAAATGTCTACACGTTCCGACATTAGACAACTGTGGAATTAAAACTGAATTCCGGCGCTTGGCAATGATTTAACCCTGTAAATATGAGCTCAATTGACACCTAACAAATGATAAGTCTACTCTAAATGTGTACCGAGTGTTTCAATAATTAAATATGCGATGCAGATGTTAATTTAAGCCGAGGGGAAATAAATGAACGAATAGCGCTGACACGCCACTGCGAGCGAGCTTGGTTCAAAGTCTTCGTGAAAAACGCGAATTTAATTGGAGCCAATTGAGCTCAATTGGGAGTGAATAATTATATTGCAGCGTATTTTGAATTCTCCCAAAGTATCTCTTCAGAGACAGGAGAAAAATATTGTTGATACCTTGAAAACAATATCAGCAATATCGCGTTAAGTTAAAGATATCTAACTTTAGACAAAGTTTCTTATTATAATTTTAAGCGACTTATGTCTGAAGAATTTCGTTACATCAGATTAAGGACAAAAAATAATATGTTTATAGGTTTTATCGTAGAGCTTATTTTAAGCATATTTTTGAAATTTCTATCGCTTAAAATAAAAATTATAATTCTCTCTTCTATAAAATGAATGTATAAATAATAACATTTAACCAGCAGAATAACTCTAAATTTGGATAATGTTATATTATTAATATTTATTTTTAACTAGTCGGTTCCTGGCAAGCATTGCAATGCCACTCATAGAAAGAAACTGTTTGTGTTTTAATTGTGTTTATTGAAGTGCATGTTTTCTTTTTCTGTCTGTTTGACGTTTGCTGCCTATTGTCTATGGTACGACACACGCGCCTCCTACTACTATAAATTGTACTTTAGTGGCTATTGGTTTTGAAAAAATCTATTTATTTCCTGCGTTACCCAGAAGTAATTTAGTACATTATTTTGTAAAAAAATCCCATATTATAATATTTTAATTTATCGTCAGTCGACACTTTAGCATAATTTTTCTTTTATGAGTTTTGAAATTACGAATTAATTTTGAAAGACGTAATAAACATTTTAATTTTAGTTAATTTATTGTCACTGATTCAAATATTGTATCTGCAAATTCTTTTCATTACCAATTGTTTGGCACACTTTAATTGTCCTGCTCGTCATTAGCGAAACTGGATCTGATCATATTACATAAAAGTATTATCAGTGCAAATAAGTAATTTATTATTTGAAAATATTATAACAGTATACATACAGAATGAAATAAAAAACGAAAGTATGTTGATTTTATTAAATTTAATGAAATTTACAATGTCATGGGATAAATAAAAGCCAACTTAGCACCAATGCATGGAAGAAATAAAGACTTTATACAGTAAATATATCAAACAAAATATTTTATTTTTATTTTCTCGAGAGTTTTTAATTATCCCAGAAAATAATATATACATATTTTAGAAAACACAAATATTATTTTTGCGAGACTTTCTTTGTATAATATAAAGCTAAGAGATGAGCTTTTGAGAAGCTTTCTATTTATACAACGACGCTTATTTTTCAAAAGTAAAAAATGAAATTTTAAAAATTTATCGCTGTTGGCGGTATTATGAATAGTTTTGACAGCATATTAAGAAAGTTGAGTGTTTTTTTCCAGAAACAAAAAGAATTTTTCATTATTTAATATTTATTGTAACGTGAGAGCTGTTCGCTTTGCATAATCCAGCGGCACGTCCAAAAGTTTTGTCGCGTACCTTTTTATATACCAAATAACAACTTTGTGAATATTAGATAACTCGAGAATACCGAGTTCATAAATGAACACATAAAGAGTATTAATAAATACTATTCAATATGTATGAATTATTCTTACATCAAATTTTAAAAGAGAGTAAATTATTAGATTACATCCACGAGTTACTATTTTTATATTATGTTTCATATAAATACAAATTCAATACGTGAAAACGTGAACTACAAGGAAAAGTCAAGTTTAACTTATCTTTGGAATTAACCAAAACGCGACTCAATTTGAGTGTGTTATAAAAGGTTACATTAAATTTATTTCTATCAATTTTCCTAGCGATTTTTTCTGTAACTCTACCCAAGTAATTTAATCCACTGTTTTATAACAACAGGCTTATCCAACACCAGGCTAGAGCTAACATTTAAAAGAGCAAGTTTTTTAGTTTTATTAAATAAAAGACGATCTACTATATCCGTAGCATAACCATTGTTAACTGATATTTGTTTAATGGTTTCTAATTCTAAATCAAAATTTGCTTTAGTCATCGGAATCATTAGAAGTCGATGAATAAAACAATGGAAGGTAGCTAATTTATGCGAAATATGGTGTCTAGAAGAACTACTAATAATATTGTCGCTGTAAGTCGTTTTTCTAAAAATTTTGAAAGTATGACGATTATTTACTATTTGATGACTTTTTAATTATATGTTAGATGTGTTTAACATTTTAATTTTGTGCTATTTTGGAATCACTTTTAATGTAATTGATAATTTCTTTGCAATGCCAATTGTTGTTTATAACTGTTCACTTTTGTATAAATAGCATTGTTAAATTACATTTCTTATCAGTTGACGATGCTCGTAATGAGCGAAACCGGTCCTGTCATATTAAATAAAGTGGAATTAAGTACAAAGGAATATTGTGTTTTTACTGATATACATATCGACCTTGGAAAGGAAAAAAGACGTAACCCACAGTTTTTCTAAAACAAGTTTTTTTCAATTATCACAGTGTATCCAAACTTGATACACGTTCTATTAAAAGGACTCAAGCTGAAAATGCCGAATAAGTATCTAAATTTAGCTTTTAAGTTTGAAAAAGATTACATTGTAAAAAATCAAAACCAAGAAAAAAGACTGAAATAAAGGCTTTTCCTGGATAATTTCTTTAACTAATATTAGGTTATGTCAACTAAACACCAGTTTAGAAGTATCCGTGCACTTTAAGGTTGTGTATAATTCATAATTTGCATGTGGCCCAAAATCATCAAAACACGTTTTTTGCCCCTCCTGTAAAATTTGATATCTATGGGTTTCGTCCTTTTTCCTTTCCACAGTCGATATATATGGCGTCGTGTTTCATGAACGTACAAGTAAACTATCAAATTAAATACAATATAGTTGACGTCGGTCTGATTCTCGATACTTGGCATATTTTTAAATTGGATATACGTTGGTATTAATTTTAGAATGTTTTGTATTCCAAAAAATCGGTAAATTATGTATGTTGGTATAAAAAGGTTGAAATTGTATTATTGTGCTTTTATAAGATGCTATCCTAAACTAATTAAATCCGTTTAATGAATCAAGATAAGGGCTCGCTGTAAATACATTTACTTCATTCTTGTCACCCGTTTTCGAAATCCTTCATCCCTTCTCGGTCCTGTTCAAACAACCTTTTCACATCTTGCGCTAAATTTATTTAATAATTATTCTCTTCAAGAAACCCAGACACAAAACAAAGTTCAAGTCATATTTACTTTCATAACAAAAGATATAACATACTTCCTAGACATTAATTTATAAGCGAGCAATGAAAACTCAAATATCTTATATGTCGACTCATGAAAAGTAGCGGAAATTCAATCCTAAACGGTATTTACAAATAAAAAAAGGTTCTAGAAAAATCATTCATATTACACGTAGGGAAGATTAGCAAGCAAATTAGCAGTTAGTGTAATTAATTAAGTAAACGAAGATTAATGATTGGCATTTACTTGGTAAACTTCCATTGAAATAAGGTGACAAAATATCAAACAATTTTAGTTTATATATGGTTGACAGATATTTCGGCTGTTGTCCTCACCAGAACTATATTTGAACGTATCTGAACTTAGTTATATATACTGGCTTTGAAAAGATCAACAACACGTCTTGTCATTCAGTATAACATCCTAATTTATTTTGAAAAATATAGTATTGCATTTAATAAATTTACTTGAGTGTTTGCCGGAACAAAAGCAAATATGAGTTTATAATTCCAGTGTTTACGAAGAATGTATTTTGTTTCAATCTTTATGTGTGGATAAGTAATAAATAATAGAAAACGTGGAACAAAGCGAGGAGATTGGCAAATATGGCGCTTGGTGGTGAAATTAAAACAATTTATATATAATTGTAATTTCTTTTGTTACTATATTTTTGATGTTGTCTATAAGTTCACTTATGATATTTTTAAATGATTCTGGGGTCAATTAAATAATCAATGATTATATAGTATCTAGAGACTCGAATTACTCGACATCTCAACTACTCGAGTATCGAGTAATAAAATTTTGAAATACGTTTCATATAAACCAAACTATATACTATTAATTCAAGTTTGTGTATATAAATAGATGATAAATAAATAAATAAGCTTATTTAATAGCATTACTACATTTCTTTCAATATATAAAACATATATTCCAAAAATAATAGAGAATTAAACGTCCGTTCGAAGTTTTGTTATTGTATCATGCCACTGGTGCATCCATTAGTCAGCAATTAAAAAAGATTATTCTTCAATATTTTATTTTATCTCTTGTCATCATATACTCTCATCATCATAAACTTGTCATGTATAAGATACGTCATCAGGACCCAAAGCAAAAGTAACAAAAGAAATTCTCGCATAGCATAGTCAACGGCAAAACTGAGAAAAACTATTTCAAAAATATATATTACCTGATCCACGCACAAGGCTGGGTTAAACGCAACGGTTAAAAATTTTAGATATTTTTTTTAAATAGGTAAATAAATTTTCATTGATAAATTACGAGTATTACTCGAGTATCGAATATTCGATACTCGAATTGGAGTCTCTAATAGCAACCCATCGAGATTTCATTTTTTTCCTTCGAAATAAAAGAAGTAATGCTAGTTCATTTCAAAGCTTATTTCAGTATTACGAAAGTATCTTTTTTATTCATTAACTATTCTATATATAAATGAGCCATGAGAGATTTCCCAGGTGACTTTCCGCACTTGCAGCAACGCAATTTAGTTTATTATAATCTATTCAGGTTGTCCCATTATTTTGACTGACACTAAATAAACTAAATCGACATAAATGTCATATTTTTTCTACACAACCAATACAAAAATATTATTTAACAACATGATCACATAATCGACGCATTCGTGTTTTACAAACATGTTTATTTTATGTTGCTTTTGATGTGCTACTCGTATCGGTTTATTCCCAATATATTTAATATGTTGACGTTGACTTTGGTGTGTTTAAATTGAGCATCATGTTTGCTGACTGTCAATATTTAATGATTGAACCAATTGCGCGGCTAGCGAAGGATTTAATTACGGTGATTGCCTTTAATTCCTGGTTTCCATTCTGTTGAAAGACTGACCGAGGTTAATTATAAAGGTATTTAACTTTAACCAAAATTGTGTACTAGTAAAGTAAAAAAGGATATAATATCACTTGACCAGGTCTAAAATAAAGGGATCACCTCCGCCTCATTATCCTACTCTATAAAATTGAGAGTTCCTCACCAGCGAGTTAGCTTCCACTCAAGTCATTACAGCGTCTCAAAGCTGACTACGAATGGCCATTGATGATTTTCTATAATTCATAAAATGTGTATGACGAAAAAAAATGCTAGATTTCGGTTGCGCGTGACCAAGGGAGTAGCAGTAGCATCACGACATTTTTTTTTAAATTTTGTTTAAGAATTGATGAATAACTTATGAAGGATTTATAAGAACTGCGTCAGCACTCAGCAGGGCTTGGATTAGGCACTCAACATGAAATCATATAATTTGAAAAAAGTTTTGTGTGGAAACTTTTTATTATTTCATTTCCAATTTCAAAAACCCAGGAACGATTTGCTCAAAATATCACCGTGACTCGTTTTCCAAAATCCTATAAATTTTCGGGATTTGCTTAAAATGTTTCCAATCCAATCCCGGGATTACATAATTGGACGGGATCCCGATTTGGAAGAGCTAAAAAAACGAGTCACGAAGATATTTTGGGCAAATCGGTAATTCACCACAGGGTTTTGAGATTTTCAAATTCCTCGATGAGCTAAAAAAAAAAAAAAAGAGTCATCAAAACTTTTCTCAAATTATACACAATTTCAGTTTTATTTTACTAATTTCACATTTGTATGAAGACTAGGAGTGGTTAATAACGCTTGCGACTAAGGAAATCGGCTCTGATCAAAATAAAATATTGGAACAAAGCAAAAAAAAAAATAGCTTTAAAACATTGAAAATAAGTAAACGTTTTAATGTTTCGATAATATATTATTTTTAAAAGAAGCAATATAAAAATACTGGACCTACTTAAATTAAACGTGAATTGTAGTTTTGTTTCTATATCATTCTTTCTTCAATTGTAAAAAAATCTATGTATTGTTAATAAAATATTGTCAGACAAATTTTCAAGAATATTCTTAGATTAACAATATTTTATTTCGCTAGTCTGCACTCCGCAGATATATGAAACCACTATCTGCTGATGAAACAGTGTATGCGCTGTAGTTGCATTATATTTTTAAATAAACGTGTTAATAAAAAATTAAGCATTACGATTTCAAGTTTTAAACAGGACAGAACTGCGAGATTACGTGGGGATGTAATGCATATTCATTTTTATCATTCATATCGAAAATACCGAATCAATTAGATTCGACAGTTTGGACTGACAGATACAAAATTATAAGATTACTTTTTTACCGATTTCAAAACAAGGCTTGACATAAGCAATATCACCAAAGTGCATTGTAAACTCAGAGTCTTCTGTGCACACTGACGGCATAATGCATGTATTTTTGTTTTATACAACTCCAAATACGGAGAACTGAAAGTGTAACAGGAAAAGTATTTCACATGAAGCGTGTATCAAATATCCTATGCCTGATACTAGTTGCTGGCGAAAGTTTTATCGAGTTAAAAAAAACTCAACATAGTTATACTGCGAGTTCACTTAATAGCATTAAAACTGTTAAGTGGACCCTGAGATCTAAACTAACACATAAACGTAGATCTCTACGATGTATAGTGCTACGATTCGTAGCATTACATCACAGAGTAGCATTTCTAAATTACTCACAATTAAATTATAATAAAACTTTCAAGGGGTTTGTATTATCATGCTTTAGAAACATTTTATTTCTTTGTTGTGATACATTAAATCATTTTTTCTTAAATATGACATTTCGGAAACCCCAATTATACTACTCCGAATCACGCACTGGCTTGAAATATTCGCCGTAAATCCCCCAATTGATAGGCCGGATTCCATTGTCGTTGCTACGAGACAGCCGTCTGTGCGGAGCATACAGTCAAATGTTGGCTAGCGTCTGTGCATTCAACACGTGCCAGGCTACACTGCCTGAGAATCGTTTTAGACCCAGAGCAGTTCTGCTCGACGACCCTCCATAGATCTTAAGTCGTTTAAAATTGTCAATTTTAGAACGAACTTAGCATCACGAAAATGACTCGCTTTGTTTTAAAAAAAATTGTGTACTGTATGTGTGTATGTATGTATGCGCATGTGTGTGTACATGTACGGATATAGTATAGAGGAAGCATATGGAATGTGATTTTCAAAATAATGCATATGGAGTTCCCGTGAACTTCTTATCTCTGTAGTGATCGAGCCCTTCCGTCTGCAAACGACGGTAAGGGGATGCAATTTACAATTTTTCAAAATCTTTATCGATGGAAGAACCTTGGTGCGTCCTGGTATTTGAAGCTCCATAAATTTGATATCCAAAAAAAAAAAAAGTGCCAGGCTATAACACGCATAGCAAAATAATCATTTTAACTTTAATTAAATTTGTTCTACAACAAATTGCTTTTAATTACAAAAAATGGAATAAAATATCAATTTCGACTAAGACTGGTAAACAAATAAGCCACTACAGACAGATAGAACCATCAGAATCCAAGAAATGATAGAGTTATGAAATAAAAGTTCAGTCGTGGTGTATTGTTTTATATGCGGTGATGACTAACCTTTGATAACTGCATCGCCAACAAAGAGCTGCCCTGTCTGATCGGCGGCCTGATCTTTGTATATCCTCGATATTAGAATGGGAAGTTTATGTTCAGCTCCGCCTTTGATACTCAGTCCTAGCCCGCCAACTTTTTGTCTGGTAATTTGAACCATTCTTTCCTAGAAGGAAACATAATTTAAATTACTTATTTACATATTATTATACACTTATCAGGTACAATAAACATCATATTGTATTTTATATGATGAAAAGGTTGGATCGTTTTTACATTAAAAAAAACAGTGTCCTTTAATATATTCGACACATATAATATACATAATAAAAAATAAATTTAAAAATCTTGTTAATGTTAAGCCTGGCTTTATAATTCGAGACTGCTTTTAATTGTTTTAATCGAAACTAAATTACTATAATATATTCAAAATTACTCTTAAGAAGTCTTTAAGTCCATCTTAAATATGAAAGATTGATAAATAACTACATATTCAATAATTTCTTACATCAATGTTACTACTTGTCTGCCCTACATAAGAAGGTTGACAGTCTTGGCAGGTCGAACGATAAATGTTTTAATATGTACCTAAGATGTCTCAAGAGCAATATTTTTTCAGTGTTAGCGAATCATTTAATGACAAATTTAATAGTTACAATTTTAATTTTTTAAATGTTGAAATACTCCATCGATTAAATAATAAAGGGCTAAAAATGAACAGCTTAGATTTTGTATAAATTGATAAAACAATTAATAAATAACAATGTAAATAAGACAGGCGGCTCACTATTGTTGAACTTATTTCCTTTAAGATTTACCACCCTTAATTTAACTCATAAATAAGTAATTAGTACTATCAATGTTTGTATCTTGCCCTCTTCCGGTGTCCGACAGAAAAGGACAAAATCTTGACCTTCATTTTGTTGTTTATGACGTAAAAGCAAAAGAATTTTAACCTTGCTGTATTCTGTCTGATGATATTAATAAAGCGAAATACGTGTCACAATTTAAAACACAACAAGTGGAGTAACAAAGTTATCAAATTTATCTTTGAATTTAGATTCATACACATGTGTTATTTTGTCAGATCTTTTCAGAATTAATATGTAGTATCATTTAGTTTAGTACTCAAATGGAATCTAAATTTCTATAGGACCAATTTTATCATTATATTTGAATTTTCAATATAATGTCAGTGCAAATAATAATAAAAAAGGATACGAAACGCAAAACGAACGCTGTACTAGATTAAAATGAAGCAGTATTGAAGATCCTTTGTAAAATAAATACGACAAACTGGGAACGGCGTCGCTTTATGAAAAATATTTTCCTTTCACAAAGAATACCAAACGGCAGCTCTCTTCCGAGTATTATGTATGTAGATACTATATATTTGGTACGCAGATGTGACATTTTTCACAACAGAAAATAGTTTTTCAATAAATGTATTGCTCATGTGAAAACGAATAATTTAACTTCATTGTTGATTTTCCAGATAACTCGTACAAGTTTCATACGAATCGTAATATTTTGATACGGATCATAGCATATTATAAATTCAAAAAATAAAACTACAAATAATACTAATTCCACTTTTATTTTGTAAATCATAACATGAATTTTATGCCTTTCCACCAAATATTGACAGTGATCACATAATAAATATTAAGCGAAGTAAGATTATCATTATCAAAAGACGCCGTGGCATATTTGGCATTTGACATACCAAAATCGTTGCCCGTCTTATTCTTGAGTAGTTTAAATGCAATGAAAACAATCGTACCATGACCTCTTCTAAGCTAATTATGTTAACAAAACAAATGATCATGTCTTTAAATAAACAAAGACGACCGTATTGCTACTGATTCATTCCTTTTTATCGATTTTCGGCTCAAAAATCTCATTTATATTAAACGAATATTATTTTTCATCAAGTCATGAGTGGCTGTGAATGTTTCCAATATTAAAATAAGCGAACAATTATTTGCCTGTAGCTAGCAATTATTGAATAGAATTTTTCCATTTTTCTTAAACTAATTATGTTGAAACTCTGTGATAAATGCTCAAATAGTAGTTAAACGATTCAACATTACTTATATTGGTAGCACAAATTTTATTTAAAGTTTATTTTTTTGATGTGGCGAGAATTGATTTTTTGCCAGCTACAAGTAAAACAATTTTACATAAGGTGGAAAGATCGTTTCTCTCATTAATAGATTTACTGATTACAAGAATTTTTTTTAAAAAATCATTACGTGAGTTGTTTAAAATGGATGATTTTAATCTATTAACATGGCGATATTCCTGCACTTAAGTAGCTTCTAGAAGATTCAATGCGCTTTAAGAGACGAAGCGGATACTGGGAAACGTGATATTGATTCTATCTGTAATGGCATCAAAAGACTCTTTGATTAAATCGAATACAGAATAATGAAGTGATGAAGAAGAGAGCTAGAGTTTTATCGAAAAAAATAGAAAAATCATGTATATAAGTTTTTAGTAGATAAAATTAACTACAATATATAAAGTCAACCATGAACATTTAAAATTGTTTCGTTAAAATATCTTTAAAAGGGTTAATTTTTGGCAGTGATTTGTGTTCAGCTTTGTCCGCTCTCAATGTGGTTGTTTTTTCTAATATGTTTACTTGTTAATATGTTACAACCGCGAATAGATATTTCGTAAAATCATTTCGGCGAAATAAACTAAACATAATAGCAAATATGTTCAAGAGCGTTAATCGCTCGGCCACAGAGCAGACTTCGTGTGCCAATATAATAAATTATATGCCAAATAAACTTAAGCCAAATAATTGAATCGTCTAACGAACGATATAGTATATTGGAATCGTCGGTTAACACACAAACAGATCGTGGAGTAACATTAACAGTCCTAATCGTATTTCTTGGGGTTAGTGTTTCGAGTTTGCTGGGGTTGTTTAGAGTTGAATTGAAAGATTATGCAAAGTACGTTAAGGGTAACAGTTGAGAAATAATCAACATGCAACAAACGTGCAAGTGCTGGTATGCTGTGCAATGCTACTCGCGCTTACAAACTAACTGATAACGATGCATTTACCAAAACGGACTAAAACATTTCGTCTGCACATATACCACATGAGAATACATTACTAAATGTATTACATATTTCACAGAAGCGGATCAAACTATGGCATGCGGTTTATTTTAAGTTATGTAAAATACTTCAGAAGAATTTTATGTTTATTTTATTCGCTTAGCGGATCTACATTATAATAAGGTGAAAATACAAAATATTATATTTAGTTTCACAAATTGATAGATAGTCTGGTAAGATTTGCATGGCACCGAAACGACTATTGTTAATTTTATTAAATACATTTAATGCGTTAACTTTCAAAACAAGGTGGAAATGAATTATCTTCAAAAAAATAAAACACAGATCCAGCTTTATTCCTCTCTTGAACATATAGCCACATTGGAGTGTCCCTTCCCACTTTAAAAAATGTGTCACTTCGTAGGTTTTCAAATCAAAACTAAATGTGATTTTTACAACCAAGTCAAACGTAACTAAGCATTGCCTTTGAAGTAAATTTGGCTTTACAGGCTTTGGATCGGGGTGGTACTTTTATGACAAATTTCCCTAACACAGCTTTTTTATATGGTTTCTAGAGACACCTACAAGGCTGAGCATAATGCCAGAATGAAAATTTACTATGCGTTTATTACTGTTTTGGTAGTATAACTTAGAGCGTTTCAAACGGGGGAACTTTATTTAAAGGAAAGTGCCAAAGTGCCAGTGTTATATCCGGTAATAAGTTGTAATAAATAAACTTATAACAAACGAAAAAATCTTATAAAAATAGTATAAGCTATGCTGCTCAATGAAGAGTGAAACTATTATCGTTAATATTTCTTATGAACATTGTATTTCCTGAAAAGTAAAGCCAATTCTTTCACCAAAACAATGTTTTCGTTGGTAAATACTAATCGCCATATTAAAGTCGATTACTCGTGTAAGGACAATAATTCCTGAATTGTCACTTTCATATATTGGTTTCTCAATCAATGTATGTATTTTTATTCCAAAGATTTATGCCTACTATTCAAAAGTATGAACGTCAAGTTGTATTGCCTGCCAAACATAAAAACAAAACGTAGACAGATTGATAAGTTAACATCTAGTATTTTCACTTTTAAAGTGTTCGCGGTCAATGCTTGGTGGTAAAACATTTTATTGAAAAATAAACACTCTTTTTTACTAATTTATTTAATACGATCAGAACTGGGTTACGTTCACGGGGAGCATTTTCAGCGAATCATTTTAAAATCTCATCATGAACAAAACAGGTCGTGATCGTATTAACTACTTGAATACCAAGTGGACACAGGTGTCTGGAACATATGCAAGCGAACACGGATGTCGAAGACATTTAAAAAATCAAATACTTGGTATTCTAATAAAATATAAGCAATATTTCGATGAATATGTGTAGTGCCATTTATACTGAGTCAATATAAGTTTTTAAAATATTAAATTCGAGTGTATATTAGGCATAATTATTTTTCTCAAAAACACGCAGTATCTCTGGGACATATTAATGATTTATTTGCGCGGTATTTAAACGGTTAATAAATGTGAAATTAATTGAAAAGCCTGAAGATGCCGAAAGGCGAAGCCCGGGTCGTTAGCGACAGGATTCATGGAAGAGTACAGAATTCACACAGTTCAAATTTAAATGTGAAATTAGTAAAAAAAGTGTTTTATTGTTTGAATCCAGTATTTTACTAACCCCTTCCGGATATATTTATTCTTTTTAAAATGTTGGGTTTAGCGACTGCCTTAAGCACCGTTTTCGTAAAAATAGCCTGGAATGTGTCTGTTTAAATCGGTCACAATTTAAAATATTGAACTCATGACATACCCTCGCGTGCAGAGCAGGTCGTGTTTCTTTCGGTGGTGCTTCCTTCTGCACGGCGAGGGTCTCCATCGACAGCTTGAGCCGCGCGGGTTCGGGCCGAGATTTGCCGTCGCTCACGCGGACCATCCCGCTACGGATCTAGAAAAAAACATTACAAATTATTTATTGACTTGGCATTTACTTGGTAGAACTCCATTTTAATAGGGTAAGAATATCAAGGTATTTCAGTTCTACAATTATTTATATGTTATATGTTGATAGCTATTTCGGCTTTCGCCATCGTCAGAACTATAGATAGGCGAAAGCCGAAATAGCTATCAACATATAACATATAAATAATTGTAGAACTGAAATACCTTGATATTCTTACCCTATTAAACATTACAAAGACTTCAATATTTATATTTAAATAATAAAATACAACTGAGAACTTCTGATCGGTAGAACAGATCGGTAATGACAAATCTTATGGAGCTGTACAAAAACGATTTGAATTCACTATTGAAGTTCCAACAAGAATCTTTGATCGATATCTTTAACTTATTCATTACCCTTATTATTACAATAATAAAAATACAAATTTTAAATCTAATATATAAAAATGAATGTTTGTTTGTTCATACTTTAAGCGTTGCAACACCGCTCATCCGATTGCAATAAAACTTTGACAAACTTTTTGCTTGCACTTCCGGGAAGGTTATAGGAATAGTAAAATAAACTTACAGTAGGTCTTATATATAAAAATCAATGTTTGTATGTTTGCCATACAGTTTATTTTGACAACGTATGCTTGCACTTGCGCGAAGGTTATAGTACAATTAAATTACATTAGGTGGCGCGTGTGTCGTACCATCGAAAATCGGCAGCAAACGTCAATCGTTACACAGACAGAAAAAGAAAACATGCACTTCAATAAACACAATTAAAACACAAACGCTTTCGGCTAGTAGTTGAATAATAATAAATTGAATAACAAAGTTTACGAATTTACTTTATAGTGAATAAGATTGGCTATTAAAACTCTTATTCAAATAATTTAACACATTATCAACGAGCAGACATCCTTAAAGGGCGATTCAAAACTAAGTGTCTTTGGGTGCCCTGTAAGTTTGACAAAGGTAGACAGTGACACATCCAACAAGAAGTTTGCTGTCAATTGACTGGACTTATGCAAAAGAAAACCGGCTGACAACTTAGAAAATAATGAACTCCTGAAGTTTTCCCGGGCTGGGGACTCACCTGACTATGGAAAAATTTGAACGAAACGAATTGAATAAAATACACTAAGCTTTGCTAGTCAAGAGGAAAATGTATTCTTTGATAACATAACAACATATGTATGTACGTTTTGTTGGAAATTTACGGGCGATTGTTGTTTCCATTGTTGCAATATAATAATATGTTACTGACATTTTTTGTGAATACAATTCAAGTGAAAACAATAGTTGACTTTATTTAAACCATGTATAAAATGCGGTTATTTTTATTAGGAAATAGTTCTGATAAAGGCATACGCCAATATAGCTTTTATCCAAGTATAAAAGAATATTTATAGAACTAAAATACTCATACATATTTTCATTTGAATTTTTACTAAGAAACTTATAAAAATGCTATTTTTATCAACGACTAGCCGGTTCCGCAAACGTTGCAATGCCACTCAAAGAAATAAAGTGTTATACTATAACCTTCGCACAAGTGCAAGCACACGTTGTCAAAATTAACTGCATGGCAGACATACAAACATTGATTTTTATATATTAGATAAAATATGAATAGTGAAAATTTCTAAATCTCGTTTTTAGATTATTAGATAGAGGAAAACGCAGTACATTGGTTGTGATCTCAGTGAGATCTAGAATAATCTACATACATACTTCAATTAAAACTGGTAAGGCGAACCCATTTGAAATAATTCATAACTTTGGGTCGATAAGTAAACTAGCGGGCTATCAATTAGCAAACTCAAACAAATCCTAACAAAAAAAACTAATAAATAACCGACGAGTACTTGGGCTGCGTGAGTGCGAGAACAAAAAAGCGTAGAAAACAACCATCATTAGTTAAGGCACAAAAACTTCACCTTTTTAGTCAGCCACTCGTTTCATAATTTAAGGACTGTGCACATTGTTCCTAGCTATATGACGATGAAGATTCTACGTCGAATATAATTTTTACATCATTCCAATATATGACGAGACATACTGTTGTGGAGAACCCGTTAGGTAAATACAGAGATTATAATTTTAATCATTATTTTTATTATAATGCCATTCCACCTAGTATTGACAGTGAACACCTTAAAAGTGATTATAATTTTTGATGATTTAAAAAATAAACAGCTTTAATTTGTTCACTGTCAATTCTTGGTGGAAAGAAATTTAAAAAAAAACAAACAATTCCACATAAAATATGTTTTATTATTAAATGTTCACGACTAATTGAAGCGTTTAGTTTCAAGCCCCGCTAAATATAATAAGTTTTTAGACAATTTTGAACTAGATATTAATGAAAGGAAATATTTTTCCCCCTCATAATTTATAATAGCCATTTTAATTTTCAAAAATGCCATAAACTCTCAATATTTTTTATAAAAAAATAAGTTGATTCTGAAGTTATCTTAAATAATTTACGTGTGAATTTCAATTGGTCTTAAAAAGAATAAGCCAATAAATGCATGCATTGTGGTAGATAAGTGATACTTATTATATATCAGGAGCATGTGATAAAAGATGAACATATCTCTTTTTCCTGAATAGAGAAAAAATCACTTTTCTTATAAAAACTATGACAACTTTAATTATTAGATCATATTTTGACCATTAATTGTGTAGAAACTATGAGGTTTTTAACAACGTTAAAATTTTTATTCTGTTCTTTTGAATCAGTGCTCCATTTTTTTCTGGATTTGGACGTGTTTGATCCAAAGCTTTTCATATGTGTATAATACTTCAATTGTAAAATGTATAAATCAAAAACTGTTTCGATGAATATATTTTTTCTTGAAACTGCCAATAATCGTTTAAGTGGATTTTTAGGTTAAGTGTTTCTTTCAGCTTGGCTGGTAAAAAAAACACTTTTTTACACATTCACAACTTTTTCTTCGGAATTCAATAGCACTCGACCCAGAGGCGGGCTGGAGGGAGCTAGGAGGGGCTCGCGCGACCCCCTTGTAAGATTTTACTAAGGCCGGCGAGCCTTTTGTTAATTTAAGAAAAAAAACATTCTCGGACAAAATAAGTATATAACTGCAATTTCTGACATATATTAAATATAAAAATAAATTGCATATTGTTACATTTTACGAGTGTATTAAGTAACAATCGATTGCTACTTAAGTATTGCCTTATTAGCGTATTAGCAGCCCACCGATGACCCAACCCAAGGTCAGTGTATTATAGAAGATAACATTAAAAGTTTTTACGAGCGGGTCGTGTATACGAAGAAAAAAAAAATCTCTGTACGCTACCCAAAGTAAATGTACATAGATAGATACGATAACTGTGCTTGGTACGGCAAAAAGAGTATTTTTCTCTTTAAATCTTCTGTTGAAAACGCTCTTTCAGAATCAAGTATGTGAAAGCTTCAAAATCCAACTTTTAAGATTAGTCACAAGACAATACCAAAAACAACAATTCGACAAGATCAAATTAAAGCTTCCGCATATAGAACAAGAGAATTTACTTCCAGTACACTTGTGTTAGTTCATTGAACTCGAGGGTTTTCTCTTTGACTTTTAAGGGATTTATGCAGGCAGCTATCGCAATACGCTATATATTTTACGAATGTCACCCGTTACGTTCCCTCGCCATCACAATTTAATTCGTTCTTTTACAGGCCATACAAAATTGTGCTTACTTGTACACAAAAATTAGCTGAGCACGGGAACAAAATCTTGAAGAAATAAATACAACGACTACGTTTTTTTTCAAACATTAATTACAGTATCGCAGTGATTTTGTGCAGAATAAATGAGGACCTCAATTTCAAAACCTACATTAAGACCATTTTTGATTTTTTTCAAATATTGATGCCAACTTGTTCTCCATTTCAATATCTACACAATCAATACATTTCCGTTTTCAAAACCCCGCTAAATACAGAGAAAACGCATTTTCAAAAACGTGTTTAGTCTCAAAACCTACTCAAATCCAAAAAGCCCACAGCAGTGTTTTGCACTTTGCCAACAATTTCTGTTTTTGGAGTTAAGTTGGTTTTGAATCTAAGGCGCTCAAATGTCAGCTTATCATTCGAATGCTTTCAAGCAGTGGCTGATCCAGAAAATATGCCAGTAGATAACCATTCAATTAAATGCTAAATGATAATGATAATGTTTTAATGATAAATTTTAATATAAATAAATGATTTATCGTATCTGATAAGAGAATACAATATAACAGTGCTATTTTTTCAGAACAAAATATTTTTTTTTGTGGTGGAACAAACATTTGGTAATAAAAGGAATTTACAGATAAAGTAGCAACATATGAACGAACCCTTTGTTATAAAAGACAATAAAAATATGTACAATACAACATTGTCATCTTTTGCAATATTTAACTTTAAACAATAAGTTTACATAAGTTTTGAGTTACCGATAGTGTTTATAAATTATGATCAATAGAAAACATCGAATTTATTGACTTTCTTAGTATTGATTTGTCATTTGAACGATGAACTCCATAATTTGGACCCACAACTACTGAATTTAAATATCGAAAGGATATTATGTATCTAAAGTTCACTCCTCGTAACTTCCGTTAAAAGTCTCTTATGAAAATAAAAACTTAAATTGTTACTTCCGATGGATTCGGCGGTAACTTTTTGGAAGTTCATTTTAATATAAAATAACTTAGATTATTATGCTACAAACTGTGACACGTGTTTCGCCTCTTTCAAAGGCATCCTCAGACACACAGCTTTCACAAATGCTTGCAGTACGAAAGTAGTCTGTCTGAGGAGAAGTTATTTTATATTGCATATACTTAAATTGTTAACAACATACTTAATTGACATGCTAACGGACAAAAATGCTGTAATTTTTAGAGTTAACTCTTGCAGCCGCCGAGTCATCGATGACAACAGGTCCAATTATTGGCCAAAAATTTCCGTATGAAATCTAAGCATCATGCGATAAAAAATATCATCGAATGAAGTGGTTCTTAACCTTTTTAGTGATCTTTACCTCCTTAAAATGGCTTCCAATTTTTTAATTTCGGAAATTACACGTATTGCAAGATTTTTTCATTGTAATATATATATATACATAAATTTACATATAAATGCAAAAAAAACATTTCAATATTTAATGATAAGGTTGTTTTTTGTGCATTTAAAATGTATTTTTTATATATCAAAATAGTAACCCCCGGAAATGCTTTCTCGCATTCCAAGATAAAAACCACTGATCTAGTGATTTAAATTTATTTCATCCTTAAAAATGCCATTTTTGTTTATATCGTGATTAATAAAATAGGAAAAGTTGAACACTATTATCCGCGCAATTCAAGATCAAACAATTTATGAAGAAAAAAGTCGCAGTCTAGTCCATACGACTCTCCGCTGATTCAAATCGGAACCATTACATAGAGCGATAAAGTATTTATATGTCCATATCTTACAGCCCATTGACCCTTTTCGGGGCTGGGCCCGTATGATTCAAAAGGAATATATAGACCCTTTCATCAAAATACTCGATCATCTTCTTTCATCTATCTCACTTCACCCTAATTCTTCAAGGAGATTCATTTCAATAAAATGTCCACTTGAACCCTCGGCATTATGCGCACACAGCTTTACGACGTTTTCACTATTTTCAATTGACACTTCGCAAAGCGTAAAGAAAGTAATTGCCTTGATATGTATACAATTTATTTTATAATGGGATCGCGAAGAAATAAAATAACTTCTTACAACACTCACAACAAAATGTTACTAGAAAATCGAGTATCCCAAGATAGACTAAAACCGGTTAAGTAGATCGAGCGCCTGAAGGCTCTCTTTTTTGGAAATAGAAAACATATAATAATTGGGCTAGGGACGGATAAATAGTCGGCTAATCGCAGCATCAGAGACATCTATGCCTTCAATACAAATCCACGGATGGATTTAGAGATCAATTAATGAAATCGTCTGTAAGGTATTGATGGAGCGATTAAGAATATTTACCACCCGTCATAATACCGCGATATTTAAATTTGAATCATTCAAATTATGTACACTCCCACAGATTTTGTCACTAACGGGGTCGTTTCGCGGGTGGGTTTCGCCTTTCGGCATCTTCAGGCGTTCAAGCGCACGGATGAACTTGAACTGACGTCAGTTCAAGTACATCTAGTTCATCAGTTCATCTGTGGGAGTGTACATAATTTGAATGATTCAAATTTAATATTGAAATTCCACCAAGCACCTTCAGTCGAAATCTTAAACCACGATATTTGTAAAAAAATAGTTGTAATAAATATTGACAAATATTTCATTACTCAAAAGAATCCCATGTACACTCCCAATATAGAGCATATGGAATTCTAACGGAGGTGTCTTAACTGATTTTTTCTACAATAACTGTTAATTAATCAGCTGCCCAACCTCCTTTTTTCTAAGAGAGTAAGGATAGAAGGATAGGACTAAAACAGGACTAGTGGTTGACTAATCGCTCTCGCTACGCCCGTTTTAGGATAGGATGAGTGAGAGGCAGTTCAAGGCATCACAAACATCCATGCCTTGGGAGAGATCCATAAATCAATTGAAAAATCAATCTATACAAGTTGTTAGTACTGGGATTCGAACCCTTCACCTCCGTGTTCTAAGTCAACGACGTTGGCACTTGACCACACAGCCGGACTAAATAGTTTGACTTAAAAGGGCGTAAAACCGTATTAAAACTGAGTAAATATTTTAAAAATGTTTAAAAAATAATATATGTTGTATGTATAGACTTTGATACACGTTCTTTCAAAAGAATATCAGCTGAAAATGGAGAATTAATATCTTAACTTGGATTTTACGTTTGAAAAAAAGAAGGGTTTTTGAAAATTGCGATCAGGAAAAAAGACTATATAAATATTTAATTGATATTAGATAAAGTCAATGAAAAACCAGTTTGTTATGTGTGGGTTATGTCATTTTTCCTTTCTACAGTTGAATTATGTTCTAAGAGTTACCTGTAAACTTTATTTATGAAAGGTTATGATCAAACAATAATAAATAATCCCCAAGCTGGCTGCGTGCTTCCAAAACAAGCTCAAATATTCTTGTAGTGAAAAAGTTCGTTGCAACTGTTGACGGCTGACATTCAATATGCAATGTGCAATACGCTTGCATAATAAATCAATTTCTTGATGAAAAATTGATCAGAACAAAGCCCCCGGAAGGCGGATGGCGAATTGTCAGACGTGAGATGTCGCATTCGTCGATTTCCCATGGGCAAGGGGTACCATGGCGCTGCGGCGGACCGGAAACGTCGAATAAGCGCCGCTTTTCCTTCCCACGTGACGCATGGCCTGCGGGGAAAGGGACGGGTATATTCGACTACAACTGTTCAGGTAATCTGTTTTATTACTTTCGCCAGGAATTACTCTCATTGTTACATTGTAGGAGCATGAATATTGCTTTTTACGGCGGCCACTATTCCTCGGTGATAAAGCAGCTTTTCAAAGAAAGAATGAGTTCTTTGGTATAATTTTCAACAGGATTGAATTTCATGTTTTTTTTTTAATTCTGTGTAAAAAAGGTATGCTTGTCTTATCTTTTAAAATTTCATGTCAGGGTTATAAAACTTGACTTAAAATATATTTTTTTAGTTTATAAATATTTTGAATAAAGTTTGAGTCAATGATAAAATAACAAAATGAGAATTGAGGACCATTTAATAATGTAAACAATTTAATGTATCAAGTCTTAGTAAATCTTAATGTTTTTATGGTACAACAGTTTTTGATTACATCACAAAATTTCCGTTTTTCAAAACGTGATTGATCAAACGGCTTAAAAAAAGATTCAATTCATTTAATAAAACACAATAGATTGTTATTTGTCGATATTCTTCACTTTTTCTATATATTATATTAACATTTACCAAAACTAAATCGTTCAAATAATGTACATTCACAAAAGTTTTGTCACTAACGACACGGGTTTCGCCTTTCGACTTCTTCAGGCGTTCAAGTTTATCCGTGCACTTGAACGCCTGAAGATGCCGAAAGGCGAAACCCGGGTCGTTATTGACAAAGCTGGTGTGAATGTACGTAATTTGAACGATTCAAATTTGATATTGAAATTCCACCAAGCATCTTCAGTCGAAATCTTAAATTGAACAAAACGCTTTTTGGTTGAGAATATATAGGAAAGGTATGTAAAAATAGATAAGGCTGAGAGAATTTTCCAACTGTATGATCATATATTCATATGATCGACCATACATTATCTAATTTAAGAAACGTAGCGCACAATCATTCCTCAAAGTTTCTCCTAGTAATGCTTTTATCACACATTGCCTAAAAAACTATGATAATTATCTGTTTAAAACAAACATTTTATGTAAATAAGTACAAATACAAATATGTCGTGCATAATCGTGAAAATTTGTAACATTTATTCTTAGGGCAAAACGTGTAAAATTGTTCCGTTTGAAATTAAATATAAAATAAATTAATACGCTTTGAAAATAAAATGTTTCATCTATGAATGGTCGACTATAAATTTAAAATACAGAACAAGTCAAAGCTTTTAAGCCGAGAGAACCCGGAAAATAGGAAACGCATTTCTCTTTGACGTAAAAATATAATGTGAAATTTGATGACAGGGCGAAGTGTTTGTGAGGGGTCACTTAGGAAGTGAATTGTTGCAGGATGAAGTTTATTTTTGTCTTTGAAATAAGGTTTGATTCAAACTCTAAATGAATTGTTTTTGTTTCAGCTAAACACTCATTAGGGTCTTTTTAATCGTCCACTTGAAACGGACGCCTTTTTAAATTCAGATGGGGGATGGTAAGTACTTGTAAAAACATATATTTTACGAGTATTCGCATATTTTATCAACATCGATGACCTATTTTTAGAATAAAGAAAGAATTGATGAAAAATCAAAGTTTTTTATAATTCATAAAGGTCTTTCCAACAGCAAAATAACTGACTAAAAAGATTAAGGTGAAATTCCTCATCAAAATTAAAACTAATAACGAATACAAAACCAATTTAGTTATTATTTTACTAAAATGTAAACAATTTCAAAAAATAAATGTAGATACTATTTACTCGGGTAAGGAACAATCAAATGATGAGATTAATAACTGGCGTAAAATCATTTATTTTGGAGACACATCTTCAAATATATCAAAGTTGTTGTCAGATCACTTACAACCCGCGTTTTATGGAATTTAAAACTTGAGAAAACTTTAATTAAACAGTTAAGATAAGTTAGAATTATTTTTTCAGAGCGGCATCTATCACCTCACATGCCAAGACTGTCAAGCTAGTTATATAGTTCACTTTTAGGGTGTTCACTGTCAATACTTGGTGGAAAGGCATTATATTAGAAAAAACACAATATTCCTTTGTACTTTATTCCACTTTATTTAATATGTCAGGACCGGTTTCGCTCATTACGAGCATCGTCAACTGTTATATAGTAGTTATATAGTAGTTATATAGACCAGACAGAGATAAACTTGAATGTACGAATTAAAAAACACGTAAGATGTCTAAAAATAAATAACTTTTCAGATTTTGCGAATCATTTGAAAGAAAATTATTACAATTTTGATAAAATTAAAAATGATTAAATACTCCGGTTAGTAAATAATATAGAGTTAAGTATGAATATCTTGGAGTTTTTGAAAGTTAATTAAGTCATTAATGGAAAGAAACCATTTGTAAATAACATATTATTTCCATTGGGATATACCGTACTTAATGTATTTAATTAATTATTATAGTAATTAGTACTATCATTGTTTTTATCTCATCCTTCTCTGCGTTTAATAGAAAAAGATAAAACTTCAAATTTTATATTGTAATTTATAACATAAGAATTTGATTTTTTTTTTTATTTATTTGTAAACCTTGCTATGTTAAGTCTAATAATACGTTTCAGAGAAGCGATTCACGCATTACATTTTGCAACACAAGCAGAATAAAAAAGTTTTCAAAATTGTTTTCATATTAAAAATGAAATATTGTTGTTAAAACAATATTTATATTGAGTTAAACTGGTAACAATAGCAAGAATTGTCACTGAACTATTTCCGTTCGCTTCATTTTGGCGGAGCGGGTATGCTAAAAGTGTCGAGGGTTATACAGGAACTTGTCCGTCCTCCCGTACAATAGTAAATTGCTCTCTTCAATGACTATTGTTGACGTTGCAGTATGCGACGCCTTCAACACCTTACAGGCAACCCAACCAACGCGAGCGTTGAAATATGTATATCACAAAAAAAAGACGATGTGCTTCTTCAACTCAAACAATCATTCTAAAAACTGTCTATCGTTGATTCAGTGCATTTACTTTCAATATTTTACATATCCGACTTACTTCACACATTGTTTTAATTTGAAGGTTAATATTATATTTTCTAATTAAATTTAAAACGAACCAAAACATATCGGCTATTGTATAGTGTTTACTGTTTTAGAGCAATGTTAGATAACTAAACCAACCGTGATAATAATAAAAAAATACATGAAAGCAATATTCCTTTTGTGGAAATACTTATATTGTATAAATATAATATTCTACTCTGTCTACATTAAAATGTTAAATCGTTTCGTGAAACTGTGTTTATCAATGAATTATTACATAAAATGTTAAAGTTACTTTTTAAGTATTTATAAATACGAAAAACCGAAGGTTTCCGATTTATTATAGTGATTTTATTATAGTTAACACATGTATAGTACTAAAAACGTTATAGTGTAGCAAATTTTGTGCAAATAATTTTAATTTCACGAAAACACTTATTTACCTATTATAGCGAACTTATTAAAACCAATATAATTTGTAATTTTGTATCTGCAATAGAAAATAACTTTTTATCTGTTATATAACACCACAACATGTTGGTTGTTTATTGTCTCACTACTACCTGTTACAAATGTCCAACCGATTTTTCACGGCCGCTTTCCATTACGCAATAAGGATCAGGAAAAGATACTAATTTACTCCTCATATTCTAGGCCCAATACAGAGCTGCACGGGACCTTATCTATGCGCTATCGGCTAAAAAAATATACAGAAAATGTGACGTACTCAACTATTTACTTTTAAGTGATATTAATTAAGTATCTGTGTGTAACTTGTATGTAATTTTATATTGCCTATATTTATTTAACTGTATTTAAAATCAGTTAACAAACGCTTCAATTTTTTTTTAATTTAAATATAGAATACAATAAAAAGAGAATCTTAACTAAAATCAAACAATTTTTGCTTAAAAACATTGTGGCCGCAAATATTGAAATTGTACATATCACTGTTTGTAACTAGACAATTCAAATGCACAGTTATTTTTAAGACGGCATAGAATACTTAAAATTGTTTAAAACAAATCCCCATAGGTCTTTTATTTAATAAAAATATGAGAATGACGAATAATTTTAGTTGTATAAAATATAAAATAACTTAGATTATTCTATGTATTTTGCTACAAAATGTGACACGTGTTTTGACTCTTTCAGAGGCATCATCAGACAATCTTACTTTCATAAATGCTTGTTTAAGTACGAAAGATACGAATGAAGTTCAATTCTAATTTTGATACATTAAAAAAATAAAAATATAAACGGGAAGCAAGGAGGGGATGATGGAAAGACAAACAAACAATAATGACAATACGAATGACATTTACGTTAAGATATGATTAACTAATGAACTGCATCAATAAGGAAGGGTTTACCAATTGGAAAATAAATTTAGCAGTGGCGAACAACCTATCTTATTTAAGATCCGTCGAAAGTATTAATTTTAGTTGTGTTTATCTGGCAGTGAAAAATAAAGTCCCAAAAGTCTACAACAATACTTACACAGTACGAAGTGGGGCGCGGATTTATACTCAAATGAAAAATAAAGTACCCTTTAAGTGTCGTAAAAATAAAAAAGGCGCAGTTAGAGGTTTAACGGCGCCTCATTTTTCGCCACTAACGAGAGTTATGATGTTGCCAACCGAAGATTTTTCTTCGCGACGCCACACGCTCAAGTTTTCTCGAGACATTATAAAGTGGGTCCTATTATTTTTCCGCGCCGCCGAGCCTGCCGAATTCATGCTTCCGTGAAAACACGAGAACCTTTTCTTCGACAGAGGAAATTGTCTTCATT
Organism: Himalopsyche anomala; assembly: GCA_031772345.1. NCBI lineage: Eukaryota > Metazoa > Arthropoda > Insecta > Trichoptera > Rhyacophilidae > Himalopsyche > Himalopsyche anomala. The sequence goes on from CM062821.1 coordinate 39,523,591, forward strand.
AGTTGTGGGAAGTTGATTGATTGACGGAGTTTCGTGCGGGGAGCCGAGCTCGTTCTCAAGTACACCTTACATCGCCAAAGATTTTCTACGGGACGTGTCAAGAGCTGAGGTATAATTACGGTCAGCTGACGAAACAAAAAAGAACCCTTAAGGACATAGTGATATTTTTAGTATCTTGTACGAAACGATAAACATTGCAGTGAAATCGGCATGAAATCATGAGAATACAAATAGTTTGCATTAATAGAATATGATGCTCAAGAACGTTAAAATACAATTAATATACATACGACGAAAAGCCTTAAAAATATCATTGTATTTACGTTGAGAAAATTATTATAAAATTAACGTGTTTACTTTGTTTAAAATAAAAGAATTACATCGCCATTAAGTGATAAATGTGTAGTTTATTCGTAAACGTTACGATGGTCTGATTATGATTCTCAAAGAGACGAAACACGTGTCACAAATTGCAACATAACGACTGGAATAATAAAGATTAATTTAATATTTCAAATGAACTTTTACAAAGTTACCCTCGAATTCTCGAATTATTTCGACTGTAGGTGCTTGATGAAATTAAACTCTTAAATTTCAATCGCTTAAATTGAAAGGCGAACTGGGTCGTTAGTAACAAAACTTATGAACTACTGAACGCTCTAGTTTTAGATGAGAAACGTATTAAAAAAAAGTTAATCATACATTTGAATAAAACAAACTATTTATCAATCCGGGTTCTTTTCAATTATATATTCTTCGATATTAAAACAATTTCAGCATTCTCCACACGAGAAATGAAAAAAAGATAACCCAATATATTATATATATTTTATAAATATAATATGCTCTCAACGATAAATCTTCTCTCAAACGTCCGCATTAATGAATTGAAAGCAATACTGAAGCGATGACCGGTATAGAATGAGCCAAACAAATACAAACATATATCTCAGTAAATAAACAGCAAAATAGCCCGAGGCTTCAGGAAAATGGTTGAATATTTTGTTGCGTAAATAAGTGAATATTGATTTCACCGATGTAAAAGAAAATAAGCAGGCCTTTAAAAATGAATAACATCAATACTTGTAGAATAAGAAACAATTTTCTGACGCACGGAGGTGGAACATTAAGAAAGTTTACTTCATAAAAGCGTACAACTAAAAGCTCACAACTTTGGGAAATAAATACAAAGTTTTTGTGGAGACTTTTCACGCGTTTTATCCACTTTGGAGCTTATATATTAAAAATCATCTTGAAAAAAACAAGGTAAATCTTTAGAGACAATCCAAAGTTTCATCGAGGTTTTAAGGCCGCCAAGCTTCATTTTATTCGAAACGAACGGAAAAGTTTTTCGATAAATTGAAAAAGCCTCACAAATTCACTTGTGATATTGAATTGAAAGGAAACCTTCACGTTGCAGATAATAGTGTCGTGACGCAAAATAACGTATAAATTCAACGAAAAAAAGAGGTTTTTAAGAATCATATCAAAAAATCAGTTATCAAAAGGTTTTATAACTTTGTGTTTCTCATTTTATTTTTTCATTATTGGGTAATATCTCCAGCAATATGTTCAAGGAACTTGGCGGTGACTTTGTGATAAATCATTTTTCATATAAAATTAAATCACATAAATTTGTTATTCTACTGATTGTGTTACAAACTGTGTCACATGTTTTGCCTCTTTGAGAAGCATCTTCAAGTTATTTATTGATGAAATGAAGATTTATTATATGTTTTTAACTTAACTTAAATATAGGTTGGGACTATTTCATGATATTTTCTATTTGCGAGATGAAATTTGTTATCGTTAATCCATAAAAATAATTAAATTATAAAAAAAAATGTTTTTTAGCCAATGATGTATTTTTGTAGCAAACTCCTTTGATCTTAAAATAAGAATGTTGCAAAAAATATGTATATATTTGAAACCGGACCCAGTGACAATTTTTTGGATTAAGATTAAACTATCTAAAGATTGAAATGGTTGATATTTTACAACGACAGTAAATGAGTCGATTGTTTCAGCTGTCTACAGAAAAGTAAGGACATATAGTGAACGAATAATAACTTCTTTTTATTAAATTTCTTTATATTCTTAAATACGAATTAATTACATGCATACGAACTTATTTGAATTATACGACATTATTGAATATCTATATTCGAGAAGACTAATTAATACCTATAAGGTATAAATATCTTGATAACAAAAGTCTTTGTTCAGAATAATCGAGTCAGATTCGAGACGTCCTATAGTTTGAAATTTTATAAAGGTCATGTCTTGTAATTATTTTTAACATATTTAAATTCGCATCATATTTATAGCTTATCTTCCCACTAGCTGTCAGATAATTTATAACATAAATTTAAAAACTTTACAACTTTGCCTTATAAAAATATTTTTTATCTTTAGAACACAGAAAAATCATTTTACTTTGGTAAAAACTACGTTTATTTTTTGTATGGGACGACTAACATTGAATAAATTTTTGAGTTGGATTTATGATTATATAGGATTCTTTTTGTCTGAGAGAAAATGATAAATTTTCGTTTCTTTCTTTTGGCATAAGCCCATCACTTTGATTGATTGAGGCTATTGTTATCCACTTACTATAATTAAAACTTTTTGCTCGGAGAAATTCTAAGGCGTTATCAAATATTTTTTAGACACAAGGCTTCAATTATATGATATCAATTTCGGATATTTTCTTTTTGGTGTTTTCTCTTGATATGCTTAAAACTATTTTTTGCAAACAGTTGTTATGAATATTGATTACAAATTAATTCTGATAAAATATGTCAACGTAAAATGAGCGTAAATGATTTTTCGATAAAAAAAATCAATTGAGTACACTTTGAAACGTACATTTGAAAAGTACATTTTGTTAAAAAGTCATTCAAACATAAGATAGAAATAAAATTGATAAATATACACAGGTTATGCAACAAATTTAGACACGTGTTTCGCCTTATTAAAGAGCATAAAAATCCCAATCTAAATTTCATAGTTCTATAAATTAAGAATGAGAATCAAGTTTTACTTTGCTTGTAAAATAACCTTGCGATAGTTTGTCTGAATAGGTTTCTTAAAGAGTTAAAAGTTGTTACCCAAGCTGTAAAAAAAATATTAATTTTAATTTAACATCAAAATTTAACATCCATAAAGATACCGCCAAAAAATAAAAAAGGTATAAAAAATATGATTCAATCATTCAGAAAGTCACACAAAATACCCTCGAAATATGCCGGTTTCTCATCCTTGAAATAAATGTACTTCGTTGTTTTTCTTTTAAATTAAATGATTGTGTTAACGGAAAGTTTCTAAGTCTAATAGAGCGACAGGCGAATAACTGGTTACTTTTACCACAATGAAAGTTTTAAAAGTGAGGTTAGGTGGCTGTCTTAGACATCAATGACGCCAGCGAGGATAGCTCTGAATTCGTTAATAGCTCTACATCACCAGAAAGAATATCAATCTAAATTTCAATCAGGATCGATGACGCAGCGTTGCAGAACCAAACCCAATCGCACCGTCCGGAAAAATAAATTCCATCCAGGCCAAGAGGCGCGTCACATCAAAGAGTTGTGTCACGTGACAGCCGGCCGGAAAAAAGACAGCTGCCACGGATGGCCGGCAGACTAATGACGCCCGGATGCGAGACGAATTTCGCGCCGCTTTTCCGGAACACCGGATAAAGCTCGACGTGACAACGGAACGGACGTAGTGTAAGCACAGCGTTATACGTGAATGGATACGCTACAATTTTCGGCGAAAACAATACTAAAAATATAAATCTCAAAAAGAATAATAGCTGCATGACATTCATGAAAAATATCATTTATGATAAAATTTTAAAACTTTCTGCAAATTGTTCGGTAGCTGTTTGGATTTAAAAATTGTGTTAAGTTAAAGTGTCAAAAATGTTTTTATTATAGACTTGTCGGTTGGCCGCAATTTAATAATCGTACATAAACGACCGTTAATTGTACATTTTCTTATTTATTTTTTGTAAAAATTAAAATTATAGTACATGACATAACAGCTGACGCCAATTCGCCATGTACATGACAAATATAATGAGACAATTAACAAAACTACATAATACATCAAAATCAACATACAAAATCAAGAAATAAAATAGTAGAATTTAACAAACAGTTCACAAATACTATCACTAAAAATGTCCACTTCTCTAGACAATGAGTTGATTTAAACATTTTAAACCAAACCAAACTTCTTCTCCCAAATTTCTTACATTCAGAATAGTACATTTTTTACATGTGGTGTGTAGTAAATACTCTCCTATGAACGGGGCATATCGAAAGCGATTAGCTAATCACTAGTCCTGTCCTAGCCCTATCCTTATATTCCTACTCTCTTAGGAAAAAGAGAGGTTAAAAAACTGAGTAACAAACAGTTGTCGTAGAAACACTTTTGTTGAGATAAACTCCATTAGGAGTCCATATGCTCCACACTGAGAGCGGACATGGTAAAAAAATGATTTGATGTTAAATTTAAAACCCCTTCATCCGAGTTGAACGAGTGACTATATGATATTTAATGGTTAGCGAAAGTAAAATACTTTAAATTATATACATACACGGCAAAAACTTTTTACTACGTTAAGCGTCAGTAAAAGTTCATCCGTGCACATGAATACATGAAAATGCCAAATGGTGAAACGTATACAAATTTTAAAATACAAATCAATAAACAGATTGATAAATAAATTCACGAAAGTGTCCGTCTTGGTATACAATGTATAAATCTGAGTAAATGTATAAAAAGTATGTTAGAGATAGGTAAATTCTTCAGTTTATGTATCTTATAAACGGGGGAGTTGGTTTCAATTGGGATTTGAGTCATAAGTGTGGCGAAAGTAATCAAGACGATCTCTGCGAGTTTTGAGCTCAGCTCACAATAATAATAATTATAATTTGTTTTATGGTGTGAAGCTTTAATCAAAACTTATGCAATTAAACTAACGTTATAATTTGGACAATCAGGATAATCACTTTTAATCAACTTAAGGAGTTGTTCCAAACTAGCATTACCATGTTGCAGAAATTGAAAGGTTTACAGTGTTTACACCACCAAAGCTCGGGATTTTTATTCAGAAGTTAGTGTTATCATACCATCTACATACATTTAAGCGCATATTTTTTTTATGATTTTGATACTTTGGGAAAATTTCGAGTGTGAGATTTTAAACTTGTTTTAATCATTTTAAAAATGTTAACTGTCAATTAGGACTGAGGACCAGAAAGATGGGAGGAGAGGAAATGATGTGAATTGACATCACAAGCACCCAGTCTTCGATCACAACATTGATTTGAATAATTCTCAAATTCACTGTGATCTGACCGGGAATCGAACCCAGACCTGCGTGATCTAGCAAGCTCTAACCGACTGGGCCACAGCAGGCGACATAAAGATGTCCCATGTCAAGATGTAAAATATTTTAGGAATTTGCAGGTCAATTCAATTATAAATTTGAATCGTTCAAATTATGTACATTCACACAAGTTTTGTCACTAACGACCCGGCTTTTGCCTTTCGGCATCTTCATGCGTTCAAGTTCACGGATACCTGAAGATGCCGAAAGGTAAAACCTGGGACGTTAGTGACAAAACTTGTGGGAATATACATAATTTGAACGATTCAAATTTATTATTGAAATTCCACCAAGCACCTTCAGTCGAAATCTTAAAAAAATCAATTGTATTGCGTAAAATGTAAAATTGTAAGAGTTCTTGATATTTATAAACAAATACAGAAATAGTGCTTTATTCAAATATAAAAACGCTTTAAGTCATGGTTAATTCTCGAGATAATAAGCCAGGGTCAATTATTTTGAACTTGAAGTCATTGAAGTAGCATTAAACGAAATTCGTACAATTTAGGAATGACGAAATATAACAAAAAAAAATGTTTATATAACACTATCGCTTTGATGATTAAACTAGACTTGATATTTTTGTTTATGACGTAAATTTAGTTATCGGGTAAAAATTATAATTACTTTTGTATTTATTTCTTTAAAGATAATATTTTAAGCCAAAAGATAATTTATAATTAAAACGGAGACAAACTAGGTATTGATTTCAGTACCTATGTTAACTGGTGTGAACGTAACAAAAAGAATCTAATAATATATTTTATTTGTATAGAATCAATATCGACTGTGGAAAGGAAAAAGAACGTAACCCACACATCGCAAATTTTACAGAAGGCACAAAAAACGTGTTTTAAAGATTTTCGCCAAATGAAAATTATGAAATTAACACAACCTTGAAGTGCACCGAGACTTCTAATCTGGTGTTTAATTGACATACTCTGACATTAATTTAAGAAATTGTCTATAGAAAACCTTTGTTTCAGTCTTTTTTCTTGGATTAAATTTTTACAAGTCCATTTTTTTTTAACTTAAAAGATAAATGTAGATACTAATTCAGCATTTGCAGGTTACATCCTTTTGGTGAAACGTGTATCAAGTTGGTTACATTGTGATTATCGAAAAAAAAGCTGTTTTGAAAAACACGTAATATTCCTTTCCACACTCGATATTAATAAGGTTTAACAAGCCATGTTTGAAATTTCTTCAAATTAAAAACATATTTTTATATCCGATGCAAAGCAACAATAATTAAAATATATTAGCTGTACTGCTCCAGTGAAATTCGCTCTCATCAGCATTCAGCATGTTGTATTATAAAATAGTAGAATACGTACTAAAAAATAATGTATTTATAAAATACCACACAATACAACAAAAGAATATGCCGTTTCTGTATAGCATTACATATGGTTAAGGTGATCGTGCAGAATGATCGGATAGAAAAATAAATTGCAATTTTCAAGCATCGTATTGTCAAGCCCGGCCGGAAATCCAAGGGCTTTGAGAGTAGCCAGACCGTGAAACGAAGGTTGGACCCTATGCCAATGCAAATGTCAATAACCCAATGACGATCTTTCCAATAAGCGTGATATTTTTCGACCGGCATATCACCATATTATATTATTATAAATGATTTCCCATTCGCTTAGGAGTTTGGTTTCATTCGTGCACGGAATGAGATCTGTTCCTTTATTACAATATATTGGTCAATGGTTTTCGTTTTGTATAATATCATTACCAAAAATAAAATAAACATTGTTTGAACAGTTGTGTAAAAGCGTTTATCTAAAACAATAATAATGACAGAAAGTACACGTTTTTCTATATGTTTTATTTAGCAAAAAAGGCATAGGTTGTCAACCACTGAGCAAGAAGTCAGAAAAGTAAAATGTTTGAAAGGATTTGTCTATGCACACACTTTGAATATTAAGATGACGTAGCCAAGAGACTTCGGCTTGTCACATTGATGATGGATTGAAATTTTATTGAAAACTGTAATAATCTACGTTTCGGTAATTGCTAAGTCTTGTCAGTGTCGATAATTCAGACTCTGGTAATATCTTACAGGGAAGCAGTTAACTGTTAATAAGATGTTTCAATTACTCTTAGACTTTAGGAAGAAATATTTTTTTGTTCAAGTTCATTGGACAGAGAAAGGTATAGACATATCTCGCAGTCAGCTGTGACTTAGCCCTATATTTTTAATACATTTTTTACAGTTGTCTATCTCTATTTCATATACTTTGGACCTAGTGTGTTTTTAATGGGCAATAAAAGGACTATATATGAGAGGAATTTTAAATCATTTATTTAGTTCGTTAACTATTCTATTTATGTATTGTTGAAAAATTAGACAAGGAAGGGATGATATAATAGAAAAACAAACAAACAATAATTGTAATACAAATGACATTTACATAAAGGAATGATTAACTAGTAAAATAAGTTGCTTAAATTAGGACGGGTTAAACCAATGGAAAACAAATTTAGCAGTGGCGAACAACCTGTTTTATTCAAGATATTATTTAATAATATTTCTTTATTGTTAATACTTTTATTTATTTCTAAAAATTCTAAACTATTCATTTTAAACCCTTTTTATTTACTCGATGGAGTATTTCTACGTTACTATTCTGATTAAAAGTATGCTCGTTTTCTATTAGATGATTGGCAAACTGTGAAAAATTGTTACTTTTTAGACACCTTATATGTCACTTTCGATGGATTCGGCGGTAACTTTGTGGAAGTTCATTTTAATATAAACGATATCATAACTTAGGCGAAACACGTGTCACAGTTTGCAGCACAATGCGTGGAATAATCTAAGTTATTTTATATTTTATATTAAACTTATATGTTCTTTAATTCTAATATTAAAGTTTCTACCTATCTGCCTTACATAAGAAGCTTGGCAGTCTACACAAGAGAGGCGATAGATACCACTCTGTGACAATGGTTCTACGCGATCTTTACTGTTAAATAAAATTTTACCTAAATTATTAACGGTATAAAACGCGGGTTCTATGTTTCTGGCAACAATTTAGCTATCTTTGATGAAGTCTATCGTTAATGTTATCATTTGTTTGTTCTTCTCTCGAAAAAATGTTGTTACCTACTAGTTTACTTGTTTTTGTTTTCGTTAACTGTACAACTTTAGATTCCGTGACTTACTTAGAAATACAAGAAAATAATGTAAAGTCATTGTAACAAATTCTTCGACTGCAAGATTTTTGCAAGAATTTCAAAAATATTTTTTTGCGAAAACGACTTCCGCCTGTCATATTATATTTGACGGGTAATTACAGTGAAAGTGCAAAAAAATACAACGGTGGGTTATTTCAAAAAACCTAAAAAGGCTTTTGATGTTTTTTTTTTTCATTTCCCATAGCGGTACAACCCAGCGTCTCTGTCGAAAATTTGACAACATAATAAAATATATTGCGCGAGGAGTTACTTCTGAATAGCTATAGCCTCAATTGCTCTAGTCTACTTTGAATACCTCGTGTATCAAGTGCTATCCGTATAACGAATTAACGCATTAAAGAATTAAATTATTTAGTCATTTTTTATAGAATAGTATTACTATGATGATGGCTAAGCTTTGATATCCAAACATATCATTTAAAAATAAAGATGAGGTAATATCAAATAGCAAGATATTTAATAATGTGGCTGGTGGGGAAATGATGAACTAAAACTGTGATAAAATTCACGATACTACATACTTGACAGGATAGCCTGTTTTATCGAGACACTTGATGTAACAGTAAATTGTTCACTTTATTATTTGGCCAGTAACAAACTGAATGCCAACTGCGTGGTCGAGTGGTCAATACAGGCTTCAGTTACGAAGGTCAGGGCTTTGAGTTTCAGTCCGGACAATTTTTGTACATTAATTTTTAACTGGTTTATCGATTTCTGTCCAAAGATATGGATGTATGCGATTGTATTGATTTTTTTCCCACCCATCCTATCCTAAAAATGGACGTAGCGAAAGTGATTAACCAACCACTATTGCAGTCCTAGAACTATCTTAACGTTACTACAAAAAAATACAGGTTGAGCAACTGAGTAACAAACTGATCTCGTAGAAAATCTTCCGTTGAGATAAACTCTATTATGAGTCTATATCATCCACTTTGGCAGCGAACATGGTTTAAAAAACTAACTGAATGAATCGAAAGTAAATACTTATAAAAACATCGGTCAGAAAAAAAACCAGCATCTTGATAAGATTCAAACAATATATAAAATTGTATGACTGACAGTTTAATTTAGATAATGAGAATCTTGTATATATATCTTTCGGCTTAATATTATGTTGATTGACTACAATAAATGTCAGTGGATACTGACCCAAAATTCATACGATTATAAAAAAACAATTACAATGATAATATTTAACAGTGATAAAAATATCACATTTACCTGCTTGAAAAATACAGAAATTTTAATCGGATAACATAACCGTTTAAAAAGGAAGAAGTAAGCGTATTAGTGGTATTTCCTGGATAATGATGATCGACCGCTGTGGTCGAGTTGGTTAGAGCTTGCTCTACCGATCAGGTAGTTCTAGGTTCGATTCTCGGTAAGATAAATGTCAAATTAGATTTTTTCAATTTTGATTTGAGATTTAAGACATGGTGTCTCTGAAGTCAATTCTCCTTGAGTAAATCTCATGTGACTTTCAAAAATTCTCATTGAGTATATCTCGTATGATCTTTCAACTTCAAAATATTTGACGCATTGGCATAAGCTTTTATGTCAAATATTTTTTAATAAAAAAAAAAGAAATGCCAAAAAATATTGATTGAAAAAGTTTACATTTTGCATGGAATTAATGTTAATATTCCCATCGAGTAAATATTGTATTTTTAGTAATATAATTTTGAGAAGCTTTCTTCTTGTGAGAGATCATAAAAATACGCGTCAAAAAATAAACTAAGTACGCGAGAGTGGTTTTGCGACTATTGGGATACAAAACCTTTGCGATTTTCCTTTATTAAAACTATTTTTGTCACGTGATCTCTTCTGCCATCCGACGCTGGCGAACATTCCCATTGTGCGGAACGTTTTCTTATTCAGTTTCTCAAGTGTTTTAATAAGACCGTACGTTTCATAACACCTCATTGGAGAAGTGTGCGCTTGAAGCGTCCGCCGGCGAGAGAGGTTTTGTTAAAATAAGTACGTAAACACATAAACATCCCATGGCAGATGAATAGGTACCAGATGTGTACTCACAGTAAAAAAGTTTACAAAGATTATATTATTAAAATAAAGCCCAGCATAGTGTTGATTTATATTATATAATATACACAAAGTATTTTTAGCTTGTATACCTTTATGAAGAATAATCTAATACTTTATATTAATACTTTCGATGGATTCGGCGGTAACTTTTACCGGCGTTTTATACCGTCAATAATTTAGGTAAAATTTGATTAAGCAGTAAAGATCACGTAGAATCATTGCCGCAGAGTGGTGCCTATCGTCTCACTCGTGGAGACTGCCAAGCTTCTTATGTAGGACAGACGGGTTGAAACTTTAATATTAGAATTAAAGAACATATAAGGTGTCTAAAAAGTAACAATTTTTCCTAGTTTGACAATCATCTAATATAAAACGAGCATAATTTTAATCTGAATAGTAACGTAATAAATAAAATATTAACAATAAAGAACTATTATTAAATAATATTTTAAATAGTATCGGTTGATCGTCACTGCTAAATTTATTTCCAATGGTTTAACCCTTCCTAATTGAAGCAACTCATTAGTTAATCATTTAGTAATGTAAATGTCATTTGTAGTTTCATTAATCTTTGTTTGTTTTTCTATCATCTCCTCTTTGCCTCCCGTTATTACTAAAAACAAGCATTTGTGAAAGTAAGATTGTCTGAGGATGCCTCTGAAAGAGGCGAAACACGTGTTAATAATACAAAAAAAAGCAATACGTGGAATAGTCTAAGTTATTTTTATATTTTATGTTGATAATGTAATAGTTTCGATAAAGTAATATTTTTTTTTAAATAAACACTAAATTTTGAATATGTACGAGCCGCGGTTGAGGATCTAATCTTAAAAGTACACTATTACGAGCTACTTGTGGTATACATTTGGAGAAAGTGCTACTCTATTTACGCAGCGATTTTCTTAGAATGTATTTTTATTTAAGATGTCACGTATTTCAACTATAAAGTTACCTCACCGTACTGATTTTGAAAAGCCTAAAGAATCGAATCACCTGAATTAATAGACCGATTGTGTTCGTGGAGTACATGGACACCTTAAAAATCAAGTTTAAGATATTTCGAACGGAAAAATGAATTATTATTAAACCGCAAATTATCAAATTTATAACAATGTTTTGACTTAAGTATTTCACCATATTCGTTTTCAGTAAAGAATATATGGATTCCTGAAGAAATATAACAGCTGGTGGTAAACGACAGCACGTTCTAAGCCACTCAAACTGTTTATTCAAAGATGATAAAGATAAAGCACGTAAAGAACCAATTATTAGTTACTATACCCACTCGTCACCTCGTTTTCAGGTTAAGAAAAATGGGTACAGTTAAATAAAAACATAGAAAACATTCATGACTTTGATTACAACTTCAAGAAAGTTTATTCGAACAATTTTATTATTTCACTTTTAGAGTGTTCACCGTCAATATTTATTTACTTGGTGGAAAAGCATTATATTAATAAAAACACAATATTCTTTTGTACTTTATTCCACTTTATTTAAAAGGTCGGGACCGGTTTCGCTCACTGCGAGCATTTTCAACTGATAAGAAAAATATATAAACAGTGCTATTTATACAAAAATAAATTGAAATAAAAAGGTGTAAACAACAATTGATTTTGAAAAGTATTCACAAATTACAGTATAAGTGACTCTTATATTACACAAAATTAAAATTTTTTAAGCAACTCTAACATATAATTAAAAAATCATCAAAGATTAATAAATTTTATGTGGTGACTGATAGTCAAACATAATTAAATAAAGTAGAATAAAGTACAAAGGAATATTGTCTTTTTATTAATATAATGCCTTTCCACCAAGTATTGACAGTAAATACCCTAAAAGTGTCCAGTCAAATTATTCAATATTTTACATACTTCGACATTCAACAGTAAATATAAAAAGAGTGGCAGCTCTGCTTCCAAATTTAGCAAATACATAAAAAAAAACTTCTCAGAGATCAGCAGGAGTAACAAATAGGCCATCTAAGAAACGAAGAAGGGCGGTGGGGGGACAAAAAAACGAAGGGCGAAAATAAAACTTTCTAAAATGTGATGAATCATCCGAGCGAGGAAAACCTTTTTGAAGGAGTTTTTATTTGGACGAGTGTTTCTTGAACTTATCCGCAGAGTGGTCACACTAATGCCTTATTCAGGTACATACTACAGAATTATAGTAAAATATATGCGCAGAATTCAGTTTTACGGATTATGTACAGCGATTTCACGTTTAACGCGATTATAAGAATAAGAATTAATATATATTAATTCTACAGGGCGGGTATCCAATCCCGGAGACTTTTTGTGATCCCGGGATTGGGCACTCAACGTGAAATCGTGTATAGTTTGAGAAAAGTTTTGGTAACTCGTTTTTTTTTTTAGCCCACCGAGGAATTTGAAAATCTCAAAACCCTAGGGTCTCCAATCCCGGAATCCCGTGATTTTGGGATTGAGAATTTTTTAGCGAATCCTGAAAATTTATAGGATTTTGGATTTGAAGTTTGATTTGAGATTTGGAAGTCACCAAAACTTTTCTCAAATTATACAAGATTTCACGTTGGATGCCCAATCCCGGAATCCCGGGATCACAAAAAGGCTCCGGGTCTGGATACCCTAAGTATTGGATAACTTTAATATAACTAATTTTGTAAAATATTTTGAGTTTTCATAAAATTACTAACAAATAAATTTATAATGCATAATTTTATGTCAAAATTTTGATAAGAGTCACGGTATCAATGAAAATTTTGAATATGACGGTAAATTTTTGTTTATATCAGTAGGTATATAAAAAAGAATGCTTTCAATGTTTCAATATCGTTTAAAACTATTCTCGGCGTTGTTACATATTTTGTATGTATTTTGGCTAACTTATAAACTTAACTTCGTTTATCATTTTGTATCGTATTATTTTTTAATGATATCAATAATATCAGCAGGCTCCTCGACGAAGCTCTTCATAATAATGATTCTTTATTTATTTATTATTTTAAATATCCAAAAATAGACCTAAAGTATTAAAGGTTAACTTTAAAAGAAGTAATGGTGATCTTGAATGATATATTTAAGAATATACTTGTATGATATTTTTTTGCATTACTTCCACAAATTTATATAATGATCATGTTTTGATCATCGTAGAGACTACATTATATTTTTTATTTTATTTTTAAATTGGCACAAGACTATGTATCTTATTATATCTTGTATTCGTACCTGTGCCATCATGAAAAAATCTCGTGGGCCCAATAACGATGAACAAGAAATTTCGTATGTATTGTTTTATATTTATAAATTACGCCTTATTCAAATTTTACAGAACAATTATTTTCCCATCAACCAGACATATTACAGAATAAATAATTAATCCCAATTTTCGAACGTCGAACCAACCTATTTATAGTGTTGCCGTCGGTGAAAACAAATTACCTTCCCGTGGGTGAAAATCAAATGTACAAAGCCTGTCTCATTAATTTGGTGAAACAGGTTATTTGATAGATCGCACACTCACTGTGAATTTTTTTGTAAGAGTTTTTTATAACAACGAATAATTAACAATCATGTTTGGTATTAAATAAAAACTGACGTTTAATCACTCGCTCAGTGCCCTTCAAAGTGAACGAATGAAAGAAATATGAAAATATGAGCGATTATTCCAATTTAGTATGTTTACTGGAATGGTAATTAAAAATGAAACCCCTCAAAATCAATAGGCTAATAATAGCGTGGCATGATTTTTAGTCAATCTATTTTATTTTTAGTTTAAAGAAAAAAATATATAGGGCATTACAGACAATGTGTAAAATATTTTGATGTTGAAAAATAGATAATACGAGATAAACTTGATGATTTTTCTTGTAAGTCAACCTCAAGACCTACTTAAGGAGAATTTAAATCACAAACAAGCATATCTTAGATTACAAATTTAAATTGAAAAAAAAAACTAAATTTGACATTGACATTACCGGAAAATGAACCCAGACCCGCTTGGTCGGAAAAGCCTAGCTTTTACTAACTAGACCGCGTAGGATGGCGTTTTGTTTCCTCAATCATATGTGAAATTCTTAATTCAAAATCAGATTGTTTAAAAATAATACCAACACAATAAAAAACATTGAAAGTGTTTCTAGCGTTATGAAATAATTTCACATGCACCGATGCTTTTCGAATCTAGTTTTTCAATTAAATTTCTCACTTTCATTGTTACTGCGTTTCAGTTTGCAGTATGAGTAATAAATAATATATTTTCAATGGAATAATAACAATAGCTTATCGAATCTGGCGCTTTTTGTTTTGTTCTAGATGCGAGGGAAAAGCGGGAAATGCGCTCTGTCGATATTGACTGAGGACAAACTTGAATCAAACTGGTTGAGACGTCACTGAATGGTGCAGATGGCGGGCAGAGTTACGATGCAGCTCTAGTGAGCATTCTACTCTTGAAATTCTACTTTAATTATTTTGTTACTGTATTATTGTAATGTAACAAATATTTAATTTACTAATCAGTTTCGTTTTTCACAACACATATGTTTGAGATGTTCATTTCGTGACAACTGCTATTTCTTTAAAGCAAGTTATAAAATACTAATGCATTTATGAACATATGTGTATACAACGTTTGTTAATTAGAAAGAATTCTTAAAAAAAACATCACAGACCTTTTATATATATTAAGGTATAAATGAAGTTTAAAAATAATCAGAGAATGTTCGTTTAGCCATCTGGGATTTCATATACTCTACGGCAATTTACATAAATGCATTCTCAATTATAGATGCAATTATTTTTGAGTGAAACTTATGAACACCTAACGGATAATTCAACTGCAAATTAATTGAAAAAAATTCTCAACTACAATTTTTATTTCGGGATATGAAATCTTAAACGGCTAGAAGTGAGCTAGCATATCAATCATGTTATCCATAATTTTACTAACCGTCGCCATTTTTTCATTTCATAATTTTCATTCGTCGGTGTGAAGTCTGCCTTAGAAAGAATAAATTAGAAGTAGAGTGGACGGAAAATATTTTTTTTCTGTCGAGCTAAGGCAACTGGGCGGTGACAAGAAATGAGGTCGAACCTCACACCTAGCAACACTCGTAACCAGCGCCAACCCACTTGTGACTTGCGATTAGGGCTTACACAAAAAACGACATTTGAAAATACTGATTTTCGAAGTTTTACAAAAAATGATAATTTAAATAAAATATCGAAAAAAGGTTTTTTGATCTTCGTATATTAAGTATGCTGAAATACTTTTCCAATTGTATCCGTAATTTCTCATCAGAAAATATGTTTTACACAAAACAAAATGCAAAGGAAAAATGTGTAAACCTAAACATAATATTTTCAACGCATGGTATACCAGTCGTGGGGAACCTGCGGTCTTTTGGCTACTCTGGTGCGACCATTTGACCTGATCGGCCAATTCTGCAAATTTTTGTAAAAATCAAAAACTTGGAAGAGCTAAAAAAAAGCTGGTAATCTGGGGCAAATCTGTAAATTCTAGAGATTTTGAATGACTAAATCCTTGGAAGATCTAGAAAAAAGGTCCCACGCTGGTAATTTTCTGGGCTTTACAAATTGGCATGAAATTCTTTCCGGCCAAAGATTCCCTAGTCAATGTTTACTGCGGCCTTATGTTGAATCAGAAAAATGAATGCGGTCTTTAGACAAAAAAAGGTTCCCCACCCCTGGTGTAAACTCAATAATGAATTACATATGTTATATAGTTTTATTTGATACCGTGGCGGTTTCAAGCAAGAAAAAAATAAGATGTTTAATTAAATAATCCAAATATGCAATATTGATTCTTATATATGGAACGGGCTTCCAAATTGGAAAAAACCATTAATCAACGGTTTTTTGTTTGCGGAGAAGTGGGACGTTTTTTAGTAAGCAAGATACTCACTTTTTCATGTATTGCTATTGGGATAGTACCAAAACGGCTTTCTAATGTCGCAAATTTAATGAAGAACCCAATTTTTGAAAACCTACAAACCCTACTTGCGATAGATATGTTGGTGGTGTAGAATTAAAGTTTCCCTCTTCACACCAAAGAATGGTTATGCGGCAGATATGGTACAATAAAACGTCGACTCATTGTAAATTATAACACAAAGACGATCCATTTAACTCCACAAACATATACATAGCCGAATAATGTACAGATATCTACAAAAAATACTTTATTATCGATGAAATATTTAAGTCGGGAAAATAGGTATTTTTATTTTTTAGATACCACAAAAGCTCACGTTTGTATTTGTTAAATATGAATATATAAGTATAGTTATTTGACACTATATACAGTAAAACCCCCATTTACACTTAAGTCGGGACCGTGTAATTTGGAAAAGTGTAATTGGGAGAGCAAAAATTGGAAATGCAAAACTAAGGTGTCCTTTAGTTTTGCAAAAAGAAATATGGAATACACAGACGTTAGCCAACATTTGACTGTATGAACAGTACAGACGGCCGTCTCGTAGCAACGACAATATAATGCGACCGTTCAATTGGGGGATTTGCGGCGAAAATTTCAAGCCAGCGCGTAATTCGGGGTAGTATAATTGGTGGGTCCACGGTATGGTTATTTGACACTATATACATGAATAATATCAAATTCTTTTCCAACGACATCTACGAGAACATCGATGCCTTTGAATACAAATACATTTCAAAGTGAACGGATATTTCACCGCCCATTATTTATTAATTTTAAAATTTAACAAAATATTTGGCATTACAGGTGATGCCAATGCGTTAAATATATAATGTCGGAAGATCATACAAAAAAAACCAGTGAACTATGACAAACACCTACGTTTTAGGTATTGAAAAAATCTAAATTTGACATTGACCTAGACCCGCCCGATCGGTTGAGCAAGCTCTAACCAACTGGACCACATCGGGCGACTAATAATTATTATTTAGTTGAAAATTTAAATTGATGACTGTGTTGTTCTGCTTTTTGTGCTAGATGCCTAGAAATAATTGAATAAAAAATATCGATTTTTAATAATTCTCTTGTTGAATGTAAAGTGAATTATGAATCCGGAAGAAAATGTTTAGAGACATGATTCCAAATTAGATTAATAATGCTTAGATTAGGAGAATTAACGTGATCTCAAATAAAATAATTTGATAAAAATATGATCGCTCTCCAAAGATAATCGGGAACAGTGGTTAAAACTACGTGTCGATTGAATAATTGGATGATGAGTCTTAATATTATCATGTTTAAAACCATAGACATATAAATTTGAACAATCCCTTTAAATTCCATGATTAAATTATACATTTAAAATATACAGATCCCACTTTTCTACGAACTTTTGAGAAGCACATGTTTATAATTTTTGTAGGCATTAAAATATATATATAATACGAAAAAGTGGGCTCCTTTTCATTCTTTCTCTCTATTTAAACTTTTCAGCTCCCATTTTACGTAAAATTGTGGTTTGAATAATTCAAATAGGTGGCATACTGGCAATACGTATAATATTCATACTATAATGGCAATACGCGGAAAGAAAAAAATGTGGTCTTCAAGTTGGTAATAATTTCTATCATTCTTTAAATGAACATTATTTTAAAAACACATAAAAACCATGAAAGCTTCCAAAGAAACAAATTTGGCTATAGCAATGGTGTAGTACAAATATTGAACTATTGATTATATTGACGCCTGCTGTGGCCCAGTTGGTTTCCTCTACCGATCACGCAGGTCTGTGTTCGTCCCGGTCAGATCACAGTGAATTTGAGAATTATTGAATTCAAATTTCTGATCGAAGGCTGGGTGTTTTTGTGATGTCAATTAACATTAGTTTCTCTCCTCCCATCATTTTGATCCTTTAATAACTGGGTGTAGCTATAGCGATTAGTCAACCACTAGTCCTGTACTAGCCTTATCCTTCTTTCCCTGCAACTCACTTTCTAAAAAAGTAATGGTTGAGCGACTAAGTAACAAACAGTTCTTGTAGAAAAAAAAAATCTTGAGATACCTCCTTTAGGATACCATATGCTCCACATTGAGAGTGGACATGGATTAAAAAGTATTGATAATTCTTATGGAAAGAAATATATTTACATTGAAATTTGCATCATTATATAAATTAAAATATTAATAAGTATATAAATGAAAAATTAATATTTTTGTGAATATTTTCACATTTACAATAGCAATTAAAAAATATATAACTCGCTAGTTAATTAAAAGAGAAATATTTTTTAAATGCTGAAAAATTTATATTATATAATAAATTAATTCCCACAATACATAACGATCATTTCATGTTTAAAACCTCCCTTGCTTTGTATACCCTAAAATATTTCACAAATAACTCCGCTTCATCCTAAAAAACATTAATTTTAGGTTAAGAAGGAACAACTTATACAACATGCGCTAAATCTACAATCAAAATTACTTAGCTACTAAAATTATTTAAGGTTTCGGCCTACGCTCAAACGTTTTATTTGAAATTTGCGATCATTATAATCAGACAATAGATTTATGAAATGCGAATTTACTGAACTTGCCGCTGAAACCGTTTTTAAAACATAATTTTATATATGAACGAACTGTGAACATGATTGAGGAATAATTTATTTCTCAAGGATAATAACAGTACTGAGAGTGTGAAGTATTCCAATTAAATGAGTAGGTAAATCTGCCAAATTCCCCACTCGTATACCCTATATGTGAGTAAATATAGTCATAAAATTTCTCCGACAAACAAAAATAAATATAATTCTTAAAATTATCCACCATTAAAATCTGTAGGAATTTCCATGGGATAATCCTTTTCGCCAGCAATGGCTTTAAACTTAGTGTTACATTTATTTCTTATATAAACACGATACATTAATTAACTAAGCGTCAGTTCATGTTCATCCGTGCACTTTAACGCCCGAAGATGCCGAAAGACGAAACCCGGGTCGTTAATGACAAAACTTGTATGGATGTACATAATTTGAACGATTCAAATTTAGTTAAATTGTAATTCTTACATTAAATTCGGTAACGATTCGATAGCAACACAAACGTTATAAAAGACATGCTCTGGAAAAAAAAATACATGCTAATTATCCGTAGTAGTGTATATTATTAAAAATTAATACACATTTATTTTCTTATTTGTCATTTTGTTTTCAAAAACGATACGCATAACGCGAATCCAGTATTAACAATCCATTGATTTGATATTACTTCTGTTTTCAAAGTGTCCTAGTTGTCAGTGCAGAATCCAGGCTCCATACGAGACAGCACTGTCATTTGGACAGTGACTGCCAGGGGACCTACCAGTCTACCACAACAGTGATGGAACATTGCGGTAATTATGACGCGTTGTGTACACTAACAGGTAAACCAAACATTCCAACTACACACTGCAGCATACGACATGTACATAGATACGAGCTGGTGTTATTGAATTGTATCATAGCGACAACTATACAATGCTGTATATTTATTAATAAATGCCAACATCAATCTGTCATTTCAATAAATGAATTACATCGTATTGGGAATGTGTTTGCTCGTAATGATTCAAATATTTTGATTCTGAAAAATAATATCAGGACAAGACAAGTTGGTTTGGTAAGATAGAATGGGTGTAAGTAAATCGACTGAAAAATCAATTTATAAAACTGACCTTACCGGGATTCGAGCTTGCAAACTCCGCAACCGAAGTCAACGACGTTGACCACTCGATTACCGACCCGGCGATGCATTACATATTTATTATTTTGAAACTTGATCAGGTTTCTGATATTGTCATCAAAAATAATAGATCGAATCTAAATGGTGAAACACGTCAACCCGCTTACGATAAATATTATACATACAATTGTTGTAAGATATGTGTTAAATAGTATGTATTTTAGTTTTGATTAGCAACGAAGCATATTCCGAAAATATGTTTTTTAGCATTCACGAAGAAAAGTATCTTTTGAATATTTTGTTGTAATTATATTTGAACATATTACATTGTTAAGGTTTTAACTATAGTCACTTTTTTTATATTTCCTCGACAAATTGTTAAAATATGCTGTACTATTTATTTAATACATATTACTATCTTCGGGGAATAGCAACAATGATATTTTTAAATGGAAAACTTTAACACGCTTGTTTTACCACAAAAAAAGTTATTCTACATTCAATTATATTCTTTTATCGTACAGATTTCATATTTAATTGATAAAAAAAGATTTTAACTCGTATACATGGTAGAAAACGAATAATTAATGGCGCGAAGTTGAAAATAATAAGCTTAATCAAAACTCCTATTGAAACCAATTTGTTAATTACAAAGCACTCTCAAGCATTATAATGATTACTTACACGAGACTTTTAAACATCTCGCGGTAAATTACCATCCCGTCGACTCTAGTATCTTTTCCTTTCTGCACCACGCAAACACTCCGCCCGAGTACCAATTAGCTAAAACCCCAGTACACTTATCATTATACATATGGAAGATATTTTGTAAGCAGTAGGGTTTACCTAGGAACGCCTCCTGCAGTGTTTTCCGCTGAAATATCTTTCGGCGCAAGATAATATTTGGCCAGAGCAAAGCAATCTTACAGTGTGGGAATAATGAGGCGTCGATCGTAGCGAGAGGCGTCGCGGCGCCCACCCTACCGTAGCGAGGTGTTACATTTCTGACGTGTCTTTAGTACTGTGACCATTAAGTTTTATCAAAAATACTTAATATTTTATTTTTTAAGACAAATACTTCAAATAAACTTAGGAATTTATTTGATGTTTTCAAGCATGCGAAAATCTATTAACAATTTTGAATTATCAAAACAGAATTGTTTTGTAAAAGATATCCGATTAATGTGGCTGAGTCAAAGTGCTCTGGTAATTTATTTATACATATCACAATTTTATTTCGACAGTAAAGTTTTTGCAAACCCTGATTTTTCAGTTGATTAAACAATTATTTGATATTAACGGCGAGGCGTAGAGAACGATTTATTGCTCTATTTAAATATCATACATAACATATTGCAAAATAATTTTATACATGGCTTTTTGTTTCAAAATTAATTGGAAAAATTACAAAGGCCGCAAACATACATAGCCTGTATGTTTTCATAATATTTATATACTTCAAAAATGAATAATAAAATAATTATACATGTTTCATATCGTAACGTTTTATAGTTTTTGTGCCAATGTTGTTCTAATCCTTTTTTCTAGTTCTTCCTTTATTTATTCACTGCTGCTTAATCGTGACATTTGACAAAAAAATGTATATTGAGTGACTAAGACATATACTAAGCTTTGAGAATAAATTCTTTCATCGGATATTGTATTTAAATGGTTTGATTTCGTTAGGAGCTCAGAGATTGAAAAACGCACAAAGCGCCACCCTGTTACTTGATAGTGATAATTGATAGATAACAACACATGTTGAGGATATCCTCAGAGAGCGAAGTGAAACTGAAGTATTCTGACATAGTTTGGAAGGAAGCATGAAGCAAATCATGGGAGCGCATGGCCATGAATTAATGGTCCAAGAAGAATGAATTTTACGGAAGAGACTGGATGATTGTAATGATTGTATTTAAAGAGAGCGATTAACGAAAAACTAGTACAGTCAAACCCCCATTTACACTAAAGTCGGGACAGTGTGATTCGGGGTAGTGTAATTGGGGGAATGAATCTCATACAAAATTAGGGATTTGGGTTTTTCCGCAAAAAATGCAAAACTAAGATTTCCCTTAGTTTTGCAAAAAAAAATATGGACGAAATATTTAGTTACTAAGCGATAAAATGCAAAGCGCACACAGTCACCCAGCTATACGTATATTGCCTGGCACGTGTTGAATACACAGACGCTAGCCAACATTTGGCTGTATGCGCCACACAGACGACCGTCTCGTAGCCACGACGATGAAAATGCGACAGTGCAATTGGAGGATTTGCGGCGAATATTTCAAGCCAGTGCGTAATTCGGGGTAGTGTAATTGAGGATTTCACTGTATATTTTTTATCTATATATTAATAGTCGATAATGTCCGTCCGTCCGTCCGTCCGTCCGTCTGTAAATTGTTCCCGATTTTCCCTCCCCCTCCTCCGCCCCAACCCTGCTGTCAACCATTTTTTTATTCATACTAAATACATACTTTTTTCGTTTGTATATGGTCGTGATTTCGCCTTTTGGATGACGTCAAGAAAGACGGTCCTCCCCCCCCCCCACCCCATCCTGCCCCGCTGTCGCCATTAATTAATACACTGTTATTTGACGAAACGAATCAAATGGCTGAAAAATTGAATTCTTATATAAAAAAACTCCGCGGCCGTGGTTCGAACCATCGCTTCTGGATTATGAGTTGAAATCGTTACCGCTCGGGCAAACGAACAACTGTCAGCATCGATCTGATTTAATTATATATACTAGCTGTAAGCCCGTTGACCTCAACGGGAGGATTTTTGTTGCATTTTTAAGTAGTCAGAAAATTACAAACCTATTTATTGAATAAGTCAGAGATTCTAAAAATAAAATAAATATATCGGGGCATATATCGACAGCCCTGCCCTGTAGTATTTAAATTGTAAATTATTAAATCTTTGGAATAATGTTCAAGTTTGCTAACAATCATTTTTCATAGTAGCATAAATCGATCTCGGCGCATATATCGACAGCCCTGCAGTTTTTAAATTGTAAATTATTAAATTTTTGGAATAATGTTCAAGGTTGCTAACAATCATTTTTCGTAGTATATATATTTTATTCAACTAATTTTCAAGTACGCTAACAAAAATATTTCGTAGAAAAAGAAAAAGACCCGAGGACATCAGTACACATCAGTACACATCCGAGGACATCATTTGTGAATTGTGATTTGTGAAAAGTGATTATTTTATCGACTATTAATATATAGATTTTGGAATTTTTAGAATAATCTAATATTCTAATTTTTAGAATAATTTAATATCTACTTTTTTTTCACTTCAATGGAATGTGAGAAAAAAGTCAGAAAATAAATGGGCAAAGAATTAAATTATATTTATATAAAAAATGCAATTTTCACATGCAAAATATTATAAATTAATTGGACATTTTATCAAAACAAAAACATTATTCTCCAAATAGAACTTGTTTTTTAGAATATATATAATGATTTTTACTGACGTTATTTTAGTAAACATACTGAAACTATGCTTTCGCCAACAACTAACTATACCACGTATGTATCTAGATTAAAAACAAATCTTGAAATAATTGCGTCTTATATTTATTTTTTGAAAAACTTATTTCGCTAGTCAATCGGATTTTGTTATTTTGATAGCATTTATTTTCATACGATCAAGATGTAATGTGATTTAAAAAGAAAGTTTTCAAAAAAAAAATATGTTATAAACCAAAAAAAAACGTTCAAGGCTAGGATTCGAACCATCTACCTTCAGGTTTTTAGTTTTTTTTACCTTTTCCAAAGCATATTCTCGTTTACTCGTTATTTAAAACAAAAGATACAAAATTATTAAATTATCGGGATAAATTCTAAATACCCTCTGTTAAAACGTAAAATATTTAATAGCCGTCAGCATACATATGACACACATGGAATATTTGCATTTAACTGTCGAAACTATATTATGTAAAATATTCCACATTCATTATTTGACAGGTGTTCCATTTTTGAATCTTTAATACAAACAATCGAAGTCAGTAGGAATCGCAAATATCGTTCCATTTTCAATTTTTTATTTTATATACACTATTTTTATCGCCTTGATATTTATGACGTTAGCTCAGTTGATAGAGAGCTCGACTGGTAATCCAGAGTTCTGTGTTCGATCCACGGTCGCGGCGTTTTTTTGTATGAATTTTTTTCAGCGATTTGATTTGTTTCGTCAAATAATAAACAGTGTATTGGGAAAATATGTCTTTAGTATGAATAAAAAAAATAATTAATGGCGACAGCGGGGCAGGATGGGGGGGGGAGGAGGACCGTCTTTCTTGACGTCATCGAAAAGGCGAAATCGCGACCATATACAAACGAAAAAAGTATGTATTTGGTATGAATAAAAAAATGGTGACAGCGGGGCTGGGGCGGAGGAGGGGGAGGGAAAATCGCGGACAATCATTCAGACGGACGGACATTATCGACTATTAATATATAGATTAAGCACACATTTAAATTATTCTAAAAATTCCAAAATACGCATACTTCACATGCATACATAAACAGCAAACTGAAAATTTGAATTCTCATACAAAAAAGCTCCCCGACCGTCGATCGATCCCATAATTATGAATTATCAGCCGAGCTCTTTGTCAACTGAGCTAACGTCACAATTATCAGAAACGATGAAAATATATAATATATATTAAATTTCGTTTGAAAATGGAACCTTTCGTTTTTTATTTAAAAAACAGCATGCATATTATATGTTTTATTTTACGAGCTTTTCTCAATTCTACTGTACCCTGGAGGTAAGTCACTCGACTGATAATCTGTAGGAAGCTGGTTCGAATCTAGCCTAGAGCGCTTTTTTTTTGGTTTATAACATTTTTTTTTTTTGAAAACTTTCTTTTTAAATCACCGTACATCTTGATCGTATGATAATAAATGCTACCAAAATAACAAAATCCGATTGACTAGCGAAATATGTTTTTCAAAAAATAAATATAAGACGCAATTATTTCAAGATTTGTTTTTAATCTAGGTACATACGTGGTATAGTTAGTTGTTGGCGAAAGCATAATTTCAGTATGTGTAGTAAAATAACTTCAGTACAAATCATTATATATATTTTAAAAAACAAGTTCTGTTTGGAGAATCAGTCAACATTTTGATAATTTTGTTTTGATAAAATGTGCAATTAATTTATACCATTTTGCGTGTGAAAAATGATTATTAGCAAACTTAAACATTATTTCAAAAATTAAGTAATTTACAATTTAAAACTGCAGGGCTGTCGATATATGCGCCGAGGTCGATTTATGCTACTATGAAAAATGATTGTTAGCAAACTTGAACATTATTCCAAAGATTTAATATTTTACGAAATTTCTGTCACTACGAAAAAAAATGTTAGCAAACTTAAACATTATTCCAAAAATTAGGTAATTTACGAGGTATATTTCTGCTAATAGGAAAAATAATTGTTAGCAAACTCAACATTATTCCAAAAATTAAATAATTTACAATTTAAATACAACAGGGCATGCTGTCGATATATGCCCCGAGATATATTTATTTTATTTTTAGAATTTCTGGCTTATTCAATAAATAGGTTTGTAATTTTCTGACTTCTTAAAAATGCAACAAAAATCCCCCCGTTGAGGTCAACGGGCTTACAGTTAGTCGTATTTTACTATCCGTACGATAAAATTGAACCGATACTTCAACGACAATTTATAGGTAAGTACTAAATATTTTGTACATAAAAAAAAAATGAATTGTGTGGTCACCTCAGTCTCACAATAGTTGCCTTTAACATCAGTATTATGAGAAATCGGTGGCATGTTTGCAGCTGAACTACCATAGTAATAAACAACGACTGACGTGGTATTTACTAACATAAATACCTTTCATATGCATACAGTAAAGCGATATGTTTGCTTTTAAAGCTATATTTATACTAAATTTTATCACAAACGATAAGCATGTAACATAAATAGCTGGGGAGTCAAATTTAGTTCCTCTCACATTGGTAGGATGTTCTTATTGAATTTTCTTTTTAGAGGCACTTTGTAGGCAGGATTTTTAATGGAAATGCATTAATTTTTTTAAAAAGAGACATTTTTTACTGTATTTCTTTTTTACTCTAAAAAAGCTATATTTACTAAGCATCATTTTAAAAAATCACTAGATGAACAAAAATATTTCTTCTTTTGAAATGAAAAATTTGTAATATATGATATTTGTATTTTCACAGAAAATTATTACAGTCAGTTCAAGTTCATCCATACACTTGAATGCCTGGAGATACCGAAAGGAGAAACCCGGGTCGTTAGTGACAAAAATTGTGTGAATGTACATAATTTGAACGATTCAAATTTATTAGGTCTCTTCAAGTAAAGAGTTTGCAACTCAAGGTCGAAAATTTATTGCAATAGTTTGCATATTAGACATCAAGTCGAAATAAGATATTTGTATGCAGTTTTACAAATTTTCAGT
This sequence comes from Himalopsyche anomala, assembly GCA_031772345.1. Taxonomy (NCBI): domain Eukaryota; kingdom Metazoa; phylum Arthropoda; class Insecta; order Trichoptera; family Rhyacophilidae; genus Himalopsyche; species Himalopsyche anomala. Next base: position 39,550,384 of record CM062821.1, read on the forward strand.
CATTTTTATCTTTTACGTTTTGAAATTATGTATATTAAAAGTAAACTGACGACCAACAATCTACTGTAGAGTACTTTACACAATAAGATACATTTTAAAAATAAAAAAAATCTACGTTTAGATAATCATGATCACTTCAGTAATGAAATGTAAAAGCTCGACTCTTGCAATCGAGTGAAGCACTACTAATGTATGAAGTCATGTTACATTTTGTATTGAATTCCAATAGCTCACAACAAAACAATTAGTGCACGAGTATCGCAAGTAAAAGTCAGCTCTATCCGTTGTCTTATTATTGTTCAACATTAAGGGATTAATAACATTTTTCATAGTATGTATGTGAGGTATATTCAATGAATATTTTATTAATTAACAAAAATTTCAATATTTTAAACATAATATTTATGTTCGTTGAACACTTAATTTCGTAATTCAGGTCGCAAAGCCGTCTCAAGAATCGATCGGCTTTTATACAAGATGAGATGTTCGTTCGTGTTACTGAGTATCAAAAATGGCCGCAAAACTTTTAATGAGATGTAAATATTAAACAAATTTTATCTCACTCGCTGTCGAGCGAATCATGTTAAATAAAAATGATAATGGATGTTCATTTTGTGGCGAAAAAACGCGCGCTGAAATGACGTGGTAAAAATAGAGTATAAGATGCTTTTACGTCATAATTATGCAAAATAAACGCAGGGTCTATTCAATGTTGATATTTAATTTTTAATGCTCGCTTGCTTGGATTACATTCAAGTCAAACTGGGTCATATAAATGTATATCTTTACCACTAAAAAATAATCTGAATTTTGATCATTAAAACCGAATTGTTGAAAAATGTGTGAGACGAAAACGATGGGAATTAGAGCCTTCTTGCGTATATATATATAATATATTTTGTATTGAAAACATGTGTAACTTCAAACCTGGAACAGATATTTGTTATATTTTAAAATATCGACCAAGAGTTGAAATTTCAGTATGAAACTGTATTTCCTTTTGACATCTTCATTCATTCAAGTGCACCCACTAATCAATTCCGAATTCATTCTAAGAAACTTATGTCGGAGGATGTCATATATAAGCCTTCTAATATCTAAATAAAAAAGCGTCATTATCTACATACAGAGATATTTTTTTCACTAAAATTTTAGTAAAAAAAGATCGTAACACGTTCACGTTGTATTTAAATATCTCTTGCCCAAATGCTTCATATTATAATCAACAAGGTATTGTCGTATGATAAATCGCATACAATAAACTGCTCGATTTTATGTGTTAAGATACAATGACACAAATTAAGTAATGATTTAAAGTCGTCGTCGAGTGGTATTGCTTTGATGATTCACGTTTGATTGCACGTTTAGTGATTCGAAGTTTTAGTTCACAAATGACAAACTTTAAAAAAACACTTCATATTTAAAGAAATTAATTTTGGTGATGGTTTTCCTTTTTTTCAATCACAATTGAGAAAAGAGGGGAAAAGAGTGCTTTATATACTACAGTACTACACAACTCTGATCAGTATGCATACATTTTATTTATAAATCGACTGTGGAAAATGATCTAACCCACACATAACAAATTTTAAAGGAGACACAAAAAACGTGATTTGATGATTTCGAGCTTAAAGCAAATTAACAAATATACATAACCTAGAAGTGCACGGAGACTAATCAACTGGTTTTTAATTGACTTTCCCTAATATTATTTACATGTTTTTTTCAAACCATAACATTTTTAAGTGTCTTTTTTCGTGATTGGAATTTTCGAAGGCCCTTATTTTTTCAAACATAAAAATTAAATTAAGATACTTATTCGTCATTTTCAGCTAAAATCCTTTTGACAAAACGTGTATCAAGTTGTATACATTTATCGAAAAAAAGTTGTTTTGAAAAAGTGTGGGTTACGTAATTTTTTCTTTTCCACAGTCAAAATGGATGTGAAAATCGTTTTCCAAATAACGCCGACTTTTCCGACACTCAATACGTTACACATCGAAAACGAATGGAAAGTTGCAGAAAAATTTCTCTTAAACGATCGTTTGGCAAGATTGAAATAGCGCAAAGCTTTCACAGCGGAAAGCTTTAACGGCGGCAAGTGCAGCGGAGCTTTCTACCGAAAAAAAAACGATAACGATACCGACTACACGAAACTCGCACGTTGGTGTTTACGTTTAGATGATGCCGCTAGCATGCCGTTAAAACAAAACAATCAAAGGACTTTACTGTCCATTACGATTGAGCGGACAGTGAAGTTGATAACTCGTATGATACCGAAAGGTCATTGTGAAAGTTTATTGCATCACGTAAAATCAACGCTCTTTAATCGATGGCAATGGAAGTAAAGTCAAAAGATAGTACGATAATATTTACTAACGAGACTTTTTGAAGACGATAAAGATCATATGGATTTCTTTTAAATACCCCATGTTGCTAGAGATAGATACGCCAAAAAATAATGGTTAGATGTAAATGGTTTTAAAAACCGTTTTTTTGCTAAATTAGCGACATTCGAAAACCGGACCGGAATAAAGACTATATGCCCCACCCAGCGAAAGGTTATTTTCGATATCAGATTTTTTTTTACAAAAATTAGATCATTACTAAGTGATCGATCAGTGGACGCTTTGTGTTTTCTTAAATCATATTTTCTGAAGAATAATACCAAATAATTTCTTTTTGTGTATTGTTATGTATATAAATAAACAAAATAAAAAAGAATTTATAATTTTTTTACGCTTTTTTAACGGAATTGTTATTTTTTGTAAATCTTCGAAAACCGGATAAAATCAATTTTCTAACTTCATTGACCGATTCGAAAACCGGTTTTATCAAAAGTCGGTTTTTGTATAAGCCCTAGTAGTTAGGAATTCCTGAAACCAGTAAGGTGGTAATATTCAATTAGAGCGTCAATTTTTCCTTTTTTTAATTGATTGATTGATCTGAATCCCAATTATTAAAACCTTGATTTTTGTAATGAACTATTCAACTTTATATACTGTATAAAAATATTGTACACAACGAGACAATTTTAATAAAATGATTCATCGAAAAAATATATAATTGAAAAAAAATATGGCCTTAGTTGCGCTACCAATGGAATAACAGACGTTATCAATTTAATTGTACACTCAAAATGATTGTCCCCAAAACAACGGCTAAAATAAAAACATTTTATTATGAAAATTTGTGAAGTAACATAAATGCGGTGGTATTTTTTTGTATTGTTATCTCCAAGTGTATTTTAAACAGACGTCAACTGTCGACTTTGTGACGAGCGAATCGCCTCCATCCCCAAGAAAAGCAAAAATGTAAACCGAGAGAATGTCTCGTGTACAGCTATGTTATAATAATATGTATACATATTCACTATACACCAGTTACGCGTACGAGCTGAACCGTATAAGTTGATCATGGCGCATTACACGGATAACAGAACTGATCACTGATCAGCGACAGGATTCATATACCAGTGATTCCCAACACGAATACATATTGACGTCAATAAATAAATGAATTTCGCAGCTACCTAACCCATTATGTTGATGACAATTATTATTTTATATATTTTGTAAACATATTGCTTTAATACATGTCCGTTCCCAATGTGGAGAATATGACATGCTAATGGAGGTATCTCAACAGAAGTTTTTTCTACAAGAACTGTTTGTTCGCTCAATCTCACTTTTTTTCAAAGTGAGTAATAGGGAAAGAAGGATAGAGCTAGAACAGGACTAGTGGTTAACTAACCGCTATTGTTATTCCGAGATCAGAAGGATGGGAGAGAAAGTAATGTGAATTGACATCAAAAGCACCCAGTCTTCGATCACAACTTTGAATTGAATAATTCTCAAATTCATAACATAGCATAGCATAATGTTATTAATAGAAAATAAGATGATAACTTTGTTATTCCACTAGTTAATTTTATATTAAAAATGAACTTCCAAAACGCTATCGCTGAAGTCTTCGAAAATATTATAAGCTTAACACTATTCGTTATTGAAGTGAAAAAGTGGAAAACTACGTAACAATTTAAAAAATATAATAATGCAACTTTTTGTTGAACTTATTATTTGTTTTCATTGTGATTTCGGAGAGAATAACTTTCAAATATTCGTTCTTTTTTTTATTATTATGACCTGTCGGGTCCGTGGTACATCGGTTAACGTCGTTGGCTTCTGTGCCAAATCTCACGGGCTTAGGTCCCATTACGAACAGCATTTTTTCGATTTTTAGATTTATCGATTTCTATTGGAAGGTGAGAGTCTGTGATCTCTTAAATTCCCTCCCATCTTCCAATACTTACTTACGAGAGTGATTAGTTAACCACTAGACCTGGACTGCCTTATCCTTCTATCTCGAAATAGAGGTTGGACGACTGAGAGTAACAAACAGCTCTACTGTTCTTAACTATTGTGTTTAACTTAACAGTTAAACTTCTGTTGAGATACTTCCATTCGGAAGCCATATGCTGCACATTGGAAGCTTTCATGGACGTACAATTATGTTGCTTCAAGATCAACACAACAAATTAAAAAGCACACATTGCGTAAAAATATTATCACTTTAAACAACATCAACACTATTTTGTCAAGAATATGTATTTTTATTTTTGTATTGGCAAAAATCACCAATAAACAATAATGTCAATGCAATGCGATTAAAGCAACGAAATTAATATTAACTTTTTATTTCTCTACATAAATGTTCAAAAATAACAGGATGGACAGTAAAATATGTTCTATCTTTTTATGACATTAATTATAGATCAGTCGCATAATAAATTAATGTATACTTTAATTCAAAACGTATGATCACCCTGTATTGTGCCTGATCTATACTATTATTCATATAACATTATTAATCAATAGGTCAAACGAGACTAACTGCTTTATTCCAGTTTCTAACTAACGAATAGGTTAAACTAGTTTCATATCACGCACATATTTTTGATTTCTGTTGATAACGTGAAAACGATTTTTTAAATACATTTTAAAATTATAATTTGGAAAACAGTTAAATTTCGTTTGTTTAATCTGTTTGTGTTGACGCATCCATATACGTCATAATTTTTCTTTGTGTCATGACGATTTTAACATAGCATATGTAAGGGTATTACATGCAAACTCGGCTTATTCCAAAGTTGTTGAAACACGAACCATGAATACAATTTAGGAGATAAAATAAATATTGAAAGTATTTTTAGAAATCAGTCTCAAGCAAGGCTTAACAACATCCAAAATATCATTCCAAAGTAATGTAAGACTATCAATACTTTTAAATGTACATTGTTTTTCATATTCATTTGGAATACGCCGTGTTTGCAAGTAATACCCTCATGTACGCCTGAACGTTTTTTCGTGGATCACATTTAAAAACAACAAAAACAGCAATAATATTTTGTATTTTAAATCACTCGAATAAACTGGATGGCACAAGATATAAAAAAACATTAATATCTTAGATCTTAAAATGGAAAAAAAATGATATTGAATGGGCCAGGAGTGTCACAGTTAGTCGCGCAATACGTGGAATAATCAAAGTTATTTTAAATTTTATATTGAAATGAACTTCCACAAAGTTACCGCCGAAACCATCGAAAGAATCTCAAAAGCTTTTAACAGAAGAATGGGCAAGCTTATAAAGGAATAAAAAATATCGTCGATGCTCACTTTAATATGGCAAAACTTGGTGAAAAGGTATTATATTCAAAGAATAAAACATTCATTTTTACTAATCCCAATTGTGTTTAAAATGATCAGGATTGATCGTCTTCAAAAAATATTTTGAATATACTGTATTGGATAAAAACCAGCCTTAAATGACATCGGATATTAATTCGATTTTTCATTTCAAGTGCGAGTAACTGAATCTTTCAACATAAAATTATTTTACCACTTGATCAACAGCATCATTTTTCATAAAATTTACCTCGTAGTCTGAGAAAAAGTATTGAGCGAACCAACAAGAAAATTATTAAATTTGTTTGGCATGGCAACCGCTAACATGAGAATAATGATAATGTAGCCTTTGATAGAGTCTATACATTAGACAAAATTGTTTGTTTTTGTCTGAATATAAAATAAAACAATAGATTTCTTTCTGTTGAATTTGGTTTCTACAATAACTACTAGTGGTCAAATACGAGGTCAAGCGTAGAAGAAATGCAGGTTGGGAAACGGATGGACTTGTGCTATATGTTCTTACTTGTACAGGCTAGGGCATCCAATCCCGGGATCCCGTTCAATTTTCTGATCCCGGGATCGCGACTATGTCAATCCCGAGATTTCGGGATTGAGAAGTTTTAAGTCAATCCCGAAATTGGCAAATTGTGGATTTCAAATTATTGTGTGCAATATGTATCGCGCGTAATATGTTTTTGGTTTCGCAAAAGGCTCCATTTTTTAAAATCTATGACGATATGGTAGGTGACAACATTGTACGGATGAAAAGTTACTTGACCAATTAGGCATTTCATCCGATTTATCGTGCTTAAAAATAAATGGAAAGGAATATTAAAAGGAATATTAAAAATAAATGGGAAGGAATATATTGTGCCGTTTTTATAACAACATAATACAATATTTTCTCAACATATTTTTCGCGCGCTTATATCAATTTGCTATACGATGAACCCAGTCTAATTTAATTAATCCTGTTTTGCGAAACGCTTCAAAATAATTCATGAATACTCTTCCATGAAAGATTTTGAGTAAAAAAACCAATAAACCGATAAAAGCGTTTGACAGACGATTAACGAAGAAATATACTTCCAATGATTTTATATGTTATGAAAGGATATTTTTCTTTTCTAGAATAATTCTAAAATAGGGTTTTGTATGAAAATTATTAGGAGTGGCGTACAAATAAAATTAAACGTTATAAAAAAGGACATGTGCATTTGAATTTGAATCGTTCAAATAATATACGTACATTCACACAAGTTTTGTCACTAATAACCCGAGTTTCGCTTTTCGGCATTTTCAGGCGTTCAAGTGCACACATGAACTTGAACTATCATGTGCATTTGATTGCAATAAGGGTTGCGTGGCGACGAGTTTATGCTAACCTAAAATATAAGCAATATTTTTTTCGTATTTTTGAAGATTGAAATAAAAAAATAAAATGGTTTTTTCCTGTGATGGCAAATAATTTGAGATGCAAATTTATTTGTTAACAATACGTATTTTTTATAAATATAATATACTTATTAAACGTGATTCTGTACATGATAATACTATTCACATTTTAAATGTTTACTTATATGTCTTGATATAATAAATGAAATGAAAAATCACATCTGCTGAACATTTTGTAAATGGCTTATGTCTCGTTTTGATACTAATGTACTCAGTACGATGAAAACTAATAAGCATTGATTATGGGGATGCCAATATATTTTTTTTATGTAACATACTTAAAGAAATTTGTGGTTATTTTCAAAACAAAACTCAACATTAACTATGTGCAAATAATCCATTCAGCTAAAAAAATAACCATTGGTCATTTCACATCAAGATAAAAATATTTTCATTTCCCGATGTAACGTTAATCAATATCAAATTTTGATTCGCTCCAATTTTATATTGAAGTTCTAACACACTCGGTAATAAATAATTCTTCGGGTGTATCAAATATTACGAATCATCCAACTTAGATAAAATCAGCTCCCGTAGATTGAAGCGTCGACTTGCCTTATTTTGGTTTGATCATGTATCCGTGAGCTTTGTGTATTGTTCCTCAAATATAATTACGATTTAATATTTGTAGTTTCATACCTGGAACGAAAGAGAAAAAATACAAATTAGATTCAAGCGTCAACAATGAGAAATGTTTTTTTCATTCATGTTTTTGTACAGATTCGATAACATTTGGATAATTTTATTCTTGGCAAAAACTGTTTTTTTTTAAACTGCAGTAAATTTTAACGACATGTGATTGTTGTTTGACATTTGAGTATAATGGATACAAGTAAAATATCAACATATTCTAAATAAGAAAAAAAAAGTGGTCGGGCATTAATAAAAAGAACGGGCATAGCCTGCATCCTGAAGAGCATCTCAATACTATTAGTATTAGATACATTCAAACACGGCTTTTTCATTGGGTAAAAATATCAAAGCATTTCAGTTCTACAGTTTTTTATATGTTATACGTTGATAGCTATTTCGACTTTCGCCATCGTCAGAACTATTCTTTAAACGTAAAGCTATATATACTGGCTAAGAAGAGATACACAATGCATCCTAATATTCACTCTAACATACTAATTCAAATTCTAATTAAAATATTGCACTTATTAAATGTGATTTTAGTGTTTCAAAGAACGATAAGCAGTCTGGGGTTTTTAAAATTTTAAAATTTAAAACAAAAACGGATTTTTCAAATCATAGCGAGTGAGCATGGTTGCGGAAGACCGGTGTCATAGTGACTCATACTACAACAAGAATTTTATTCATTTGCCTAACTTAGGAAGACAGACACTACTTGTTAAGTATATCTTGTAAAGTAAATTTAGATAGCCACATTCAACTATCACCGACTAAAAAACTTGATAAAACTACACAATTACATTGAATTAATTATCATATTCTTGGTAGAACTCCATTATAATAATGTCAAAATAACACTTTATTTGGTTCTACATTTTATTTATTTGGTTGATATTTATTTGGGCTTTTCGCCCTCGTCAAAACTATCATTAAACTTTACTTAGCTTTGATTGATACAAAAATTGACATACAAGAGATACACAATACATCCTGTCATAACCACCCAATCTTTTTTTACGCGGATTTGGAACCGATTTATCAAATTATTATATGTGAAAATGAGGTTTTTTTTTACGCGTCACTTTCTGGAACTTATGTATCGCATAAAAAAATGATTAGTTGTACTCTAAAATACTGAAATCAATTTACTGTATTTCTCAATAACATTTAATATTTTTTTCTATATAATTAAATATTATATTTAGAATAATAATGGTTAAAATAAATGCATAACCTCGCTATAATTTCAATACTGCATGTTCGAACAAGTGCTCAGTCATCTGTGTTATGAAAATGTAAGCTTTCTCATATAAGCACGGCTACAAAATAAATACCATAATATTATTTAAATAAATAGCATACTATTTATTAATTCGTGATTTTTTTGATGATTTTCCACGACAGCTTGCTGCATTCTGACCAACGTTTGTAACGCGTGCACTCTTCGTGCTTGTAAAGTCACGTAAATAATACGCACGCATGAGCTTTAACGAGATTATCATCTCTGGTACTATATTTTATTATACCACCATGTATGCCAGGAAAACTTATCAATCTGGAATATAAAAACGTTTAATGGAAGAAAAGGGAAGCTAGCTGAATTTATTTTTATTTGGACCTTTATTTAAACCAATTCGACATCGTTTATAAACTTCGATAAAATTATTATCCCCGTAGAATAACATTTCTTTTTTGTCGTAAATAAATTGACGGATTAATTTAAGCTAATAACAATGTATAATATAACAAGTAAAGTAAAGATTTAAGATTACGACTGATTGGGTTGTTGGAATTTCAAAATTATGTATATTCGCATAAGTTTTGTAACTAACGACTCCGTTCAGTCGTTAGCATATTCCGAAGGAGCCACAAAAATATTTTTTTTGGGGAGAGACAGCACAGTTTTGGGGGGCCACGGAAACTGAAAATAAATTGCGCATTTTTTATTCAAACAATGCATTCATTTCCTAAAAACATTGGTAAATGAGTTAAAAAAAGCTCTCATATTTTTCAATAATTGTAGAAACAATGAATTGGCTATTTTTTTGGATGAGCCAGCTAAAAAAGAGATTTCACATTATTTAATAATTGTAGAATCTGTCAATTCCCAACTTTTTCCCAACCGATTTGAAAATTAATTTGGAATCTTTCAATTTCTTACTATTTTCCCAGTCATCAATTCCAGGATCCCGAAAGAAATTGTGTACCTAGTTTCGAAAAACTAATTAGTACGGGTATGGGGGTATGAGACTCAAAAAGAGCCGCGGGCTCGAAAAGGTTGAAAAACTATGCCCTAGACCAGTGAAGGGAAACCTGCGGCCTTTTGACTTGATCAAAATATTCACATTGATCAAAAAATGATTCGCAAGCGCTTGGAAAAGTAGCGTTATAAACCCATTTATATGTTCGGCAGTCGAAAAAAATGGGAACGTTTTCTTTGCTGCGGCCTAATGTTGAATCAGATAAATGAATGTGGCCTTTTGAAATAAAAAAGGCTCCCTACCACTGCCCTAGATTATATGAGCTAGAACGACATATAAGTAATATATATATATATATAATAAACGTAATGACATTATCAGTGACCAAACAAATACATATGTATCTATCACCATTAGTTAAACAAATGTTTCTAAACCTTGTTACATCCGCGGACCACAAAAAATCAAAAACTGTTTTGCGGACCATCAACATTGGAATTAAATAATAAATATTAATAAAGTTGTTTCTTTTTTATTAAAAACAATTAATTTTGCAACACAGTATGCTGATATAACAATATTTAAGTATATTAAAACAGACAATAACAAAAAAATAAAATTTAAAAATTCAGTCGTCGCAGACCACCGGTTAAGAAACTATGGGTTAAACCACTACAAAACGCAAACATAAATATGCATAATCATTGAAGTTTCAATTGATTCCCTTTGACGATTATTTAATAATATTTCTATGTCACATATCCTGAAAGAACACAAAGTGAATTTATTACATGTCATGCTCTGTTATAACACTGTATTTGTGTGAGACTAAATACAGTGTTATCAAAAATATTTTTCTTTGATTTATATTCTACCGTCATCGCTTGACTATCGATCAAAACTCGGTGCGAAGAAACGAGAAACAATGTTATAAAATCAGAAAGGCGAGATCCGAAAACAATATTTATTTGGGATTTCCAAAAATAAATATTATCCCTAGGGGTCATTCCGTTCTGCGAAATTGAATAACAATATTTTTATTTGCCAATTTCCTGACCAGTCCCGAGTTAATCACATTAAAAATATTCGGTATGTGAAGTAAAAAATCCCAGGATTTTTTTCATAGATTGAAATATGTTTTAGGCTTTCTCATAATATGCAGGATTTTATTGGATGTGAAAGGTGAACATGTTACAATATATCAGGAGTGGCAAACATGTTCTCTCTTGCGGTCGAGATTTTTAAAATAAATTAATAAAAAAATGCATATCAAGTCAAATTTGAATCGTTCAAATTATGTACATTCACACAATTTTTATCACTAACGACCTGGGTTTCGCTTTTCGGCATCTTCAGGTGTTCACGTGCATGGATAGACTTGAATAGATTAACCCATGGGAATGCCTACAGATTTGAATGGTGAGTAGTTTTACGAATTATATTTATTGTTTGTTGGAAAAGGTTTTTTAGTTATATTTATTTACATATAGAGTATGAATGTGGGGAATTCAGCAAATTTACCTGCTCATTCACAATCAGAAGGCTATTCAATTGTGCTATATTTATTTTTAAAATTTCCTGGAAAAATAGTATATGGTTCTTCGTATTTGGGTGCAGCATTTTTATCCCTTGTTCCTGATTGAACACGTGTCATTCCAATATTAAGTGATTGGCAAAAGTGAACGAGTCTTTTTTCAATCTAGAGGCTGCCATGTGCTCCGACAATTTAGTATTTGATGTTTCTTCGGTTTTTCAATCAGCATTGCAATACATAAATCCTGAATTCATTGAAGTAATTTATTCTAACTTTATTGTTAACTAATAATTTGCCTAATGAGTTTTTACAATAAAAAGCTGGTATAACACTATCAGCGAGCTGTTTTTTTAAATCAAGTCAAATAAAATTTCAATAAGTATGTAGGAAGGTTCAGTTTAAAAAATATTTATCATCAAGTAAAAGCGAAATATGCAGTGCTGTAGAATTTGCGGTCTTAATCAATTAGCGCCTCTCAGATAAATAAACGACTTTTTTAGTATTAAACATATTTTCTTTTGATGTTTTAATTTATGATGTTTTTAAATGTTTAAAGTATTTTTCAACTTCTTTTTAATTTGTATTCTAATCGATTCAGAGTTTCAAAAGGATACCGCGATATAATTAAGGACTTAGACTGAAGTTCTTTGGAGGAATTTCGATATTAAATTTAAGCCCTTCTAATTTTATATACTTTCATACGTTTTGTTTTCAACGACCCGGGTTTTGCTTTTAAATATCTTTAGACATTCAAGTGCACGGGTGAACTTTGAACTAACGCTGATTTAATAGTTTTTATCGTGTACATATAAGAATAAAAATATTATTCCTAAGATTAAAAGCCATTGATTACGTTTTGGATGAATTTTACTAATGGTTTGATATTAATCACGTTCAATCAATTAAGAAATTAGAATTTCTGTAAGTATTTTAATTACACTTCATCATTATGATCATTGTTAAAAATCACAATGTATAAGAGTGTACAATCGAAAATTCCAACGAAGTCTATCACTCGTCTGAGGCACTTTTAAACGACGTACTAAAAAAACTTGCGCAGTTGCGATTTGGATTGTTTCTGAGGTTGTATGTAGGTTTACGTTTGGCCAACCCTGCAATACATAAAAGATAAGTATGTGATATTGAATACAGCGAGAGCAGACGATATTTCAAATGAGTGGTCCCCGAGGCACAGGTCGGCAGGTGTTTCATAGCGCCCTATTTCCAATCAATCTTATTATTTCAAAACAAAAACCATTCCATTTATTTTAATGTATATGTTGTACACGATCTTAGCGCGAAAATTAAAATTACTGATAGTAAGGTTAAGCAATACAATTCATTGAATCTAACATCCAGTAAATAAAAAATACTTGTGGGATTCTTAAGATTTTTAATGTGATATTGTCGAGGTTGGAAGAATAGTAAATTTTAGCTAATTGCTTTACTTTTTTGTCCTGTGCTAAGAATTACTTTCTGAAGCATTCGGTTTGTTTATGTATAATGTAACATTATTATGAATTATTTTGTAAAATTTTCCCAGGTTATAATAAGGTTCTAATTTACCGGTATCCTCCACTTTAGCCATATTATTCCCTGATGAGTTTTGATGATATATTTTAGAGGTAATAAAAATTTTCTTTTAAGCCAATTTAGGGTCACTTATTCATATTTTGCACCATGTGTATTTTATTTTGTAAATATCATACCTTTTCTCCAAGTATTGATAGTGGACACCACAAAAATGACAAATCAAAATCAAAGGGTAATAATGCTATTATATACAGATGTGAAAGTTGGGATAATTTTCTTTGTAGTTTAATTTATTTTCATTGATATCGATGTTTAAATGAACTGCAATGAATGCACGTATTCAATTTAAATTTTGAGAATACTATATGATGAAGAAAAAATACAGTTTATATCTTCACTCAGTAAAATGCGAAAAACAGGTGATTGACATGAGATGCCCTGATTTCTGCGTTTAGTTAATGTAACATTTAGCCACACGGTTTCTAAACATTGTTTCGAATTAATTTAGTTGATATTGTTAAAGTTAGTTTGTTTGTAAGTGAGATTCGTATTTCCGTAATAAATTATGTATCTCATTAAGACATGTATTTACAAGCAAAACATACATAACAGCGTTTGTTAGTTGATTTATACACTTACTTCTCGATGAATTTCGTAAGTTGTGCGTGGAGTTAACTAAATCACAACTAGAATATTATGCCCTCAGGCGACCCTTCGAATAATATGTCGTTAGGGGAGTATCGTAGAGGTTCTTTGTGATCAAAAAAATTTTTGAAGCATATAAAGCTCAATTTTATTCAATAGCTAATAAGAAAATAAAAATAAATGAATTCTTAGTGTTGTATTGACTAAATCAACAGCAGCAAAAATACCATTCCCTTGAGAAATATCGTTGTACTAGATAGTACGGCGAGGATTATTATGTGATCTTTTATATATTTCCACTCACATATTTGTATTGAATTATTATTTCTCAAGATATGTATACTACTCACATCTATCAGTGATTTTTGTGAGTCAGATTATTGTTATTATTTGTTGCAAATATACAAATGAATTCCTTTCCTGAAACCGACTTCAGTAGAGTGCCACATGCCCACAGATGAAAGCAAAAAAAGATGTAGTCCCAAATTCAAAGTAATAGTTTCTTGAAAATTATTTATAAGTACATAAGTATAAGGATATCAATAATATAATAAAGTTTGAAATAGTATGTGGGCCTAGCATCGCAAAATGTACAATTTTCATTGGTTGCCGGCAGTTTCTCTCGCCAAAATTTAGTATCTTGGATGAATAAACGCTGTCTTACTAAATCTTTTCTCTGCCATTATCATTAAGTATTGTATTCATTGGATTTGTCTGCGTATAACTTTTTCAAAAGAAGCAATCAATCTGAGTACGTTCAGAAATACAAGACTGAGACTTATACAAACAAAAATCTAATTTGATTCTTTTTGTGAAGTTTTTATTTTGCGTTACTTCACCAAGATTTTTTGTGGAATTCTATAAAAATGTTTTTCTTATTGTTAATTGTAGCAGAATATCGTAAGACACTACAAATACAGTATTTATTTGTAAAATAATATTTTGATGATTTAAAATAAACATGTAAGTTGCAGTAAGCAGAAGTCAAAAGAACTTAATATTACTTATTAAATTGGTACTCTCTTTCCATCGAAGCATAGCGGCAAACGATATGAAATAAATTAAATTGCATGCTGCCAATTTTGGGTGAGATGTCTAAAAAAATATGGTACACAGCACCCACTCAAATGATTAAATAGTTTTAACATTAGTTTTTATTCATTTTTAATATGAAATAAAATTGTATTACTTTGCTACTCCACTTGTTATGTTTTCTCTTCTTTAATTCACACAATCAAACGGACAACTCAGTCTAAATCTTGCAACATTATACATATATGAAAACTTACTGACCTACCGCCGGAAAAGTACAATTCAATTTTTTTTTACATAAATATATAAGATCAAACATATTTTACTGTTTGCTAAAATTGAGCATATATTTTTAAAATTAAATTGTAAATTTTGACGAATCTTGTAAAATGATACTGTTGCTGTACGGTGGCAAAGTGGACATCTGTCTATAAAAATTTGCGGGAAATAAAAAGCGATAGCCGTTTTTTTATAGAAAACAAATACACCAAATAAATATTAAGCCGACGTACAATATGCTACCCTTCTCTCTCCCGGGGGAGTACGCAGCGGTCATAAAACTGCCCTAGATCTGAAGATAGGTATTCGTATAATGTAAATTTATACAACGGTGAATAAAATGTGTTAAATGGAGGCAATGATTGTACGCTTACATTGTTAACAGAAAAAGTGTTAACGTTTCTTTTTTTGTTGTGGAAATTGAAAAGCCGACCGATAGTTTAAATCAGCTTTCTTTTTAATGATTCTAATAAAACAACTACCTCGCAATAACGATTCTTAAGAATAATTAAGAATATCAATATAAAAACGAACATTCAAGTATTTAAATATGACTTGCAGTTAGTTCCATAAAAAAATCCTTTTTTATATTCAAATGTCAACTAGAACAAATTATTTTTTCATTTTGTGTATACTGTGCGTACTCCACCACTAATTTGTTTTATCGAATTTATATGCCGAATCCCCCACTCTTATACCCTATATCTTAGTAAATATAATCCTTAAAATTTTTCACCATTAAAATCTGTAGGCATTCCCATGGGTTAATACTTTTCGCCAGCAATGGCTTTAAACCTAGTGATACATTTATTTCTTATTTAAACACGATATGTACACTCATTTACTAAGCGTCAGTTCAAGCTCATCCGTGCACTTAAACGCCTGAAGATGTCGAAAGGCAAAACCCAGGTCGCTGGTGACAAAACTTGTGTGAATGTACATAATTTGAACGATTCAAATTTGATTTGTTTTGTTTTACAAAATAACGTTTTTTTTCAGTAGGTCAACACTATTGGCTTCCTTGACGAATTTTGCAAGTTTGAGTCCCTGTACATTCACCTGGTATTTTTCAAAGAAAACATTGTTTTTTTCTTAAGACTGTGTAGTACTCACAGTATATATAAAAATACAAATTTAATTGGTTTTAGTTGGCATCAGAACTAAAAATGTTCACACTATGTAGTATATAAAATACAACTCAATTCACAAATGTCTTCATATCTCCAAAAGTCGTTTTTGCCTTGACTTCTTCACATGTGATCCTATATTAGTTGGCAAGCAATATATATGACATTGTTTTATTTTGTTTTGACAAATCAACCTCCGTGAAAGATAATTTGTGAGTAGGTTTCCAAAATTTGAAAACATGCTTAATATAAAATGTTCTTAATAAACTGTGATAATTTAATCAAAAATGACCTGTACCGATTTTCATATACATATCGACTGTGGAAAGAAAAAAGGACGTAACCCACACATACAAAATTGTACAGAAGGCGCAAAAAACGTGTTTTGATGATTTTGGGCCATATGTAAATTATGAATTATACACAACCTTGACGTGCACAGAGACTTCTAAGCTGGTGTTTAGTTGACATAACCTAATATTAATTAAAGAAATTATCCAGGAAAAACCTTTATTTCAGTCTTTTTTCTTGGTTTTAATTTTTTGTGTTTAATTGACATAAGCTAATCTAATATAAATTAAAGAAGTTGTCTAGAAAAAACCTTTATTTCAGTGTTTTTTCATGGTTTTAATTTTTGACAAGGTCATCTTTTTCAAGCTTAAAAGCTAAATTTAGATACTTATTCGGCATTTGCAGCTTGCATCCTTTTGATATAAAGTGTATCAAGTTTGATACATCGTGATTATCGAAAAAAACTGTGGGTTATGTTCTTTTTCCTTTCCATAGTCGATATGATATGACATTTTGGGTAAACAAGAACGGTAGCCATAATATACTTGATATTTTTTTCTGAAAAGATTTAAAAGTCGATAATGTTAGTAAATTTTAGTTAGTGAATCTTGTGAACGTAATGTCTTTGTATCAACGAAAATATAATTTGGTTTTATTTGCATACATTAGATAAACAAAACATGCACGCAAAATAATTTGTATATTGTACACAGTTAGTGTGAAATCAAATTAAGCGCCGCTTGATAGTAAATTGATGTCTTCACAGTTCACACTCATGGAAGTCTTTGTAAATAAGTGCATAACCACATACTGAATTTATAATAATTAACTTAAGGCAATCACTGTTAAATTTAATTCAAACTTTAGGCAATATTTTGATGACATTTATAACTTTACACATTTTATATGTTGCTTCGAACATATTTCTGAGAATTCAAATTTTATACAAGATGCTTTAAAATAATGTATTTTATAAATAGTTTATCAACGCCTACCGTTTTAACAGTACACACCATCAGTGCTTCTATTCATTTCTCAGAGAGCATTGTCTAGACCAGGGTTGGGGAACCTTTTCATTTCTAAAGTCACTTTTATTTATCTGATTCAATATAAGCTTGCAGTAAAGAAAACATTGACACCCCCTCTTTTTTCCGACTGTCGAACACAACATGTCGCCCGCTTTGGTCTAGTTGGTAAGAGCTTGCTCTACCAATCAGGTGGGTCCGGGTTCGATTCCTGGTAAGGTCAGTAGCAAATTGGATTTTTTCAATTTTAATTTCAGATCTAAGACATGGGTGTATGTGAAGTCAATTCTACTTGAGATAATCTCACGTGACTTTCAAAAATTCTCATCGAGTATATCTCGTATGATCTTTCAACTTCAAAATATTTGACGCATTGGCGTAAGCTGTAATTTCAAATATTTTTTTAAAAAAATAATTTTAAAAAAAAACATGGTTTGATTACGCTCATTTCCTAAACGCTTGCGTATAATTTTTTGACCAAAGTGAATATTTTGATCAATTCATAAGGTTGCATCAGAGTAGCTAAGTGGCCGCAAGTCCACTGGTCTAGATATTATTTATTTTTTTATTGAAATTAAAAATATCACAATTTTGTACTAAATCTAAATTCATTCAGATCAGGACCAATTTCCCTAATACCGAGCATTATCAACAGATCAGTTGATAATTTAAATTTAGAACAATATTAATGTGTTTTATTTTGTATATATTCTCTTTCCACCAAGTATCCAAATAACAATATTTTATTAAAAATACATTTCTTCTTTTGTTTTAAAAAAATTGCTCAAGATCAACTCGATTTTACGAACACTCTCTCTTAAATCGGAAATGATAAAAAAATCATTATTCGTTAGTGATCATTTATTGAAACTCTCACAAGTATGCTGCAAAAGAAGACAAAAAGTAACAAATTTTTAAAAATCAGTAATATTATTATGTGTTTTGTTATGATTTCATATAATTATATTAAAATGAGGATGATTTTTAATAGCAATAGACCGAAGAATACGTATAATTTTTCGTAACTGAAGAATATGAACATCAAAGGAGTATACAAGATAAATAGCTGACTGCATGCTGTCGTCGTTAGAATAAGAAACACAACTAGAGAAAACTACAACACTTTATTTTAGTTGTGAGAAAGCTTCCGAAGAACGACGATCAATAGAAATATTGACTGTGTGACCTATTTTTACTACAAATGAACGAACACACGTGGCGTATTGTATTACAAATTACTACAATAAATTAATAATGGGGAGTGAATTGAATCGTGAATACGAGACTTACTTATTGGCTCGTGTTTTATTTATGCTGTATCGTCATTTAACGACGGTTATTATGCTGGTTAAAGAAATGTATTTGAAACTCAGCTAGGAATTTTTCAAACAACAGATTTAATGCGTTTTTAATTATTTTATATTTGTACCAATTCCGTTTTTCGAAATATTATATATAATGTAGTTCGGTACAATATCGTCTATTGTGTGAGTATTTTAAAAAAATATTAAATTAAATTAATTGAATTATCTTCTTAGGTAATTCTAGTTTGAAAATTAAAAAACAGCTCTACAAGAGTGTTAAACAAGCTTTTTATTGCAAGAATTCACTAGGAAAATTATTAATAAATAATAAAGACAGCATACATTATAAAAACAAATCTGGCATTTATAGGTTACAGTGTAGTGACTGCCAACATTTCTAAATCGGTAATACATCCCGAACATTAAATAAAGAGTGGCTGCACATTTAGCCGCTTTTAGATTAAATAAAGACACATTCGCTAATAATTTATTATTCGAGAATCACTCGTTTGATGTAGATCCGCGTTGTCCAACAGAAATCGTTTGATGGACCAAATAAAATATTACCCGTATATGGTGGGCCGCATAAAAAAAATTGTTAGTAATTACCATGATACTTTCTTTATTTTAAAAACAGCCAAACAATTATCAAAACATTTTATTTACTTAATATTTAATGTGACACTTTTTTTCATACTATTTGTTTTTTTTAATATCGACTGGTAATTTATTCGATGCACATCGCAGTTGATTGGTTAAGATTTCATCGGCCAGCCTGATACGACATTTCGTTTTTACTATTTCCAATTTTGAAAAGAACGTCTCGCAGTGATATGTGGTCCCAAACGCAGATGTAATGCACATTGCCAGCTTTTTTTAATTTTGGGAATTTATCCTCGAGGATATATTTCTGATAAAACTCACGTTTAATTTCTTTAAACATGCATTTTAACTCGATGCTTGATTGGAGGTCTATCAACGCCATTTTATGACCCAGCTGTCATGAAAAAAATTTGATGTCATACACAAAATGCTGATATAAATTTGGCAAATTCACGTCAGTGATTTGTTTTGTTAGATTTATGAATAACAAAATATATTTGTAGAAGGCTATAAACTCCAATAAGGCCGCAGAAAATCTTCAAATGAGCCGCGTGTTAGACATCGCTGATGTAGATGAAGGGGTTAAATTATTACATAAAAACACATGCGAACATAAATTATTTTTATATTACTTTTTGAGAAATTCAAAATAGATTTCTTTTTTTCAACGCATATATACTGGAAGAAAATTGTATTTTTATAGAGCCTCAAAGTGGAAGTCATTTTAAATATCATGTAAAGAAAATTTCGTAATTCCCTTGAGGGATTAACTTCAATATCGATAGAATTTTGGTTATAAATAAAGCAGTCTTTTTCGGCGAAGAATTTCGTAAATTTACATAGCATTTATTAGCTTAAAAAGCGACTGCGTCGATGTCTGTCTTTACTGGGTAGGTATGGTATATTATAAAATGAATATAAAACGAAAATCCATTACCCATATTACACAGCATTCGCCGGTGGCATATTTTTAGATTTCCATTCTCCACCCGTAACGATATTACACGTGATTTGCTTTTATTTCTCTTTTCCGTGTGAAATAAAATGAAATCAAAAGTATTGCACGATACAACGTGTGCAGCTTTTTAAGTACGAGAAATTGTTAGGTTCGATACGTTTTCTAGTTCAAGCAACGTTATATTAAGTCGCCATGGTTAATTGAATCTTAAATATAGTATTATAGTTTTGTACATGTGTAGTGGCTCACACATAAGTTATCAAAAAATATTTTTTTAAATATTATGCGGACTATAATGGCAAACAAGCCGGGGCGAGAATAAGAAACGCAACTAGTTTTAGGCCAGAGTATCACAGAAATGCAGATTTATTTTTGAAATTAGTGTTTCTAATATTGTTAATGAAGTTTTCAAAAAAACAATGTATCGCCGAGTGTATCTATTTCAGTGAAAAAACTTCATTTCGGTGTTTCTTCTGAAGACAAAGATTATCATAAACAAGGAAAGCTCAGTGCAGTTGGATCAGAAAGTTGGGATTGTCAGCGTTTTTTTGAAAAAACAAACGTTATGTGGACAATTTGAATGTGAAAAAGATTCTTCTTATAACAATAATATATATACATAAGATTGAATTTTTTTCAAAACGTTGAGAAAGCCTGCTTTAAAGTCTATTAAACCATTCTTGAATTTAAAGTTAATATGTTATACATGCATACAAAATATACCTTCTTGTATAAACGATTTCAGTGTATGTATAGTGTATACATAATATCACGACATTTGGTAGTAAACAAAGCATAATTCTGTTTATGAAATAGTGTTTGTTTAATAATAATATAATGTTACCGGGTTGAAAAGATTACAATATGTACCTCATACTGTTGAGTAGTAAAATTGTTGTGCGTGACCTACTTCTGCAGGTATATTGTTTTGTCGAAAAGACGACGGATTGTTCGCTAACCACAATTGGCGTCTCTTTTGAAAGAGGCCATTGAGCTTTTCTCCACAACCAATTATTAATTAATGTAACGGTGATATAAATTTGCAAATCATTGTCATTTTACTTTTGCGGGAAAATGATAAAGAAAATTAAAAAGCAAGAATATGAAAGTTTACTTTAGTAGCCAATATAACATCTTCTTTCGGCTTCGTATTATTACGAATTTTGCAATTTCATTTTAAGTCACGTCGTCTCAGATCAAAAATGCAATTGTTTATATTATGTATATTTTTCTCTGAATTAAGCAGGAATAAATCACATTTATAATTCTGATGATCGAGTATTGTTTTGTTTGTGTTCTGATGGCTATATTTTATCTTATTTCTTCGTATTTACTTTTAATTTAAAACACTTCGATTTCCATAATGTCAAGAAACTCGCCTTTTCTTTACTTGTGAGTAACTACATTCGCTTGAATATCAAATAAGAAGAATATTTGTTTTCATTACTTACTTTTCAATCAAATAATCGAAGGCAATCATCAAATACTTTGCTAGAACCTTTTTGAAATAAGATAAAGATAAATAAAAAAGACAATTCGTAAAAAAATATTATAAATACGGTTGTATCTTTTTCAGCAACTCGTCAATGTCGAAACTGTTTCTTTATTTATGAGATACAGACAATATATCAACATACACGATTTAATATATATTTTTTTGAATCCATGTTGGCTCCTAATTTGTATTATATGTTGCCTATTGAAGGTGTGTAACAGACGTTTTTTCCTACGAGCACTGTTTGTTACTCAGTTGTCCAACCTTTACTATTCCCGTAATGTAGGGATAGAAGCATATGACTAGTGATTAACTGATCGCTCTCGATTCACCCGTTATTTAAAGATTGGAAAGGATGGGAGGCGATTTTTAGACGTCACAAACACCTATGCCTTCTAACAGACTTAATTCAATCAATAAATCGATTGAAATAATGCTGTGAAATTGAAGTACAAAACTGGGAATTGGACTCAATTATTTTATTTTTTTAAGTTTTTTATTGTTGTCGATCTAGTTTTTGGTAGTCAAAATGTTAAAAATAATAATATGAAACTGATAGTGGCGTGATGTTGAAATATATGTAAATATTTTTTTATACTTTAAGAAAAACACAATATTCTTTTGTACTTTTTTCTACTTTTATTTACTAAGATCAGAACCGGTTTCGCTCATGGCGAGCATTATTAACTGATAAGACATAGAATTTAACAGGGTTATTTATACAAAACAAATAAAAAGGTGTAATAAACAATCGTTTTTTTTTTTTGCAATATTTTTTTTATATACTTTACCTATAAGCTTATTAACTACAACAATTTTAAAAGGTTTGTTTGGTTTTGTTAAGATGCAATAATTTCATGAAAATCGTTATGCAATATAATATATTTATTATTCATCGATCTTTAGATAACCTTTAGGCACCTTAAACTCGCAGTCGTTGCAGAAGATGTAGATTTATATATAATATACTCAAATTTCATATTCACTGACTAAGATCACATTAAAATAAATTTAAAATGATATCGAGTCAATTTTCCATAAAATAATTTAATTATTTATATATTTAATTTATTGAAAACGTTTACGAAATAAAAATTTCATGAAAACATTTCAATGAAATATAAAAATAAAAGAAAATCAGAAAGGCGAGCAACAATTGACAATAAATACATGAAAGGTTCGTATTATTTTTTTGTAATCTGGTGCTCAATTTGAGACGGGTCAATAGGACATTCGAGAGAGACAAATTTCGCAGCTGTTTCATTTTGATAAAGGAAAATTATGTTTTGTTGAGTAAAATATTCAATACATTTTTCAAATGTGACATCATTATTTTCGTCAATAATAAAAGAAATTGTCTGCCTAGGTTAATTCACAGAAAACACATCAACATGGCGAACAATGAGCGCTGTACACATACTTTTTGTTGCTCATATAAAATATATCTATAGGAGATATGTAACTGTGTATTTTTGTATCATATTTGTATTACTATTTCTTTTTAATATTTTATAATAAATATTTTTTTTACCAAACAAATGTGTTAATATTATTTTATTTTATCAAAAATAATTTGGTTTACTCAAATTTTTATTTGGAAAAGTATCAGAATTTTCAACACAAGTATATTGACTGAGGAAAGGAAAAAGAACGTAACCCACATACAACAAATTTTACAGGAGGCACAAAGAACGTGTTTTGATGATTTTGGGCCATATGCAAATTATGAAATATGAGACTTCAAAGCTGGTGACATATTCTAATATTAATTAAAGAAAATTGTCTAGAAAAAACCTTTTTTCAGTCTTTTTTCTTGATTTCAATTATCATCATCTTTTTTCTAACTTAAAAACTAAATTTAGATACTAATTCGGCATTTGCAGCTTACATCCTTTTGATAGAACGTGTATCAAGTTTGATACATTGTGAAAAAAGCCTTTTTCCTTTCCACAGTCGATATGTAATTTAAAATTCCGACTGAAAATGGTTGGTGGAATTTCAATATTAAATTTGAATCGTTCAAATTATGTACATTCACACAATTTTTGTCACTAACGACCCGGCTTTTGCTTTTAGGCATCTTGAACTGACGCTTAGTAAATGAATGTATCGTGATTATATAAGAAACAAGTATATCATTAAGTTTAAATCCATTGCTGGCGAAAAGGATTAACCCATGGGAATGCCTAATGATTTGAATGGTGAGTAATTTTAAGAAGTATATTTATTATTGTTTGTTGGAAAAGGTTATATGATTATATTTACTTACATAAATATGTACGCATATCAGATCTTGATTTACAGACTATCTACAGATTTGAGTACAGAAAAGTAGCAGCAAACTATCAGTGGTTTACAACTGTAAAGACAGCTGTCAGAACATGTATTATAAATTAAAATATGCGATACTCTTTTCCCATCCTCATCCGCTCTGAATTTTAGCATATGAAATTTGCTTGAAGAATGATCGTTTCTATTTTTTTATTAAATGTGTGAGAGGCAGTTAAAATAAAACAGAAATTCATACATGAATATGAATATGAATACATGAATCACAATTCATTCGAACATGAATCCATAAATCTATTTATATATCAATTGAAAATGTATACTTACTAAGAATCAAACAAAGGACATCGAATCCAAAGAAGACGAGATAGACTACTCGACTGCAAACTTGGTTAATAAGCAATGTGCATATTAATATAAAACAACAATTAAATTACCAATAAATGACGGTAATCATAGCTGATTTCAATCATGAAAGTATTGCGAACCGTTTTTACTATATCTGCGCAGCAATTACAACATGAAGAAAACAACTATTAAAACAAACAAAAACAACGTGCACCATAGATGAAGGACTAAAGATTTTTATTTGTTAAATTACAAAAAGCTTACTACACATTCAAATAACAACTGACATACACAAAATAACAGGGCTGACAAGTCAAAAACCATCACTTATATTCAGTGGCGGATTACCCCATAAGCGCAAGAGGCGCGCGCTTGGGGTCTCCAAATCTTAGGAGCCTCAAAAATAACATAAATTATAGAAACCCTTATATTTAAATTTCCGTTTTCAATATTCATTATTATTTTACGAAGAGGTTTACAATACTTTTAAGTTATTCGATAACAGGGCCTCTAAAGTGCTTTACCCGCCACTACTTATATAAGGCACTTATGAATTACAAATGTTATACTTATCGATTAAATTGTATTAAGTTTTGATAATGATTTATATTGTTGAAGATTTTCAGGAAACATGAAGATTGCAGAACAAAGCCATATTATAATAAATAAATTGAAAATCGAACAATGGGATAAAAGAGGGGTAGGAGCTGGTAGATTTTGATTATTATTTAGCACTTTTATGTGCTCGCAAACGATTGTTGTCGTTTTGAAACAATCTAAACGAAAATAAATGTACCGCAACCACAATAAAAGCAGCACTTACAGAATACCAAAAATAGCTGGTTTCTGGAACTTTACTTTATGTAATTGAAAATTTATTTTCGTATTTGACAGGAATAAGTATTCATTATTTTAACCGGCTTATTTGTAGGCTTTGCAATAATGCGTCTTATATATAAAATTGTCTTCAAATAAAAAAAAAAATATTTTTAGCATTATAATACAGTGGAACCCGCCAATTACACTACCCCGAATTACGTGCTGGCTTGAAATATTCGCCGCAAATATCCCAATTGAATGGTTGAATGTCATTGTCGTTGCTACGAGACGGTCGTCCGTGCGGCGGATACAGTCAAATGTTGGCTAGCGTCTGTGTATTCAACACGTGCCAGGCTATACACGTATAGCCGAGCTACTTTCATGTGTTGGATTTTGGCGCGCTTTGCATTTTATCACTCGGTAACTAAATATTTCATCCATTTTTTTTTTGCAAAACTAAGGAAAATCTTAGTTTTGCATTTTTTTGCGAAAAAAACCAAATCCCAATTTTTGTATGCGATTCTCTCCCCCAATTACACTACCCCGAATTACACTGTCCTGACTTTAGTGTAAATGGGGGATTTACTGTACTTATAACCGTGTTGTTAATAAAGTTTCAATTATGATTACATACTTGAGTAACACTGTACGAAAATTACAAATGATAATTTTTATGTTCCCGGAATCACATCTCAGCACAGATAAAATCAAAATAAACGACATTTTATTTTTTAATTGAAACATAAAATAATTTGCAATGATTTCGGTTCTTTGTGCATAAAAATGTTTGGTTTAATTTATTATTAATTAATACTATTTTCAGCATATTATTTCTATTATTTCAATTTATTTTTGTATAAATAGCACTGTTTATATATTAGACTATATCGTTATTTGTTTATATGCTCGCAATTGCGAAACCGGTCCTGACCTTTTAAATGAAGTGGAATAAAGTACAAAGGAATATTATGTTTTTATTAATTTAAACAATGGTCAAACATTGCTTCTTTGGCGTACGGAATGAGGGTCAATTCAATTTTATATACGTATAAGGCAATTCAAACGATGGCTATAAATCTATAATATAACGAATATCACAGGATGCAATAAGTTTACGAGCGGAACTTTTAGGAAGGTTTACTGACATAGTTCAGGAAGGTGGGTTCCTACACTTGGTTGCGAGCTGCGTACGAATGCGAGCGAAGAAATACGGGCCGGGAGGAGGGGGGTGCAAACGAGTGCGGAACGAGGCGGAAGGCGGATGTAAGCAGGCACCGGAAACAGTTTCATAATTTACGTTCACGGGGATGCCCCGGGGTGGCGTCCTGCGAATCCCGGGAAGCCCCCGGGACTACGGCGACGCCGACGCCAACAATGCTTCCCCACCCGCTTATATAAATCTGTTGCACTCCAAATAATACAATAAAACAACAGGAGAAAGTTACGCACGTCGCTAACAGACACTTTATTTAGGTGATTTTTTTAATATCGGTTTTTCGATTAAGTTTGAAACCCGCCCAGCTAATTACAGTACCGAAATACCAGCAAGAAAAAATTTTCATTATTATGTATGTATCTTATGTATTTATTGCTTATCGTTTTATATAGTCTTTAAACATTAATTAATTCTTTTACATAAATAAATTTATTCGATCTTCTGTGTCAGATAAAATTTTGCGAAGCATTTTCTTTCAACATATTTTAATGTACCATTCTAATTTTTCTGTGATGATAAATTATTGAAAACTGACGCTTGATTTGATTGTATTATTGTACTTTATATTACTATTATGGTCTTTTAATTAAAATAATTTCGAATTTTTACTTCATTTCGTTACTTCGACCTCTATGCACTGGACCCGATTTCTGTATCATATAAAATATAATTTAGAAGATAGTTTCCCAACCTTTTTGGGCCTGTGGCCTCTTTTGAGTCTCATATTTTATGCCTGAATAATTTAGAATGTTCTCGTTTTAAATGTATATCATATATGTAGATTTTTTGCATGGTATTATTTTGAATGTATCCACATTTGTGCAGGGAGAAAATAAATACTATATATCAGAGAGGGGCAAACATTTCGGATGGAGGGCCAAATTACGGAATTCAAAATGAGCGGCGGGCCGCAAGTAAAATACCATTTTTATATGTACACTATTTGTTATAATGAAAAAAAAAACAATCTAATGAGAGGAACGGAATTGATTTACGTCTTTTAACATTTTTTAAAATTCAGGTGCTCATTTTGTAGTTGTGATTCTTAAAACTGCTTGTAAATGTTCATCGGTGATGTTTAATCGTAAAGAGTTTTTATTGAGGTTCATGATTGAAAATTTTTGTTCACATTTATAGGTTGATCCAAAAATAACGATTATTACATTTATTTTCAATCTTTTTTTAAAAAGGCGTTAAAAGATCTGTGACGTGAAAGACGTGAATCTTTTTCAAAAATATAATATTGCTCGCAGGCCGCATGCTTGCTATATATGTATAATAATATTTATGAAAGCCTTTAAAACTTACTTATCTTTAAACAATAGCAATATACATATGTATCCAAATTCATGTGACAACGAATTCTGGTAATCTCCCTATTTATATGTTTTACACCTTTATTCGTAAAATAAACTATTTGTTATATTAATGATCTGCAATGTGCATCTACTCTATTCTCATAATGACCTTTTCACATACATTCAATTGTTATCTATTATTTAATGATTTGAACGTTCTACTGATATTTTTAACTGACGGTATGGTCCGACAACTTCTTCGTTTGCAGTTTGCGATACGTTTGCGAGCTTCTATGCATTGTTATTTTACTTCAAACAATCTTACATATTGACAAATTAGGAAGAAGAGACGAGAAAACGTAGTCGTATATGTATATTTAGACAAATTGACTATAATTTAGTTTGCCGTAATGAGTCTAATAACTTAAGGCAGACGTATTTTCGCAGAGGGGCGACAATATTTCAACTCAGTTAGAATAATAATTGTTTTAGCAGAATTACAAAATATTTTACGTTGTTCAGGTATATTCATGGAGTTAAATTAATGATATTAAAAACATTGTTGCACGAATACATTCAAATGATCCAAACATTCACTTTAACCTGTATTTTTGATTGAATATTCTTTGAAAAAGATATTTTATAGAAAAAAAAATGCAGCTGATTTCCAGCGCACCAAAATTTTGTGATTTCAAAAATGTTCACAGATACAATGAAAAAATCATTTGAGCCTAACTCGAAGCGAAGACATACCACAAACACCTATGACAAGATTTTAATTGTTCAAATGAATAAAAAATATTAACTTTCTCTTTTTCGAATAGTATTTTTTACATCTAGGCAACATGTGACGACTTTAAAAGTCGTATCACATTGTTATAACGTACACTAGTACTTCAACATTCTTTTTGCTACTTTCTACCAGTAGTTGATGATTGAGGAAATCGCAAAGAACTTTGGTAATTAAATTTTAAAAAAATAATCTTCATTTGTACTAATTCCACTTTTATTTAAAAATATTTGAACTGGTTTACTCATGACGAGAATATAATTATTATCAACTGATAAGAAAATTTTAATTTGTATGAACATTTATTTTTTTAATATAATGCCTTTCAACTTATTGACATTGACCACCTTAAAAGTGATTAGGTAATAATTGAAGTCCTTGCAGCGTGATTTTGCTTAAAATATTAACTCCCCATAAGTTGTCATTATTAACTAACTTTTTTGCGATTTTGGTGGTCCTTTTTTTCCTTCTGGTTTTCTGTGTTATTTTTAGCAACACAAATTCTGAAATTAAACTAAATAGGTTCTGATTGTATCAGTATCACATATTTTACTAGTTTCCATGGTTTTTGTTATAATTGACTAAAATAGAAAAGGCAAACCCCGTCTCTAATATAGTATTTTAAAAAAAACAAATTCCGCTATAAAAAGTTTGTTTTCATCATTATATTTATTTGCTGGAGAGTAATAAGTGAAATCACAATCATAACGTCACAGTTAAAAACAAAATTACATCCCATTAGGTGTAATGATAATGATGATGGCATAACAAGAGCGGGCTGAATAAAAAATAATATAGGACCTCCATTTACATACCAAACTTTTACCCTTCACAACAGATTGCTGTTTGCAACTAGTGAATTTTTCATAACCGCGGATACACAATTTTATTACGTTTTGCGAATTTGTGTTGGAAATGTAAATTAGAATTGTGCTTCGGTGTTTCACTAGAAATACATTAATTGAAAAAGCGCTCGTGCTTTTTTGATCACATATCATGTTTTATTTTAATGGATGCGTGAACACTTTCTGGAAAAAAGCTTGTGTTTTTGCCAGTCATATATGCCGTCGGAAACATCTTATTCGATTCGGGGATCGAAGACTAGGATTTAAATATGATTTTTTTTAATTAATTGTGTTTATGATCTATAAATGTTTGCTCTATGACTTTTGTGTTTATTTTTTATGTATTCACGTTTTGCGCTCCTTCTAACACACAGTTATTTGATTAAATTCCCACCTTTTTTTTTATTCTTTTATGCGAAACAAATACTTCGTTCCGTTGCCATGGGTCTCACATTATAAACGATAGTGGTAAATTATCATGAAACTTTTAGCCAAACAGAACCGTGCAATTGACAAACTGCTTAAATGTAAATGTCTTTTAGGGCAATTCATATATATGGGCTTAGAATGGATGGCTCTCATGAAAGCGACAAAGATTGTATAGCGAAAAAGATCTCTTACTGCAGACTGGCCGCGTGTGGTGGAGAGGTTCAATCACGGAGACACAATTTGTAAGATGCAGGTCACGTATGAGGAAACTTCTGAGGCATGGCTTCCGATCCGCAAAAGCTCTTCCATGTATTTCGACAACGACAGCGGCGGCGGCTTCGACCTGTCGGATGCGAAAATCTCGACCAAACTCACTCGAAACTACTTGCAAAAGTTTTACTACAGTATTGCAGCGATGTAGATCTTTTGAATTGTAAAATATTATTTAAAAAAAAAACAATCTTGTTATGGTAATGGTTTTTGGTAGTACTTCAACAGTTTTTCAAATATCACAATTCATCAGTGAAATCAATACACATAATTTAAGATTTTGACTGAAGATGCTTGGTGGAATTTCAATATTAAATTTAAATCATTAAAAGTATTCATTCACACAAGTTTTGTCACTAACGACCCGGTTTTTCGCCTTTCGAAATTTTCGGGCGTTCATGTGCACGGATGAAGTTGAACTGACGCTTAGCAAATTAATGTATCGTTAATACTTTCGATGGATTCGGCGGTAACTTTGTGGAAGTTTTTTAATATAAAATAAAATAACTTAGATTATTCCACGTATTGTGCTACAAACTCCGACACGTATAGTAACGTGAAATGAAAAATATTTTTTAAATTAAAATTACCCATATTCCTGATAATCATGAATGACAACTTCAGAAAGATATTCTATTATACTCACTTCAATACCAAATCGTAATTTTAGAAATAATCAAATTTTAATTTTGAAAGTGTATTCTTAATAACCATATTTATTTCTTAGAATTATTTAATTAATAAGTATTCACGAAATCCATTGTAATATAAAACTTGCTGCTTTAGATATTAATTATAAATAGACTGTTACATACCTCTACCCGACAAAATTTATGACAGCATAAAAATCAACTGCCCTATTCTGAAACGTTTCTAAGAATTTTACGTTACGCCCGATTTCAATTTTCTCTTTGTCTAATTTGAAAATCTTTTTCATTTAAACTTCAAATATATAATACGTAACTGTATACACTCACTCGTCAAAAGGTATTATAACAATGGTTCAGCAACAAAAGACGTTAGACTTATAAATAAGATGTTATGCATATGAATCAATTTTACTCCTACTAGCTTTATTGGTAAAAATATTTTCAAACTAGATGTGTACTTTTAAATATCTTAGAATATTTATTACATACAGTTACGTTTTTATTCGTTGAATCATTTGCTCGTAATAAGCATGGTACAATATTTCCGTAGAAATAGCTCCGATTCAATATATTACATTTACTATCTTCATTTATGTGAAGATGCTCTTATTCATATACTCTACTTACTGCTAACGGTTGCTACGTTTTTCCGAAGCGAAGCCGTGGTTGAAAAAAATAAATATTTGAAGGCAATATGCATTGATCACTTTTAATGTGTTCACTGTCAATACTTGGTGGAATTTTGTGTAATTATAATGTAATTTGTAAATCCTTTTCATTGTTAGTGGTTGCTTGCACCTTTTATTTCAATTTAATTTGTATAAACAGCACTGTTTATATATTTTTCTTATCAGTTGATAATAATGCTCGCGATGAGCGAAACCGGTCCTGATCAAATAAATTTTATGTGGAAAAAGCACTAAAAATCTTTTATTATTTCTATTGCAATATTCATTGTTTAGTATTATAGACATTTATTAACCTTTCTAAAACAATAACTATTTTATACTAACTATCATATTATGTCATATGCACGAAAATCTATAATCCTGGCGGATATAACTATTGCGAATAAAAACTTATATAATTAAAATTAATTTATATGTTACAAATTTAATAGGTTAAAACTCAAATAATAATGAAAAGGGAATTTCAAATACGCGATGGTCGAGAATTTTTTCCAGCAAAATCCCTAAAATTCTCCATAATATGTACATTCAATATTATCCAATATTTCTAAATGTCGAGTATTTAAGGGTTGTTTTATTTTACCCTCTCAGCGATGTCGTACGGGGTGTCCATAAACTAACGGTGAACAAAGAGTAAGTCACTTGAGGCCAGATGGAAGCCAGGGTGAGGAGCCGGTGGCAGTTCATATTTATCTTTAGTAATTGGAGATTCATAAAATAAACGCTTCAAAAAATAAAATAATACCGTCGTAGGCGATTTTTTCTTTCCAGCAACTAATACAGGGCCATTTTTTTGTTATGATTTGTAATTTATAGAAAATAATCTCATAAATCCGTGTGCGTGTTTTCCTCTATGTCGTAAATTACATAGATTATGGATGATGTGCTGGTGTTATTTCACGGTTAAGCTTGTGTTCGGAGCAAACTTATAATAATAAATAAATAATAATTTCAACGTCTCAACGCAGTTCTGTCTCTTTCTAATGGAGATTTTTTTTTATTGATAATAAAGATCAATTGAATTGAGATTAAACAAATTGCAATGTATTAAGTTTTAAGCAAATATGTTTTGCAATAGCAAATGGTAATTTGCAATAGCAAATGGTAACTAAATACATACTAGGGCTTGCAATTTACCATCAAATTTCGTCAAGTTACGGTTAATAATTCTTTTCATTACTGGTTTACCGATAAAAGAAAAAAAATAAGACTATTAAGTATGTGATTACGTTTTACTAAAAGCTCGGTCGTAGATTGATACTGAAATAGTTTAAAATATTTATTAGATAATAATGTCATATCAATGTTTTATATTTCTACTGAGATATGAAAATGAGTGATTTAACTGTCACTTATTTCATATATTATATTGGTATATGCCACATCGAACTTGGTTAATTTGGTGAGAAAGTGTCCATTGACTTATTGGTGTATTTAACATTTAAGAAACACACATTGCGAACGTTTTACGAGTGTAATTTAAAAAAAAACATTCTGTTGTAAAATCTACTGTCGATTACGGGTAGATAATATAATCCTCCGAAATCGTAACTGTGTTTGTTTCTAAATTATTTGAAAAGCAAAAAAAAATCTTAAAAACAATATCAGTGACACTTTATCACAATTACGAATTACGAAAATTATTATGAAAAGTACTTAACGTTTATGATATTTCAATTTATAGTCGTTACAAAGAGTTCGATAGAAAAAATAAAAAGTGTTATAATAATTATGTCACGTGTTTAAGTGATCGTGATGCGGGAGATATAAAATCTAATATTCAGCCATCATTCGTGACATTTATCTAACTTGTGGGCTGTCACTATGACAGCAACAGTGTGACATTATCTAAAATCATATAGATTATAAAAAATATATTTAAAAAATGCTTAAAAGTTGGAAATTCTATTTTTTAAATTTAAAATACAATCTTATAAGATAAATGCTTAGTTTTGAAACGCAGCATTATAACACTAATTGACTTTTAATGCCGTGAAGGTATATTAATTGGATAATAGATAGCCGCTTGTGTGGTCAAATGGTCAACGTCGTTGGCTTTGGTTACGGAGGTCACGGGTTCGAATCCCGTACGGAAAGTTTTATAAATTGATTTTTCAATCGATTTATGAATTTCTGTTCGAAGGCATGGATGTATGTGATGTCTTCAATTCCCCCCTCTCACTCATCCTATCCTATGAATGGGGCGATTAGATACCCACTAGTCCTGTCCTAGCCCTATCCTTCTTTCCCTACTACTCACTTTGAAACAAGTGAGGTTGAGCGACTGAGTAACAAACAGTTCTCGTAGAAAAAAACTGCTGTTGAGATACGTCCCTTAGGAAGCCATATACAACACATTGGGAGCGGACATGGGTTAATATATATTTATCATCAATTGACTTGCGGAACCATTATTGATGTACATACTAAATACTTTTAATCAAGAAATCGACATTTTTGAAAGTATAAAATGTTTTCAAAACAATCTAAGGCTTTAATTTGTCAATTGGTTTATTGTATTTAAGAACCTTCTTATGTAAGATGATAAGAAAATTGTATACGTTATAACACTTCTGACAAAATTACGAGATGAAGTAAGCCAACCCACGAATATAGAAAAAAATATCTTTGTTCAGGCAGAGCTTAGTATTTTTAAGCACTACGAGGTGAATCTGACTCATCCATAAGGCAGGATATAACTATTTTTTTAATGCAAAATATGTTGTCTCATTTTACACCAAGAAGAAAAATAAACTATACACCTGGGACACCTTACATGTTTACAAAATTAAATTATAAATGCGAAACTATTGATTTCCTGAATAAAACCATTTAAAATATATACGTCAACACTTTTGGCGTGTTCACTGTCAATTATTGTTATTAGTAAACATGGCATTAACCATTATTTATTAATTATATTTAAGTCAAACACTTTTCTACTAGGTCCACATTATTAATGAGCAGTTTTTTTCATGGCGAGTATTATCACATAATATAAAACGATACAGGGTATTAATACGAAATTAAACAAACAATTCGTTAAAGAAATATAAATACAATTTATATAAAATGATACAAATTTTCAATAATTATTATTTAAATATTTGGGACCTCTTACAAATAAATACTGCTACTTTTCAATCAAAAATAAAACCATAAACATAAAAAATATTTAGGAATATAAGGATATTATAATTAGTCCGAAAGCCATTCTGAAATAATAATTATCGCAAAATAGCCAATATTTTTTTATGTAATACTAATCGGTTACCGGCAAGCGTTGCAATGCCACTCAAAGAAAGAAAGTGTTTGTGTTTTATTTGTGTTTATTGAAGTGCATGTCTTCCTTTTCTGTCTGTTTGACGTTTGCTTCCGATTGTCTATGGTACGACACACGCGCCACCTACTGACAGTTCAAGTTCATCCGTGCACTTGAACGCCTAAAGATGCCGAAAGGCGAAACCCAGGTCGTTGGTGACAAAATTTGTGTGAATGTACAAAATTTGAACGATTAAAATTAAATATTGAAATTCCACTAAGCACCTTCACTCGAAATCTTCAATTACTATAATTTAATTGTACTACGCCTATAACCGCTCAAGTTGCATGAACTGTATGGCAGACATACAAACATTGATTTTTATATGTAATACCTACTGTAAGTTAATTTTAATATACCTATAACCTTCCCGGCAGTGCAAGCAAAGCCGGAATTTCGTCAGTTTTATTGCAATTGGATCAGCGGTTTGGCAGCCTATAGAGTACGAACAGACAAACATTCATTATTATATATTAGAAGAAGTAGATATAAGAATTCCCATTACTAGATTATATTTTTAGCGATAATTAAATTAATAGCAAAAGAAATGATTCTTTACAGCTTTCAGGTAAAATGGGCTCTATATCGATTTATATTTCATCAGTTGATAATGCTCACGTTTAGCGAAACCAGTTAACATCTATAATAATATACAATGGCAAATTAGTACAAAAATGTTTTATTATTAAATATACGTCAACTTCGCATTTTATGTTAAATTCCAGTTCTTATGAAAATATGTATCTCTTTTAGGGTGGCCACTGCCAATACTTGGTGGAAATGCATTATATTCAACAAATAAAGTACTCATTTGTACTAATTCTACATTTATTTAATATGATCAAGATCAGTTGATATTGCTCATCGTGAGCGAATTCAGATATTATATATTTTTTTATGTTTTTTTATGCCATCGTAATAAATTGAAGCATATCAATACGATGCCATCAAATTAAATTGGCATAAACGTATGAATCTAATATTCAATGGTTTCTTTCACTTTATAAGCATAACCTTAAATGTAAGAATAAAGGGAACATACCATCACAAATTAATTACCAATCTAATATAAGGTAACTTGATAACTTCCGTCATTAACAGAACTGAGATCATAATCAGATAGTAGACATCTAAAACGTCTAAACCTAACTTACTAATATAACTCGAGTATGTATTCTGTTTGTGTCTACGACGTAGTGCTTTTGAAATCGTAACCTCGATCTCGGATTTCGCAGTAACATCTCGTGGATCGGTGATATATATTATATCGCTACGTATATTTAGCCCTTAAAAGCAACCCTTAAAAGCATACTCTACTACAAAAAAGACCAACTATTGTTAATTTTTTTTAGAATTCATAAAACAAAAAACGATTTTCATATATGTTTTATACCTAATGGTAAAATACAAATCAGTCTCATTTTTTATTATTAAATGTTGTGTTGGCAGGAGGTTATTGGATTTAATCTGTTATTTAAAGAAGGGAGTCGATTTTTTTTTTTGTTTAAATCTTGATAAACACTTCCTAAACGGTGCTAAAAAATAAATGTTGTTGGCCCTTAAAAAACCAAGTGAAAAACATGTTTTTTTTAATATACGTCCTGGGGTTTTTACCGTCCATCAAATAAGTGTTAAAACATGTTTTTTCACTTGGTTTTTTAAGAGCCAACAACA
Organism: Himalopsyche anomala; assembly: GCA_031772345.1. Lineage (NCBI taxonomy): Eukaryota > Metazoa > Arthropoda > Insecta > Trichoptera > Rhyacophilidae > Himalopsyche > Himalopsyche anomala. Next base: position 39,586,828 of record CM062821.1, read on the forward strand.
TACCGTAAGTACTTTTTTAGCACCTGGAAGTGTTAATGTTCAAATTCAGTTTAAGCCGTGAAAAAGATTGATTTACGCCAGAGAAAAAATATTACTGCATTCTTTAATATAATATGTTTATTGAATATTTACGATAAATAACAGTCAAAATATTTTCGGTCAAACAGAATGTTTGTGTGTATTTTCGGTAAAAACCATACATTTTTATTAACGTAAGAAAATCATGCGTTTGAGGGTTAAGAGCAAACAGACGCCGCTTTAGTTATTGAGGCAGCGGCGCCAACCGCCCGTTCGACGTATCCGGCGTCGCAGCGTCGCGGCGTCCGACAGGCTACGTATAAATGAAGGACGATTGAAATTTCATGCATGAAATCTCTGTATAAATCTCAAGAAAATAATAGAAAATAAACAAACAAGTAAAATTTATACCCGGAAAACATCCAACTTAGGTTTTTTGAAAATAATCTGGGTTTATGGTACTCAGCATTTATAACATTGTACGTAAGAACTTTGTATTGAAGGTCTCTTCCGTTGGCACTTTTCCAAGAAATAATCTTAAAAAATCAGTCTTCTTGTCTTGTATAACGTTTGTACAATTTGTTTCAAGGATGTTTTCTTCACATAAGATATACGCTCAACGTTAAAAAGAATTTTTCGCAAATTGCATAAGCTTATATATTCATCTTTTATTGGCTTTGTCTTCTAAATAATCAATACAAATAATTGTAGTCTTGACAAAAGCGTAACGCTGGAACATTTACCTGTTTTAATTCATCAAATTACAATGAAACTTATTGTTAGAGCGAATAAATACATTCAACTAAATTTCGAACGAAACTAAGCCGTCTATGGATTGTTCTGATTATCAATTAACAATAAAATTTAATTTATAAATGTCAAAAATAGCGCTGTATTTAGTTTATATGAAACATTAAACACAAAAAAAAATCGTAATGTTGGATTCAATTTTAAAAACATAAACACACTTAACCGCAACGTATGCATCGTTATACATTTGTTTTAGTTGTACTACCCAACCCTAAGTATTTCAAAAATAACCTTTTATCATTTTTTTCTTTGCAAGCAGTAGAAACCGGACAAAGAAAAGGCATCTAGGTTTTTTTTTATACAAAACCACTTCAAACAAAATTTGTCGGGAAAATGTCAACAAATTTAACTTTTTAAAAAAAGGACCGAATATTTCCGAGGCTTTATTAAAATTGTGATGTTTTCTGCTTAATAAACTTGGCAGGCTTAAATTCAAGTGAATTATTTATGTCGCAGAATTAAACGCGCGGATCGCGATAAAATTTTCGTTCTTACCTAGCTAAGCCAGAATAAAACATAAAAAGAAGTCATAAACAGATTTTCTAAAAAATATTCCCACTCGCTTAACGTAAAGTAAAATGAATTTTCATAAATTTAAGCCAGCATTCAGGCTTAGCTTTATATAAAATAATAACAGATATTTTCATTCATGTTTAATACAAATATATACATATTGTGAATAATATTGAGGTGCCGCGTGGCTGCCATGTGCTCCACATAGGGAGCGAACATGGACAAAGAAGAAGAAGAAGAAATAATATTTTATTGGTTGTCCGGAAAGAAATTCTTGTTTTACTAGTTAGCATTATCTATTGGAGAAATTCTGATATTTTCTCTTTAGATTTTGCTGGAGCGTGTAATAAATAACCCACATTCCACTAAATACTCAAAAAGAAGCATTCTGAAGGCTTTGGAGTTGGTATGTGTTAAATGATAACTAATTGATTTTTTCTTCTCATTTTATTATTAATTATCAATTTTTCGCTTCCGGTTCAAATTCGCGTTAAAAAAAGGTGTGAGATTTATGTATTGACAGAAAAAAAACGCGTGTATTCCTGTTGTTATTTCTAATGACCGGTCAGTTCATGCGACACCTTTGCATACTTTGTCGATACGTTTTAAAAAATATGTATTTGCTGTCGACGTTGCAGATGTGTATATAACTATAAAAATGTCTTGTATAGTTTGGCGAAAATCTGATTTGATTAGAGATTTAAGCATGTCATCTCCATCAGACCAGTTCAAAATAAGTGCATTTATAGAAAGTTACGTTTTTTAATGGTTTCTTCGTGGCAAATATTTTTTTTCTGTTTTTCAAGACTTCAAAACATAGACTTAAAAAACTCTATAAATAGAAAATTAAGCAGGAGAAGTGGTTGATTGTACAGTTAAAAAAACTTTATTTTTTCTAATATCAACTATTGACATATCGCCAAATTTCAACAATATTAATTATTGTGAATTTAACAAGTTTGGCTTTCGTTTCGTCATAGTATGCTTTTCTGTGTGATAAAAAATTCTCATTTATTTTAAAACTAAACAAACAAACAAGCATTACGCCGAAATAAAGAATTATGTTTTCAAATAATACCCGATACTAAATAAAGAGGCACATTTGGGCTTTGAAAAAATTCAAAAGGATTTCATAAATTATAATATTTATGAGAACGTATGTCGACGAAAAAATTTGAGCTGGCAACATTACATTAACATATTCGTCGATATTTTGAAAGTTTTATAAAAATGTAAGGTGGCACCGATTAATCATTTTTTTATCAAGCCGAGCTATGCTTTCAAAAATCAATATGTCTGCACACCTTATATGATCACTATCAGCGAAATTCTAGCCTGCAAGAATACTAACTTCATGTTTGATTTTAAGAGTAGCAAAATATGATTTCTAAAACAGAGAGCGTGTTGTTTCAAATTTAATATCCTTTTTTTAGGGTGATCTGAAAAAAATACAAAGCTTTTATATTTAGACATTTATAAATGTGAAAAAATATATTATTAAGATAATATTCATATTGTATTTTATGTAAAAAATATTTTTTAAAATAACAGATTTATGTATGAGAACATGAAATCAAAAGCAAAACTGGTCCTGACATTTATAAATAAAGTAGGAAATAAAGTACAAAGGAATATTGTGTTTTTTCTTAATATAATCCCTTTCCACCAAGTATTGACAGTGAAAACCCTTATGTCGATATTATTTTCAATATTGAGTTGAAAGATACGTACTTACAAAAATCGTACTTCATTGAGGACGACGCAAACCATAATAGTCATTGTAAGTAAAGAATCTGAAAAAGTAAAAGGGTTATCATTTTGAAAAGTTTTGCAATAGAATAAATCTTTTCCTGAACGACTCATATTATCTCAACGATATTCTTGTCAAAAAATGATAAGTAATACAATAATGGCAATGAAGTGATGTAAAAGGGTGTCCAAAAATATAAGGCAAACGTTGCGGATAGATGGGATTAAAACTAGTGACAACGTAAACGAATTTAGTACTTAACGAAGGCTTTTAGTCTAAAACAAGCTGCCGCCGCCCTGTTCGGTGAAAGCGTACAAACATACACTCTACGCCGTAGAGAAGAGTCGTAGCGGTGAGATTTGTTTCCTACTAATATTATGGGTTTAGCGTTGGACGAACGGAGTGGGTATTTAACAGGGACGTAGAGGTAAAATGACCAAGCGACAAATATAGGTTTATTTGATCAATTTAGAAAATCATAACGTTATATCATGAAAAATTTATCTTTTTATTTTATATCCATTATATCGTGTAAGTAAATATCAACGATGAAGTTGGGCTGACCATCGTTGAATTATAGCAATAATTATCGTAGAATAATAATATATTTTTCCAGCAATAAAAAAAATCAATTTCGTAAAAGAATACGACTTCTGATTTTAAAATCAGTAATAATTTCTTTCGATTTTTTAAGCGATAATCGAACCTAATGATAACATATAATTCAAAAATTAAACATTCATTTTTACCAATTCCACTTTTTTTTACAAGATCAATACATGTCTCGCAAGCGTAATGAAATACATGAATACAGTCTTAATTTAATTTGTTCCGTATAAATAACCTATGTCTGCTCCAATGTGGCCCATATGGCCTAATAATGAATGTAACTCAGCAGATTTTTTCTAGAAGAACTGTTTGTTACTCAGTTGCTGAACTTCTCAAAGAGAGTAGGATAGGACTAGTGGTTAATTAATCACTATATGTACGCTCGTTTTTAGGATAGAACGAGTTGGAGAGAATTCAAGACATCACATACATCCATGCCTTCGAACAGAAATCCATAAATAAGATTGAAAAATCAATATATAAAAACTGGCATCCGAACCTGTGGCCTCCGTGTTTTAAGTCAACGACGTTGACACTCGACCAACAGGCAGCTGTATAAATAGTACTGTATTAATGTATTTTTTAATCAGTTGATAATACTCGTCATGAGCGACGCCAGTCCTGACCATATAAAAAAAGGGGAATTTGTACAAATGAGTGTTTTATTTATGAATATAATGCCTTCCCACCGAGTGTTGATAGTGAATATCTCAAAAGTAATCGATGACATATAACTTTAAAGATTTTTTCTGAATTGATTAAAGGTCATTTATATCAAATTTAGTTAAATTAATACAGGAGGCCAATTGCGTTTTTACTATTCTTATTCTTATTCTTATTTTAAGTATAGGTTTATGATGTCGTCAAATTGATTTAATCGTGTATTTTTTTTATACATGACTTGCATTTATGTTTAAAAATATTAATGTTTTCATTTACGTATCTGAATATAAAAATAATTTGCATAAATTAAGAAGTATCGTTGATAGTGGAGTTTTTATTTATTTTATATTGTGTTCTAATACGTTTCCATCAATTGATGCTTTCATATTTATTGTATTGGTTAAGAAATTGTTTTCATATCAAATGAATAACTCATGACAAAAATAATCATTGAAAGAATTTCAAAATTATCTATCATCAAAATCAATAGTGTAGCAACAAAAATGTATATTGTTTTACTAAAATATATGTCATTTATATTAACAATGTAAAATATTTATAAGCTACTTTACAACCACAAGTCGTTGCGTCCAGAAAATCGATTATGTTTGAAGTGTTTGCAACGCTTTCCTGCTGCAGCTCGTAAACTCTTCGAGGAATTTCCCGCAAAGTGAAAAGTTTTCAGCCGCAATTGGTGTTCCGCGAAAAGCGGAAACGCTTTTTTAGTGCGCTTTTAAGATTTCCTCGATTAAAAAAGTTTCTTGCGACTGTTACTCGCTTCGAATCCAATTTATAGCATCGGTCAGAGTTTTTAAGTATTTTAATGAAAGTTAAATAAATCATTGAAAAGCCTGCTATTATTCAGATTTAACTGAATTCCAAAACACAAAAAGGCAAAAGATGCTTTGAATTTAAAAGTGTATTGGTCTATTCTAATATGTTCTTAAATCTTTTATCATAAGCTGATATGAGTCTATGATTAAGAATACTGTTTATCAAAACTTGTTTATAGTTAAAGTATATAAATTTTCTCGGTGGATTCGACGGAACCTTTGTTCAAGTTCATTTTCAATAAAAGAATTAAATTTGACTTTTCTTTGACAAATAAATTTTCTTTATAAAAAAAAGTATCAAGCTAATGAAATTACAAATATACTTACTAATTTACTAACTTTACAATAAAAAAAATACAACACTGGGCTAGTTTGCTGATCTGGACAAAATTAACACATCCCAGTCAACTGTGAAGCCAAATTGGTGATTGGTAATTTGTGCGGTTATCACGCTGCTGAGGAATATGAAGATGTCTAGACGGGCTTGTATAATGAAACACATTTCCAGCCATTCGTGTATCACTTTTTGTATAAATGAATCAGCCTCAATTAATCTTGACAGTTATCTCCAAGTCCAGTCTTCGCTTTGAATTTGTCAAGTAATAACAGCAAAGATGTAAACTTTCGTGACCGTCGGAGTTGATAGAAGTACCAGACAATTAGCATTGTTTCTAATACTGTAGATAAAATACTATATATTATTGAATTAAATAAACAGTATTACAATTAACACGTCTGAAATATTTTAAAAGCAAATATAATATAATAACAGAAAAGGTAGGCTGTCGTCGAACAGCTGTGGCCTGTGCTGTGGGTGATATAACTTCAGGATTGTCTCTTCAATAATCACCGTGGCGTGTAATCAAAGCTATCAAAAGACATCTGTGGACCTTTGTCAAATAATATTGTTCGACAAAAACAAATAATACTGAGAAAATACAATACGCTTTCTTACTTAATACGATTGTTACTTTGCGGTGAACAAGCAGTCGCAACATAATTATGTTAAATTATTCTCTTAGCAACCAGAACAATATTTTCGTAACGTATTTACTTTTCATTGCAACATTAATGAATATGTGAAACGTAAAGCTCATTTCACGGTCATGACGATTAATACTTAAAACTTTAGAGATTTCATTAACAGTTAATGTTTTTCTTAACCATGTACACTACCAATTTGGGTGAAGCTTATGGACTTATATTGTAGTACATAGCTCGATATAAAATATTTTTACTATTTTGTTATTCTTAAGTTCACCGTCACATTTTTTGAAAGGTAAAGGAAAAAATTAAGACAGGGCTAACAGCAGTCAAATTTGCGTTATGCGTATCAGATGGGTAAGAAGAAATTGAAACACAGATACATATGTCATATGTCAATTTACGAAAGTGTCGGCTAGGAAATTCAAACTGATGTACTACCAAATATGACCAAATAACTAAAAGCGACGATCACACGAATACATAACCATCTTTAATACCAATTATCTGTCCCACTACCACCCGCTATGTATTTGCGGCTACTGATGAGTTTCCGTTGCGTAAGGTGACTTACGGTCACTTTACGCAACGGAATAAAATCAAGAAGAAGAAACAAATTCACTTGGTTAATCACGCTGTTAGATATGAAATGTTTTGGCTATTTTTAAATATCCATGATAATAATAAAAGTAAAGAGAATGCAGAGCGTCTAATACTTCAAAGGGGCTTTATTATATCACAAAGCGATTATCGAGGTTTAGAGAAACAAAATATGACAGTACAGATTGACTTAATTCAAACATATTATTTTCCCTTATTTTCTTGTTAATACCAACAACAATATTAACTAAACGATTCTTTTTTTGCTTTAAAATTTAATCAAAATGTTTAACTTGTTTCATTATAAATCACACGGTCATTTACGTTAAACTGCTCATTGATATTAAAACCTTTCCGTTTCACAAAATTGTGTACAAATTAAACTCAAAAAAATAATTAATTAAAATTTCAAACGTCAAATGAAAAATGAAAAATTTTGCTATAAATTATAAGAACCACCGAAATACTTTTTTAATGGATGGATAAAAAATAAAAATCCAATTAAAAAACGATTAGAAACATAAATTACAATTTGAGAAAAAGGTAACGTAGCATAAGATACTTTTATTCATTCCCACTTGCAAATATTCAAGCGCGACTACCGTGATACGCTATTCATTTTAGTTTTTTAGATTTATGTGCAATGATAATTCTATTGATTACCATTCGATCAATCATAATAACATTTGGCTGATCAGCAATCAAACAAATATTTTTTTAAATGGGATTGAAGTCATACATATAATATTATTAAAACAACATCAAGTTAAGATCACTTTTAGGGAGTTCATTGTAAATACTTGGTGAAAGTTTTCATCTGGTTTAAATTAATACACGATTTATTCAAAAAATAAAATAGTCATTTATACTAATGCCCACTCTTATTTAGTAATATCAGAACCGGTATCGCTCATGATAAGCACTATCAACTGAAGGTACTTATGATCAGTTGATAATACTCGTCATGAAACGTGCGAAACCGGTCCTGATGTTATTAAACAAAAGTGGGAATTAGTACAAATGAGTTTTTTTTTAATCAAGTTAAGAAGTTAATTGATTCATCATGCTAGGTTGAATTCTCCATTTTGTTCTATGAAATATCACAATGTGAAAAAATAACAAAGTTTTTTAGTTCTACAAATATTATTTTATGTATAGTTTCAGTTTTAGTTATGATGAAGGCATAGCCATTTCGGTGTATGACTTCATCAGAATTAGTTATGTTATTTTAAATATTAGTTATTTTTTCAGCTTATTACAATGGAGTTCTACCAAGTAAATGCCAAATCAATATAAAATATTATTTTATTCATTTACAAGCGAGTGCTTCAAACGAATCTCTCGCCCTGAACTACTTGTTTTTTTCAATATTATTTTTAATTAACAATTTAAATAGATTTTTAAGACTAATGATATATTCAAGACAATCATCTGCTAAATAATTTAATTAAAATTCTTTTTGTGTTAACACAGCAATAAATTGTTCCTGGTAAACAAGACAGTAAATATACTCATCTAACTAAGCGAGGCAAGCAACCCCCTATTGAGCAGCAAGTATTGAAAAATGTCTTAATAAAGATCAGGAGAACAGCGGGCTACTAAACGTCACAGATAACGTCAGTGTAACATGCATGGAGCTTTTAGTTGAGTAAACTTAGTCACGCATGCGTACCAGATTTCATAAATACGCACTTTAATGGGAACTTTGAGAACTTCGACTATGTTTTAACCGTATCCACTTTCAATATATAACATAACAGAGTTTATTAACAGATACAGGTACCAAGTCATTTGTTTAATTTTTCTCTTCGATAAGGGAGGTTAGGTTAGGAATAATTATGGGTTTATCACTACCTCTACAGTCTACACTCTACAGGATCAGGTAGGTGGAAGTGCAGTGTAGGAAAGCAAATCTACGAATCGTGTATAAAAAGTCAGTAAATAAAAGAATCGAAACGTTAGCAAATGCTGTATTGAAACGTTTTCCAATTTTTTTCCCGCGACCCGGTTATTTTAACATTTCTCCTTCGTAACCTACTAAATTTGTTCTGGCTTATACTTCCGGCTTATGGGTAAAATAAAACAGTATATTTATGTCCATATAGTTTTTATGTGTCATAATAAAAAATAATTTATTCTGATAAACCTATAAAAAAATCAAATGTACCAATAATTTATTAATGAGAGGTTTGCTGCTATTTCTTGTTAACTTAAAGCTCCGGGATTGGAGAAAAGGATAATACCTTTATTTTTAGATCCGGTTTGACGTCCAATCAGTTTCTATATAAATTTTTTTAAGAAAACCAATGTTAAAAAGCCTGCTTCACACTTATAGGTTGTGACAAAAGGCATTAGAAATTGTATAGCCGTTTGTGCTAAAACTGGATATTCTCGACGACAAGATAGCCAGAAACCCATTAGTGGTATTCTGTCGAAGATGTCTTCGAGAGTCGTATCACACGAGAGTTCAATTATTAAATTAATATCTGAATCCTGCAATTCTGTCTCGGATTCTACGTTCACTGTAAAATGATCGTTTATTTAAGGAAATTGGCGACCCGGTACCGTGTCGCGACCCATCATTTGGGAAACGCTGCTATATAGTAATTTAATAGTAATTTAATTAATTTTCTAATTGAAACAAAAGTTTAAATAATCCACAACTTCTTACGCCAAACAGCATTACGATTTAGTGTCCACGAGTTACATGTAAAACTGAGTAACGATAGAAATATAACAATTTGAAAATTAATGGTTTTATTAAACTGAACCGGTATCTTTTATACTCTTTTGATGCAATCAGTCGTTTAGGATATAAGTTGGAAAAAGCAGTGTAGGTAGTTGTAGCCTACAGGATATCTAAACGCATGTTATCTTAGAACTTTTATGAAAGTTTGTGAGAAATATTTTGTCGAAATGAGCTTTTTATTATGTCTTTGACATTTGGTCCCAGACACGCTTCATGCGATGTCATGTTTTACTGATGTATTATTTATTATTTAATTGAAGAATATTTGTGTTAATCTATTTTTGGCTATCATCAGATTTTTTGATAAGCCTTGCATATTAAATTTTAGTGTGGTGTGATACAATAATTATATATCATGGACTTCAAAAAACACATGAAACATACAAAATGATGGAATCAAGTCGTGGATAAAAAAGTAATGATTATTTGTCAGTCAATTAGTGTAGCACACATTATTGAGTGACTGTGATCGATGGTTGAGTATTGTTAGTGAACACAGACTTATATATTTTTTGGATCGTGTTTTTTATATAATGATTTTAATTAATAATAGAAATATTTGAATCAACATATATTACATAGTTGATGGTATGGAATCGTCTGATGAATAAAAATAAATAATTCCATAGCTTTAACTTTTTAGCTTCCATAGGAAAAGTATGTAATTACTTAACACGCCGGCTATAATTTGCATTATTAATTTAATTAGTTATTGACGAGCTTACTCGCAAATGGCGTGTTAAGCACGAAAAAATTTACGAGATATCTCGTCTCTGGTAGCCAACGAGTTAAAAGTATGCTGCGTACATTGCAAAAATCGATATTTTTGAAACACCATCTTTAATAATACATTATTGTTTAATAAAATGTTTTAATGCAAGTAACAACTATATAAAAATAAAATATAAAATTTTAAACTGATTTTACGAATCCCGAATTAAATTGTATAAAAAGAAGGAAGTAATAAATTTCTTTCGAAACACAATTCATGAATTATGATTTATATTATTTGCTATCAAATATTTCCGGAAATCTTTTTAAGCGAATGACACTTTCCGAGCATTAATATCCCATCAGATATCACAGCTCATTTAACTTTTAATACGTTAAGCGTCGTTTAGTGAGGGAAAAGATTAGCGAATCGTAAAGAGTGTCGCTTCACGAAACAAAGCGTGACTCAAAACTGTAAAACAGGGAAACTTTGTTATTTATGATTTTAACTTTAAAATGTCTCTAAGATACATAGCAGCAAGATTATTTGAAGAGGTCAATGAAGGAATAATGTTTAAGCAATCAGATATTGGCAAATTTAAAATACTATTTTTAATTGATATACTATTCTGTGAGTTTTTTACATGCTTCACTTATATGTATGAATATTCCAGGATAGTTAGGAAAAGTCCACGTAGTTTCATTAATTAAATAGTAGAAGCTCTACCCGGCGGTCGTGAACTTCTGGTAGGAAAATTTACTACAATGTGGATGCTAGATAGATATGTTCGTGGGTAGTTTGAAACAAAAGTTGCAAAATGTTCGGAGGTCCGTCACTCACACTCGACACGCGAGCAATACAAACTTTCATCCCCGAGGATTGCCATTGCCATCGGGAATCGCGTCGGCAAATTATCCGAACTTTTTATGTGACAGGTGACGTCAAACAAACATTTTTTTTAGTTCGTAAGGAAATAAATCATCAACGAGATACCGTTTAAAACACTGCCTTAACGTTTTTCACAATAGTTTGTTTCTGTATTCGGAGACATCATCATACATTAGGAAGGATTTGATAGAATTTTTCGTTTTAATCTAATCTATAAAAACATATTCTATGTTTTATTTTCGATTAAGTCAATGGTTACTTGGTGGTAGTTTATTTAAAAACAAAATCACTGGTTTGATTTTTCTACTCGTTGTCACAATAAGCTACTTTTTTATAAATGTATACGAAGAAAGAGAATTATCTCAGCCAGTATTGATTTTGACTGAAGGTGCTTGGTGGAATTTCAATATTAAAATTGAATCGTTTAAATCAAGGGTCGGCAAAGTTTTGTTGTAAAAGTGCCAAATATTTTACGTGGGGATTAGTGCGGGCCGCACCACGATGCCTCACGGGCCGCAGATTGCCGACCCCTGGCTCAAACTATGTACATTCACACAAATTACTAATTTTCATAATTTTATAAATTAATTAGATAAAAATATTAAATTCACTTTAGAAGTCGGAGGCAAAAATATTAGTTTTCTTTACCTAAACATTAACTAATAACCCTTATCTAACTAATTATTTGTCAAATTGTTGGTTTTAATAATTTCATAATAATATAAAATAGAGACAAGTATTTTATTTTTTTACTCAAGTAATATAAACGATTGAATTTATTTTTATTAAATGTACTATTTTAACGATTGTTCGATACCGTTTATAATAAATAACGCTGCCATGACACGTAAAACAGCACGAGATGTTTCCGAATTGAGTCATGTGGAAGACGATAGTATTTTTTATAAAATTGTTCTTGTGACAAATAACAAAAAGTACAACGAATTGCCTAAATATTGTTACAAACATTAATTGATATTTACCAATGTAAACTTTCATGTAAGAACTCCATACGATTCCTCATTTGATCGTGCATACCTGCAACATACATAAATGAAATTTATTATTTTTTTATAAAGATATTTGTGTGCATGAAAATGATAATAAATCAAACTAAATAAAAAATAACCGTCACATATTAAGGCTTAATATATTAAATAAGAGTACAATACAATTTGAGACATTTTACGCAGTTATTAGACATTTTTTACAGACACGTACGTATACATATTTTGTTCATATACAATTGTAAAACCAGCAAGCGAAATTTAACGCATAGTAAATAAACGCACACAGTGAGCTACGTAAGATTCTTTCTCATCTAATTCATCGTTAAATAAATAAATAAATAAATAAGAAGGGAGTAATGAAACAAATCACCTCGGTACTATTTCAATGAATAGATTCGAAATAGACTCGTGGCGGATTAGTTGGCAGCCTCTGCTAAGTGAGATAACGAATCTGCGCTGCTTGCCTCTGTCGGAATAACGAATAGGCCTAAATTCCGTTAGATTAACGGATTAACCCGGCCGTGTTAAAGTTGTGGGCGGAAATTGGGAAAAATATTGGATTGAGTTCTCCAGCTTTGAAAGCATAACAAATCAGATACCTCCCGTCTACTTAACTGAGGGTTGTTATAATTGTTTATTTATTATTTTTGAATCACTTATTGAATCTGACAGATTAACGCCACTTAGTCAGATTTGTGCATTTTGTTAAGATTATTAAATTGATTCGGAAATGCGCAATAATTATCATTTTCTCAGAAGGATAAATATTAACTGCAAACTAAACTTTCATGCAAATGATATATGAAGGTCGATGCAAGAAATAGATGCGTATAAGTTTTTGATGTTTTTAAACGCTTAACAAATTTTAATTACGCTTACATATTGCTGCTGGAAAAGAGTCCAAGTTCTCATATTTAATATTCACTGCAAGGTGTATTCGCTATTATTTCAAGCAGGCTTATTACCAACTAATGAATAACGATTACACATAGCGCGGTCGGCTAAGCCACGAGCTTAATATTTTTTAATTGATTATTATTATAATTTTCGAACACTAAATTTAAGTTTTAAAAATAAAGTTTATCTTGCAGAAAGATGCAAGGCTGTCTGAAAGCTTCATTGAGCCTAAAGCTCATATAAATTTGATTAAAAAATTAAGATCTTAGGGCACCAAAAATATATTACGGTGATTCAAAAGCTTTAGTGAAGCTTTAATGTAAGAAAAGCAGTCAGAGTTTTAAGCTCTAAAAGTTCTTTGAGCTTTCAGACCACCAATGTCAGAGAAAGCTCTTTTTTTCTCGTTAGATTTCGGCACCATTCAAGTTTATAAATACATTAATTGAGCTGTAAGCTCCAAAATTAATAACGATTTGAAATAAGAGTCGATCAGCTTCAGTCTTACAAAAAACATAAAACCTTTTTTTGAACTTGAAACACTACACATGGAAACAGACTGAACTTAAAATTTTCTTTTAATTTATTCTTTATTTATGTTTCTATCGCCCATTTATTATTTTACCCAGCTTTTATTAAATGTATACAGCGAGAAGCTGTATAAATCATTATTAAAAGCACTGCTATAAAAAGTTTAACTTACATTGTGCAACCGTATCGGAAAGAAGATATGCTTATGTAAAAAAAGTGCAGTAGCGCTTTAGGCAACTGACGTTTCTAGTGGGCAAAATAATTACAATTTATTTATTTGTAAATTTCATAGATTGATGATAAATCAAGTATTCACTCAGTATCGTGAAATTTTCAACCATTTGTTTTAGAACTTAGACATAAATGACAACTGAATTGCTTTGATGATACCGTTCATTTATAGATTTATAGAGAGAAAATAAATACTTACTACATGGAAATGTGTACATACAAATATTAGCTAACTGCGTTCTCGTTGTAACAAAAAAAAAAATCGGTTTTAATAATCTTTGATAAATTTAATGTACTCGGCGGAACTGAGGGATGCTGGCATGTCATGGGAGGAAGCAAAGCAATTGGCAGGAGACAGGGAAACATGGAGGTGCCGCGTGGCGGCCATATGCTCCACATAGGGAGCGAACATGGCCAAAGAAGAAGAGAAGAAGAATTTTATTTTGACGCATGCCATGCCATTAAAAGCAAAAAACGATTAAATATACGAAAATGCTAAATAAACTTTTTAATACTAAGCATTACATGTCATTGAATCCATAGAGGCTTAGCAAAAACCATTACAGTCCCAAAAAAAACAGATTAAACAAAAATCTGATCAACGGTATGCCACTTTGCGTTGACGACACTCCTGATAAAGAGATATTTATAAATTAACAGCCTCGGTGTCAGCAACTGCAATAGTTATTTGGTATGAGAAATGCCAATAGAAACACAGCAAAAATAGGAGAGCATTTTCTCTATAAAATTAGCCACTAAAAAATAACATACGTGTTGAGAATAAAATAATGTTTGAAAAAGTTATAATCGTTTTAAAATACATCCGAAAGAGGATAATAGGAAAATCACAAAACAGTTTTGTAAAAGTTTTCTTGCATGCAAGCACGTTGTATGGAAGCAATTACTAAAATAACAAATATTTTTTTTAAATGATGTTCAAAATTACCATTAAAAAAGACTGTTCTATTATACCTGGAGGTTTTAGGGGTGGGCAGTGAGTGGGGCATACCGCACAAGGAAGGAGAAATTGTCGCTCCGTATTACCAGCGACGAATAAAAAGCTTAGTGTGTTTTTTCCTTGACACGCTCATTACGAGCTGTCAGGCGAGTGACATTTAAATGCATGATGATTACAACACATTTACATAACCGAATCAAATACTTAACCGACGAAAACCTCGAATAATTATTTTCGGACAAGTAACGAAAAATGCTGATGTTAAATAAAATTAATATGTACTATGAATGTTTAAAAGAGTACAGCATTATGAAAAATATTAATCAAACAGAAATTTTTTTGGTGTATTAAACTTTTACTAGCTGTAAGCCCGTTGACCTCAACGGGGGGATTTTTGTTGCATTTTTAAGAAGTCAGAAAATTACAAATCTATTTATTGAATAAGCCAGAAATTCTAAAAATAAAATAAATATATCTCGGGGCATATATCGACAGCATGCCCTGTAGTATTTAAATTGTAAATTATTTAATTTTTGGAATAATGTTGAGTTTGCTAACAATTACTTTTCCTATTAGCAGAAATATACCTCGTAAATTACCTAATTTTTGGAATAATTTTTAAGTTTGCTAACAATTTTTTTTCGTAGTGGCAGAAATTTCGTAAAATATTAAATCTTTGGAATAATGTTCAAGTTTGCTAACAATCATTTTTCATAGTAGCATAATTCGACCTCGGCGCATATATCGACAGCCCTGCAGTTTTAAATTGTTAATTACTTAATTTTTGAAATAATGTTTAAGTTTGCTAATAATCATTCTTCACATGCAAAATGGTATAAATTAATTGCACAATTTATCAAAACAAAATTATCAAAATGTTGACTGATTCTCCAAACAGAACTTGTTTTTTAAAATATATATAATGATTTTTACTGAAATTATTTTATTACACATACTGAAATTATGCTTTCGCCAACAACTAACTATACCACGTATGTACCTAGATTAAAAACAAATCTTGAAATAATTGCGTCTTATATTTATTTTTTGAAAAACATATTTCGCTAGTCAATTTTGTTATTTTGATAGAATTTATTTTCATACGATCAAGATGTGCTTACTGTGATTTAAAAAGAAAGTTTTCAAAAAAAAAATTGTTATAAACCCAAAAAAAGCGCTCTAGGCTAGATTCGAACCAGCTTCCTACAGGTTACCAGCCGAGCGCTTAACCTCTAGGGTACAGTAGAAGTGAGAAAAGCGCGTAAAATAAAACATATAATATGCATGCTGTTTTTTAAATAAAAAACGAAAAGTTCCATTTTCAAACGAAATTTAATATATATTATCTATTTTCATCGATTCTGATAATTGTGACGTTAGCTCAGTTGACAAAGAGCTCGGCTGATAATTTATAATTATGGGATCGATCGACGGTCGCGGCGCTTTTTTTTATGAGAATTCAAATTTTCAGCCATTTGATTCGTTTCGTCAAATAACAGTGTATTGGAAAAATATGTCTTTAGTATGAATAAAAAAATGGCGACAGCGGGGCTGGTGAGTAGGGAGGGGGAGGGGCAGGGGGAGGGGAAATCCGTGACAATTTACAGACGGACGGACATTATCGACTATTAATATATAGATTTATATTAAAAAAAACAGCTACAGTTGATCTCCAATTTTTGTGAACGGATTATCCGGGCGAAAATTCAAGTTTGCTTTTGTTTTTAAGAAGGTGCCGACAGAGCTTAAGGTCAAAAGAAAAATCTAACTAAAGTTATATATTACGAATTTACTTAAGCGATTGCATTTTTTAGTATGAGTTATGAACCTACACACAGCCTCTGAATGAAAATATCGAAAAGATATTATTTATCTAAAGTTAACTTCTTATTTTAATTTGGATAAATAATAGCCTTTAGTTTGGAAAAAAATATAACTCTAAGAAAAAATATAAACGGAATGTTTTTATGTTAGATGTTTATTATAATTATGTGTTTATAATCGAAACATAATTACAAAACAGTTTTTGTTATGTTAGTTTAAAGAAATTTATATAATTAAAGATGGCTCGTATTTTTCCGGTCAGAATTCATATTAAATGGTCATAATATATCGATCAGTGTAAATAGTAATCTAACTTCTTTTTTTTTTTTTTTACCATGTCCGCTCCCAATGTGGAGCATATGGACTCCTAATGGAGTTTATCTCAACAGAAGTGTTTCTACGAGAACTGCTTGTTACTCAGTTGCTCAACCTCTCTTTTTCCGAAGAGAGTAGGAATAGAAGGAAAGGGCTAGGACAGGACTAGTGGTTAGCTAATCGCTCTCGATACGCCCCGTACATAGGATAAGGTGGGAGAGGGGAATTCAAGACATCACATCCATCTATGCCTTTGAACAGAAATTCATAAATCGATTGAAAAAATCAATTTATAAAACTGCCCGTACTGGGATTCAAACCCGTGACCTCCGTAGCGGTAGTCAACGACGTTGACCACTCGACCACACAGGCGGCAAATCTAACTAACCCAACCAAAATGGTTATAAAATATTCTGACCGTATAATATTTTTATTCTGAACGTTCATATTTTTATTCTGCCCAAAAATTGATTTAAATTCTGACAATTTAATTTGTTCCCATTAAAGATTAGTTACTATTGTATTTCATGCATTGTAATGTTAGTTTGAGTATTAAAAAAAAAAAAAAAAAAAGTAGTACGGTCTTGGGTCTCGTGTCCCGGGACATAAAAAAAGTCGAGACTTCAGAATTCTTTTTTCTTACTGAGTGAAACTGATCTAATTTTTTTCCTCTTGAAAATTCATGGAAAGATTTTTTCGTTTTCCAATCGAATCGGTATTTATAAGAAATAATGATTAATTGATCAAATACACCATCACTACCAATCATTTTCTCAATACGCCCTTTCGAATCAAAAAAAACTACCAAGTTAGTAGAGAAAATCGATGTTCTATAATACGTTTATAAATCAAGTGCCTTTTGACAGTCAATTACTATTATAACAATGCGTTAAAGTAAGAATTTAATTATTAGCCTAGTTAAAATATCACATTTAGTTTTATAAATATCTTTCATTTTATTCGGGCTTTCTGAGAAAATTTAAATTACGGGAAAAAACCTTTTATAAAAATGATAAATCACCGAGAATTTTCAATTCATTGTAAGGGCAATGCAAACAAGTCACGAGCAGACCGTTAACTCGAGCCAATTGAACACTTCGAAGATTGGTACGAAAAAACACAAAGACAGAGATTCGAGAAACATAAGTAATGGCTCAAAAATCGACGAAAGCTTGTGGTGGTAATTTTCTATGGAAAACACCATTCCACATTCAATTCTTGAGCAGGGTAAGTAAACAAAACAAAACAGCTCGTGCTTTGACTCGTGCTGTGTGATATTTTAGTTTTGGGTTGTTAATGGAAGGCAAATGTCGCAATTCGCAAGGACATCTTGCCCCAGGGAGAGTTGAGAATATTTATAAGGGTTACCAACTGAAACCGCGGGCAAAGAAACTATGTGTGGAAATAAAATACAGCAGTTGCCAAAAACTAGTAATAAAATTATTACCTCATATATAACGTATCTCAGTAACTCACAACCCGTGCCGAATTTATGTATACTGCTAATTTTATAAATATTGTATTCAATTTAAAGTTGTAGACTGTAGAAATGATACAATATAATTTAAAAAAAAAATGATATTACAGTATTAATTACTGACAGTTTAAAACTAAAAGTATGAAATATTCAAAGCAGTAATGTAAATGATTGATTTTTTTTTTAATGATCCTAATCCTTTGAATATGATTTTCATATTTAATATGTACATTTATCATTTAAAATAAAATAATGTATTTTAAATACACAATTGTTGTTTAATATAATGTAGTTCACAATAGTAGCAAAAATACAACAAACTTCTACACGCTAACAAAAAAATAAAAACAAGAATAAGAATGACTTGTTAAAGGGAGTTTTCACGAAACAGTCAATCAGAGCGTATAAATCATTCCACTCAAAGTAAGGCAAAGCTCTGCTGAAAATTATTTTCAATAATAAATATTGCTACTCACGCGAGAAATAATTGCCTTTTCTACAAATAAATGGTTAATTTGTGGTAGAGAAAATGGAGAAAACTCCACTTTGAAATTAGAATTGTTGTGAGTGTTTAGTTTCTCGCGTAATATCAAAATAAAAAATATTATATCCAGACTCGGCATGAGTTTATTTTATAAATCCATTGAACATAGAACATAAATAGAATCTTACAAAGAATGAATAGTATTACGACTCCATGTTTGAATAATATTATGAAGAATCTTAAATCCTTGATTTAAATTACGTTTCTCTGCCATTTACTGAACTTGTTGAAGATCTTTTGCCATTTCTCGTTCAACCTCCATAAAAAAATGTGTACCATACATAGAAAGAATGCAAATTGAGTTGACACTATGACCCATCCAAGCGACACTACCTGAGTTTGCTATCATAAACAGGGCTGTGGAGTAGGGAGTCGTGAAGTCGGGTGTTATTTCCGGACTCCACAACCTTGGTCATAAATCGATCCGAACTCGTCATCGTGAGTAACGTCATCGGCGTCAGATTTATTAAATATGGACTGATTTTTGTTGTTGATTAATAGATAAGTTCCTGTTGAAACTATAATACCACAAGCTTTCAAATACGTGTTTTATGTAATACTTTCAATGTGCAACTACGTGAATTTTGATATAAGAGGTGATTAATTATTGGATGTTCTATAATATGACAGCAATTAATAAACTTTACACGGAAAGTTTATTCAAAAAACTTAGTTATAACACGATTTTGAAAATGAGTATGAATTGTTGTAAAAACAATTAGCGGACCAAAGTTCCATCACGTTATACAAAGTGGAAACATTAATGAGGCACATACTCGTTCGTATTCAGTCGAAATCGAAAGTTTGGAAAAGCTTTAACGAAAGGGTGAAGCGAGTCAAGAACGGAGCGCTATTTTTACAATCGTTTGTATTGTTTGTCGTAGCCGCAGGCTATATTGTTTGCTATTTCGTTTGTGAAGTGGAACGGTTTTGATTAGAATATTTTGTTACGTTGCACGATTGCATAAATCATAG
Organism: Himalopsyche anomala; assembly: GCA_031772345.1. Lineage (NCBI taxonomy): Eukaryota > Metazoa > Arthropoda > Insecta > Trichoptera > Rhyacophilidae > Himalopsyche > Himalopsyche anomala. Next base: position 39,606,716 of record CM062821.1, read on the forward strand.
TCAAGTGTATATTTCAATGTCAAAAATAAATTATGTGCTTTTACGACACATCTAACAGACATGAAGGATACTGGAGGGTGAAAAATTTCCAAAGTTATTCAATATAGATTACATTTTCAGAATGTTAAACATTTTTAAGGCGACTTAGATTTTTTCATAGTTGTCTTTCTTTGTGGCATTGTTATAATTTATTTTTTCACCTATTGAAGTGATTGATAACATGATTTACTGAAAACTTGACAACTTTTAAGCTTTACTGAATGGTAATATTTTTTTTATCCATGCCCGCTCCCAATGTAGAGCATATGCACTAACCAACTGGGCTATAGCATGCGACAAGGCAAATTATACAAATATCACATATTCGTCGTCTAATTGAGAATATTCAGTAATGCTGTTAAATTTCCACATTTACTCTGGGGTCCATAGTTTACCATAACGTGTTAATTTTCTTTTCAAGTAGTAACATAAATTGAATATAAAATACGAATGACGCGTACTTCAGCCGACTTCGTTGTATGTTCCTTTCAAACGTTTCGAATAATAATAATATCTGGCGTAGTATTATCAGTTGAATAGAGACGTTTTAATTAAAATACGAAGGGAGGGTGTCGAACGGAAAACCCAAAATTCGTCTGGATGGATAATGTGTGGCAACCCTAATGCGAAGCAGTCAGTGGGTAAAGAAAAGCGAGACGGCGAGGATTATTCAAGACGTAATGTAGGCCAAGTGGATAGAGCAGAGATTGATAACCTCGGCATTTTCTTACAGAGGCTTTGCATTATCAACTTATCAGATTTTGAAACAAGACGTTTTGTGAAATTCCAATGTGTCCTTCGCATTCCAAAAAGTTTTGTTTCAATTATATTATACGGAGAACTATTTATAACTTGTACATACCAATTACGAATTCAATCGTTATTTTTTACGAATCAAACATTTTAACAAAATCGAGAATCACTTTAATGATTGCGATGAAAAGACTTTAATTTTAATTAAACAATTTCTATTGATATATACAACGACAAACATAACAAATGTTTTATAATTATGTAAACATTGTTTTATAATTAATTAAGACACACTTTTTTTACAATTTTTCAATATGACAACCAGTGCTAAATATTTGCACAGTCTAAATTTATAAATAACTCTCATATAACAATTGTAGCGTTAACAATTAAATCGGTTCATTGTTTTCATTTTATAATTGAAGTTCAATTCGTAAAACAATTGCATCGCAATTACTGCTTCTATTTAGAGATCATACTGAATAATTACTTAACGAATCATAATTTTTATTTGAAAAGGATAAAATTCATGAAATCACTCTCACTTCGTTTAATTAACTTATGAATCGTTTATCATGAATGACGATAAAGTATTGGACATCAATCGGAAATCTTTATGGGATATCGTAGTGAATAGTCAGGTGCGGCAGTGGCAGCAAACAGTTAACATAATTCGAGAAATGGTTCGAGTTATCATATAACGAATGAGCCACAACTGAATGAACAGAACAACAACCAATTATCGAGAGGTTATACAACGAAATGTCAACAATGAGGGCTAAATCATTTTTATAAAAGCGCCCAGAGGAACCGGTAAGTTTTTTTATTGATAATTTGTCGTTGGCTCGTTTCGTTTGTAAAAATTGCACTTGCTTTCTCATATTCCTGTATCGCGGCAACTTTAATGACTAATGGATGAACAGTGCACTTAACGTTTCACATTTTAATAGACTCATAATAAAGCACCATGTTGCAATACCAAGAAAGTAAGTGGAAAGGTCTTAATAATATTTTATTTTCACACGAAAAATTCTGATTTACCACTTTCATTCAAAAGATTACAAGTCTTTTTTCAGTTTGCATTTTGATGTCAAGTCTCAGAGACAACCTCTTAATGTTACGGGGTTGAATTTGACAGATGAGTGTTTCTCACTTGGACAGCAGTATCTAAAAATATCAAGAGCAAATAACCTAACAATGTACTGATAACAAAATTGAAATACGCGTAGTAAATTTATATGTATTAGATAAAAATAATCATTATTATAATGGTAAATAAATAAATTACAAAAAAATCAGAAGCTGACAGTTATTCATATTAAGATATTATTAATACATATTACGAATACCGAGCAATCTCGGAGGAACCACTTGTAAAATCAATATTGTTATCAACAATATTATCAGTTGTAAAAGACTGTCAAATATTATCCGTATGTATTTTGAGATCTCACCATCTCAGCCGTACAGTACGGTAAAAATACAGCAAACAGGATATTCTGTATTGTGAAATCAATAAACTGTGATTACAACTTTGGAAATTTTACGGTTGCTTTGTTTTACAAAAATAATATGAATCAAAACAATTAACGACATAAAACAAAAAAAATGAAACCAGTGTTTTATTTCTGATAGTATCCCTTTTGCCGTGTGTTGTTTTCTTTCATTTATTACAGAATAACACTTAACGAATTTTTACTTGCTTACTTTTTCTATATATCAAAAAGTTCACATATATTCCAAAAAATATGTCACATTTATGGGACAATTTATATACTATAACTTAAACCGGTAATAAAAACAACAAAAACTATTTTTCATTTCAACTAAAAGTTGATTATTTAATCGCTATACAAATTATGAAAAATACACAACATTGAAGTGCACGAAGACTTCTAAACTGGTGTTTAATTGACATAATCTAATATTAAATAAAGAAATTGACTGAGAAAAACATTTTTTCTTTGTGTAAATTTTCACTAGCTCATCTTTTTTCAAACTTAAAAGCTTAATTTAGATACTAATTCGGCATTTGCAGCTTACATCATTTTGATACATAGTGGTTATCGAAAAAAAACTGTTTCAACAAAACTGTGGGTTACGTCCCTTTTCCTTTCCACATTCGATATGGATGTAACTTTTATAATGGATTATTTTTTACGCGAGCTATTTCTGAAATGACTATTTATGATTCAGAACTGCAAAAATTATAACATTAACACAAATTTGTTTGTATTTTCAATATGTTTATATTTTCAACGATTTGAGCAGTGTTTCCAAAGGTTTACACGCTATGAACATTGGCCTGAGGGTTTGAGGTATTATGTGGTAGTTTCTTCGCTAGAAATACTTAATATAATGGGAATATAATACTAAGACGACATGTAGCTCGAACTGTTATGTTATATTTAATGCAAATAAATCAACACGAATCGGTGTGTATGTGAATAGATGACGTATACATGCATGGAATTATGCTAATGGTTATCTTTGAAGTACGAGTTTGAAGGTAAATATTGAGAACAATATAATAATTTAATATATAAAATATTGAAAATGTTGATGTAGGCTTAAGATATTACACATGTAAAATTGATTTACTTATAATATATATATATATAAAGATATACTTTCAAATATTATTAGGCTGCTAAGATGTTAACATGGAGCTCACTTAATCTCAAAGCTATTCGCGCTGTCCTGCGGAACGATGGATTTTTCAGTTTTATACATGATAATTATTAAAGTTTTGAACGTTACTTTAATAACTTATATTATATAACAATATTAATAAAAAAACAATATTCCTTTGTACTTTATTAGACTTTATTTAAAAGGTCAGGACCGGTTTCGCTCATTGCGAGCATTGTCAACTGACAGTGAACACCCTAAAAGTAAAATATAACAATACGCAATGTTTCGAGATTTAATTAAAATGAATAGCTGAAAAATGTAATAATCTACATCAGACTGCAAGATTGAAATATACTATGTTCGTTTAGATCCAATTACGTGTTTCATACTATATCCTCAAGCCATCGGTAGATAGTATAGATGTCAGAAACACCAAATATACATCACTACATTCTTCAATTTAATCATAATGCATATTTAAACATTATATCTGAGATACGACTTTACTTAATTTAACAATATCTTAATTCTTCTTTTTAACACATGTATTCTGACAGTGCTGCTTTACGGTTTCGAGTCATGGTACCTTACAAAAGAACAGAGTAATCTAAAATGTGTTTTGAAAACAGATGCCTGCGCCGAATACTGGGAGTGCGATGGTTTGACTTTATCAGAAACACGGAGATAAGGGTAAAGTCAGCCGTCAATTACGTCCAAAGTAAAAAAGTGACGATAGAACTGGCTTGGACATTTGCTGCGGATGCCACAAGAAAGCCTGAATTCTGCTTTTCTCTTCTACCAACCGGATGGATTCCGCCGTCGTGGAAGGCCACTGATGACTTTATGCAACCAAAAATATATTCACAATGCATTGTAAAATTACCCTTGTACCATCGACTGAATGACATAATAAAAAAAAATCTACAAGAAAATTAGAATATTTATGATGGTATCATAATGAATGTACAAAGATTTTCAATTTAGCTAAAAACAACGATATTAATTTCATCATAAGTAAAATTTCTATTTTTTTTCAGAAAATTTACAAATTAATATGCTTCGTCATGTACTACCACGAGTAGATTAATTTATAACTGTATTCGTAAAACAAAAAAAAATTCAAGGAACTAAAAAAACACGATGAATACATTTCAGGAAAAAGCAGCTTGTCATATTTTCAAATCGTGTGGTTGTGTGCCACACAAAATCAGCAACATCATCCCATCGGAGACCCAAAGCGCTTTCAAAAATTCACCGCGAAATAATAAAACGAGACAAGTTACGAGTGCGCGGCAGAGCGCTGTTACGACCGCAGTTATAGATAAGTTCAAACAACGCAACTGAGAGCTTTTTGAAAAAAGCTAAATCGCATTAGTTATGTAATAACAATTCCAAATAATGCGACGTGGAAAAAATTATCGCTTCTCCGATTCCGGCGCCAACGCAAGGAAAGGAGTACAGAACGCGACCGACTTTGCAGAGTGGATCACATTTCAAATCTCGCTTCCTTATATAACTTCTATTACACGAGTCGCAGTGGTGTGTCGTTCGAAAAACTTATATCTTTTTACTTTAAAGATATTTCAGGCCATTGTATTTGTATATAATCTAATGGTTGTTTTTTCGGATTTTATGCGATGCCAAACCGCTGATCCGATTGCAATAAAACATTGACAAACCTTTTGCTTGGAATTCCGGGAAGGTTATAGGCAAAGTAAAATTATATTACAGTAAGTCTCGTATACAAAAATCAATGTTTGTATGTCTACCATACAGTTATTTCTGACAACGCATGCTCGCACTTGCGCGAAGGTTATAGTACAATTAACTTACAGTAGGTGGCGCGTGTGTCGTACCATAGACAATAGGTAGCAAAGTCAAACATGCACTTCAATAAACACCATTAAAACACAAACACTTTCTTTCTTTGAGTGGCATTGCAACGCTTGCCGGTAACCGGCTAGTAAAATATATAAAAAAAATAGCTTAAATAATACCATTTGCGTTATAGGTTATTTTGTAAAAAAATCCCAGAATTTTCACAGAGAACTAAGTCAGCAATAAACCCAACGACCTTTTACTTTAATAATTATTCTACCTGATCACCTCCTTTAGTTGGAAAAAAATGTAAAAAAGGCGTATATCTCGAAACTTTTCAATTGTTTTTGGTACAGTACTAAAAAACCGGCTCTGTTGACCTCGTAAACTGACTTCCTTCATCGTTGATTACACATATACAAAGCGATCTTTCTTTTCGTTCAAAATTATGAAAAGGAAATATAAAACAATTTATATAAAAATACTAAATCTGAAATATAACGGCTGTAATAACAATGAGGCTAACACATCCTGAGACTTGAGGTTCCATCCAGTGGATATTTCAAGAAAGTATTTAATGGCTATTTGAGTTTTTAACAACACATTATATAATAAAAATATTTATAGAAAATGAGGTTATAATTATCGTCTAAAAAGCGGCATAATTATCATACAAATACAAAAAATTGTCAAAAAACTACTTCGGCGTATATTATCAAAAATGATTTGGTTAACTTTTTGATAAATGGAATCGATAAGCTAAAGAAAAGGGATGAAAATATTTTTACATAAGCAATTACAGGCCAATCAATGCCCCAGATATAAATTCACTCGTGATATCTCTAATTGTACAATTTGTAACATCTTAATTTAATATTGAACTTGCCAATAATGGGTTTTTTACCGATAAGCTGTAAAGGTTGACCTTATGATACCCTTGACTATCATTACCAGATTAAATTTGAAGTAAAATGATACCAGACTTCATCAAGTTAAAATAAATTATACTTTTTGACAACCATTTTACATCCATAATATTTGCTTACTAAATAATGTTGAAAAATAAAAGTCGTTTATGATAAGTTATACGGACTGTAACGAATTGAAAATGTATGGATGTTTTATCAGATTAATCCATTAATTATGAATACGAAACAGTATTCCGGGCACGTCACTGATATCATCGCGAAATTGGAAAGCAAAAAATAGTCTGAAGAGAATCGTAATAAAATCATATTTTGCGTTATACCTATACACACTTGCCTTATACACTTAAGCAGAGGGAAGGGTCGATGAATTCGTACAAATACTTACACCAACACTGCCAAATCATTGACCTTACGGATTATGTAAAAATCCATACGAATACGATCCGAAATTTATTTTACGCGGCACTCAAGGCAGTTTGCCAACGTTTGCATATGTATTTAAGCAGAGAAGTTAGACATTTCTATAAATCTCTATTGTCGCCTGCTGTGGCCCAGTTGGTAAGAGCTTGCTGGACATTGCTGGGTCACGCAGGTCTGGGTTCGATTCCCGGTCGGATCACAGTGAATTTGAGAATTATTTAATTCAAAGTTGATCAAAGACTGGGTATTTGTGTTGTCAATTCACCTTATTTCCTCTCCTCCCATCCTTCTGATCCTTTAATAACTGGGTGTAACAATAGCGATTAGTTAACCACTAATCCTGGTCTAGCCTTATTCTTCTTTCCCTACTACTCACTTTGAAAAAAGTGAGGTTGAGCGACTGAGTAACATGTTTGTTGTTCTCGTAGAAAAAACTTCTGTTGAGATACCTCCATTAGGAGGCCATATGCTCTACATTGGGAGCGGACACGTAAAAAAAAGTATCTAAGTAAAGCATTCTAACTGCATATTACGTATTGATGATAGACAATAAAAAAATATTTAAAACCAAGACTTTAATGTATTGTAAAACACAAAGCACTGGGGAAGATTTTCAAATTATCGCCATTTTTTTAAAACTCACGGATTAAAATAAATAAATCGACTGCTTTATTCAGACCGTATAAAATTAGTAGACTGTCATGTTTTTTACTTGATCTTTCCTCAAACCCTCGCCGAGTGTCTCGCTACGCTTCCAGGCATGAATATAAATCGTTTTGTATTGTAAGCAATCGGTTTTCTTACTTTTTACGCACAAAAAAAAGATGAAAGACTATGGAAAAACTTATATATGTGGCCTTGACAAATAACATGACTTGCTACATGATTATACTATTGTTTATCATATAAACTTCTAATAAAGCATGTCATTTGAAGTTGTTTTCGCGACAACTGGTCGGTATTCCGATGTTCCATCTTTTTTTATGAGTGTGTTTGACTAATAGCTCACGCTGTGTTCTGTTATAAGAATCGAGTGATCAAAAAGTGAATCTAACAAACATTTCTTGAAAAAATAATGAAATAATACGCGTGAGAATTTGAGATCGTGGACACAAAAAGCGAACATATCAAACGTCTAATACAGGGGTGGGGAACCTTTAAATTCCTTAAGGTCACATTCATTTATCTGATTCAACATAAGTCTGCAGTGAAGAAAACATTGACACCCCCACTTTTTTTTTCAACAGTCGAAAATATAATGGGTTGATTATTATTATAGGAAAAGGATGTAACTCACACATATCAAATTTTACAAGATACAAAAAACGTTTTTTGACGATTTTAGGTTGAAAGCAAATTATAAAATAAACACAACCCCGAAGTTCACGGTGACTGATAAACTTGTTTTTTATTGATTTAGCCTAATATTAATTTGCTAAGTTCAAGGAAAAAAATTTTTTAGGTCTTTTTTCCTGGTTGCAATTTTTACAAGCCTTTCTTTTTTCAAACAGACAAGATACTAATGTGGCAATTTCAACTTCTATTCTTTTGATAGAATGTGTGTCAAGTTGTATTATACATTGTGATTATCGAAAAAAGCTGTTTTGGAAAAACTGAGGGTTACGTCATTTTTCCTTTCCACAGTCGATATCACGGAAATGCGTATTTTTAAAAGGGTCAAATATTATCTATGCTTACAATCAAATAAATTTCAGAAAACAATAATCATACTTCAGTGTTTGAAATTCAAAAAAATCAAATTCTAATTCAATGAAAACGACCACAAGTGTCATATCTAGCGAGGCATATATGAATAATTAAAAAATCAGCATATGCAAATTGTCAAGCTTGGTTTATGAATCAATACCTTTAACTGAGTATTACGATGCACGATATGAAGGTAATAAGAAGAAGCGGCTTTTATTCAAAATGCAAATATTTTACCGCTCAAGTGGGTTTGTATACTGAATCGAGTGCTGTATTGGCTCTGAATTATCTCTAGAAAGACAAACCCTTAAAAGGGACAAGGGCCGATCCTTCTCGTGTTTGATGAATTCTTTCCCTTTGGGTTGTGTAAAACCCTTTTATTAGTATGTGGTTTTATACGAATACACCGTGAAGAGTTATAATTGAACCGGTTTATGTAATTTTATAATTGTAATGATTCCAAAATTTAATATTAAATTATATTCACGATTACCGACATACATCAAAAGTTGGCGAAGCTTCGCTGTCTTCTAGTAAACTGTTAATAAATAATAAAGACCGTCCGACATCTCTGTCAGGTTAAAATGGTCAATCGCGAATTTCCAGTTTTCCTACTTATTTTTTTTATCACGGTTATAAATCATCGAGTGATATAAAAAAACTGAAGCATCCCATTAGTAAATATTTTAAATATTTTTTACCACTCAGATACCTATTTTTTGTTGCAAATGGTGCTTAATCGTTTTGAATGAGTGGCTTAACCAACTATTTTTTTTTTTTCATTAAATACTACTTTAAAAGGATGCGAGGTCTTTCAATTAAAAAAATAAAACAATGATTTGTACTAATTCCACTTTTATTTAAGATCAGGACCGGTTTCACTGGATCAACTGATAAGAAAATACAATGTTAGTGTTATGTATAAAAAACAAAATTAAATAATAAAATTGAAATTAGTACAAATGAGTATTTTTTTTTTTTATCAAAACACCTTTCCAACAAGTATTGGCGGTGAACACACTAAAAGTAACCATATAATTTAATTGAATCATAAATAAGTACTTTGTTGTTTTAATCTTTTAATGTTTAATATATATTAGTAAAAACACAATATTCCTTTGTACTTCATTGCACTTTATTTAATATGTCAGGACCGGTTTCGCTCATCGCGAGCATTGTCAACTGATTGCAAACAAAGCCGGTCCTGACATATTAAATAAAGTGGAATGAAGTACAAAGGAATATTGTGTTTTTACTAATATAATGCCTTTCCACCAAGTATTGACAGTGAACAGCCTAAAAGTGTTTAATATATATATTTAATTTTTAAAAAAATAAAAAACAAAATAAATATGAAGTTAATAAAATTAAATGTATAATGAAACATAACGAATAGCTTACAAAAGCCTACTAAGTTGTGCATAATATGGAGTACTACTAGTTAGAAATTTTATAAACTGTCATGGTTGTACTAAATTTCGATTATCTTCAAAACCCAATGAATCACTGGATCTTATATTACAGTAATATTAAATTATGCAATATGTTGTCAGTGCGAGCGGGGTGGGGTACCCAACCTCTTCCGAGTGTTATTTTTTCCGCAGTGCTCTGCGTACAGCGTCCTGCTTTCCGCGAACAGCGCCGCAGCTATGCAGAGTAGATCTCAAGAGAAAAGAAAACGAACATAAGACGAAACAAGCTGACTAATTTAACTTTTTTTTCCAGCCAAAGAAGCAATGGCTGATTCTTAAATCAGACGAAAATTTCGACCGTGCTTCTTGTCAGCTGCTCGTTCATAGTATTCGTGACATTATTCCTCGTCTTGTATTATTTGGCAGTAAAATTTGCATAAACTCACAATTTAAAAAAAAGCATTTTTTTCTCGTTCGTAAATTATCTTAAAATGCCATCCTAAAATTTTATTGAATGCATTATACGTTGGAATAATATCTAGTCTAAGTATGTATTCTCGTAACGTGTAAAACAAATCGTGAAACCTTCACTTCTCATATTTTCCAGATTTACTGGTAATCCTTGGAATATGAAAAAACCGCGTTATCAGATTGTCTTGCACAACTTAATGATGCAAGTTTCACTGAATCGCACAATTTTCTTCAATTCATTAATATTGGATTAACTCTCACAGCAAAGAACTTTCAAGTGTATATCAAAAAATTACATAAAATGTGTAGTAACATGTATGTAAGAAAAACGCAATATTCCTTTGTACTTATTTCCACATTTATTTATCAAGATCAGTGCCGTTTTCGCACATGGCGAGCATTGTCAACTGATAAGAAATAAAATTGAACAGTGCTTATACAAAAAAAAAATGAAAAAAAAAGGTGTAATAAACAATTGGCATGGAAAATAATTTACAAATTACAGTAGAAATTATCCATAAGTGACTCTTATCAATTGACAATGATCGCCATACGCGAAACCGGTCCTGATCTTAATAAATAAAAGTGGAAATTAAGTACAAAGAAATATTGTGTTTTTTTTTTAATATAATGCCTTTCCTACAAGTATTGGCATTGAAAATAGTTTACAAATTATGAATAAGTGACTCTAAACTAATACAGGTTAAAATATTTAACACCTCTAACATGTAATCACAAAACGTTAGTGAAGGAAATATTAATTTCTTGTTTTATAGCTTAAAACTTTTCATCAAAAGCTTGATATCAATCAAATTTAAATAACACTTTTTGATAGAATAATAAAACAATATTCTGGATGATTGACAGTAAAAGTAACAGTAATTATAAAATATTAAAATGTTTTAAAGTTGATTTAGCCGAAGTTGGGGCTTATTAACGCTATGGAAATTTTACGCCTTCTCTTGCAGCATTTCAGGATTAACATCGGATAATAATAAAGACAATTTAATTTAAGCGAGAATTATTACGAGCGTCGAATCCCTGAGCCGGATAACATCGCAAATGATTTCGTTGAAAAACTTCCGAGGAGAAGTCCGGGCGCTTTTTTAAAAAAAAGTAGGCCAAGGCGGGGAAAAGTTTCACGATAAAATTTGACCGTAATGCCACGGTAAAAGGACACTTCCCACAATAAACAACGGTAAAATCTCGTAAAAATATTCGCGTCGGAGTTCCCTGAAGACGCATTTATCATAATGCCACCTCTTCTTTAAAAGAGGCAATATTGAAGACTTTTACATAATATAAACTGTGTACATACTTCTATTTTCTAAGAAGATTTGAATATTGCATTCAATTATTTTAACTATGTGACAGTTTTGTAATTGAGTGGTCGAACAACCTATTCGATCGCCGCAAAGTCACGGGTTCTATTTTTTATTTAAAGGTAATCATCGGGTACGTAGTGCAGTGGTCAACGTCGTTGGCTCACGGGTTCGAATTCCAGTACGAACAGCATTTTCTCAATCAATTAATCGATTTCTGTTCGAAGGCATAGATGTTTGTGATGTCTAAAATTACCCTGCCAACCTGCTCAATATAAACTGGAGGGAGTCGCGTAGGGAGAGCGATTAGATTGCCACTATTCCTAGCTAATGTTCCCTCTTAGACTACAGGTTAGCTAGCTGTGCGGAAAATTCAAAGGATGAGCAGGGTAATCCAGCAAATGCGCGGCATAGTTTTGCAAAGACATCAATATGCCATATTTTGTTTCGCTTTAAAATTCATAACAATGAAAAATAATTTATACTAATATGTGTATCGAAATAAGTCATAAAAACAGAATTCATTTTAATGTTCTACATTGAAAAAAAATCAAGCACAAATTATTTTTCCAATTTAAAAAATTATTATTAAATTATTATTTGAATAATTGTATTGGAGTGCGCGTCAAACCTGGACGTGGGCGCAAAGGTTTTTATACTGACCGCGCGCGGGCAGTTTAGAGGGAACATTGGTCCTAGCAAAGCTCTATCATTTCTATCCCTGCTCTCCTCAAAAAGAAAGTTTTAGCAAATGAGTAACAAGCAATTTTCGTAGGTTTCGGAGTCACATTTTGAACCACTTAACGAAAATATTTATTTCTTTATAGTCTGATGTTAATATGATATCCTGTCTCACCAAGGAAATAATAATTTAAATCTTTCTTAACCTATCATTTGTACCTGTATTTTCTCCGAAATAAGTAGTTGAACGACTAAATTACGACCAGTTCTCTAAAAACGGCTTCTTTTGAGAGGATTCTCCACCAGGGGCCTATATTCTATCTTGGATGTGGTCGTTCTGAAGAAACATTACCATATTGCTGATGTTCAAATATAATATATCGATCAATCAAAGAAAAACGATAAACTCAAGGAAATAGATTGTATGAGTATCTTTATTTTATAATTTGCGTTTCGAGAACATTTACATGAGGACCTTTGGAGTAAAAGCGTCTTAAGAATTCTCCTATAAAATGTCGAGTGGCTGGTTTAAAATTTAATAATGTACTCTGAAATTATGGTCATGTATTATGAGTACTTTTCCACGGGTCGTTCGCTGCTGCATAATATTCTATTCAAAGGGTAGCTATACGCTCCCACTCTTTTGAAAGCTTTACTATTCACGGTATGCATAATAGAAGTCACGGGTAGTACCAACTAAACGCTCGACAAAGGAGACTGCAAAAATAGTTATGCCAACATCACAAAAAGAATGTTATCTTCGCCAAATGCAACTGATTTTAACAGTGGGTGGGAAATAAGGAAAGAAATACACTTAAATATTTTTTAACAATTTATTTGTGTCGTCCAACTTATAATAATGTCCTATTTTTCTTTATTGTGAAGTCTTATATTTTTATTTCACTCTTATGAATCAATTTATAACAGAAGGCAGGAATAACGATATGTTTATTTTAAATAACCTTTCTCGTATATTTTCACCAAAATAAAATTGCGTAAGTGATGTCGTTTCGTCAGAAAAACTGCTGTTTTTGGAGCTACCGCATCCAAAGTGGAAATCGCAACGATGATAAACGAGGGAAGGTAAAAAGAATATAAAAATTTATCCTCGTATTCACACGACGGTGAAACAAAATCTTTTACTTATATTTTATGTGGCTTTTGTACACCTCTTGAACTAATTTTCTAATGTGCATTCATTTTACAGCCCACATTGTATTTGTTATACATTATGTCATTTTTTGTTGTTTTTCTTCATCTCGGATTGTATTTGTTACATGTGTAGAGCTTGTAGCTACCTGCTAATCGATTTGCTTTCTTCCAAAACATGCCAGCGTCACTTAATTGCGTCGAGTACACCGTATGGATGTTACACGCTTGTCTATGACACCAACTTCAGAATCTCACCGATCGGAAAAGGCAAACAGAGATAACGCTCTCGTTATGTAATGCAAGTAAACTTCTTGGGTTTATAGTTAGGGAAAGCAAACCATCTGAAAACCCAAGTGTGCTTCACATTCTTAATGTTTCTCTGTTTTTAAGTATACTTAAATATAGATCCATCATTTGGAGTCCATATAAATATTAATACAAGTTACAATTGGTCCATAAGAAATTTCTACGGCACTTTAATTTTTAAAAAATCCGTTTGATAATTGCTTAAAAGAATACAACCACACGTAATTTCTTTCAGGAAAGTTATCATTTAACTCATTTGGAAAGCATTTTTCTTGGGGTCTAGTTAATAATCCTGACATTCAAGACTATACCTACATGCTCCCATTTTTTCCTTAAGTGGCCGAAATCATAACCAAACATTTTTTTTGTGAAAACTTCATATAGGTCACTATTTAAGGGCTGTTCATCTGAACAATGCATTGCCTAGAAAAGAGGACTTTTTGTAAATTGTTTTCTAAGTTTTATATTTTGTTTATATGTAATTTTTTTTTCCTTCTTATGTGTATAATGTACCGTATTTTTCATTAAATTATATTTGTCAAGTGCATGGCATATTGGCATATTCTATAATGCCAAATGCTGACCTTTTCATTTAAAACAATAAACAGTAAAAGGGATTTGCCCTGATCTCCGAGTACCTCACAAAATTACATTGTTAAAATATGAACCAAAAGCGTTACGTTTGATTATCTATACTTCTAGCTAGTTTTTCAATGTTGAAATACTTCACAAGATGTAACGGAGTTAATAGAAAACAAACCATCTAATAGGATTGGAACGGTAAAACTTTCTTCTGAATTGCCAGAGGAAAATATTTACCCGCACGTTTTGGGTATAAAATCAAAATGAAAGGACACCGATGTATTTATTTATTTGAGAGAATATCTATTTTATATTTGAGAGATATATTTTAACGCAAAATAGTGTAATACAAAATTAAAAATAGCTTAGATTACTCCATGTATTGTGCTACAAACTGAGACATGTGTTTCACCTCTTTCAGAGGCATCCTCAGACAATCTTACTTTCACAATGCTTGTTTAAGTACGAATGATTTTAATTTTACTATTAGGACATATTATAAAAATAAAACCGGTAAGTAAAAAGGGAGGATAGAAAAATAAAAAAACAATAATGATATTACAAATGATATTTACGTTACAAAATGATTAACTAATGAGTTGCATCAATTACGATGAGTTAAACCATTGAAAATAAATTTAGCAGTGGCGAGCAACTTGTCCTATTTAAGATATTATTTAATAATAATAATTCTTTATTGTTGATACATGTATTTATGTCCTAAAATACCAGAGATAATAATTGATTAATTGATAAAAAAAATTGAATGTGTATGTATATCGCCTAACGAAAGAAAATCTTAGTGTCTAAGGGGAGCATTCGTGTTATTTGTATGTTACTGGATCGGAGACAAAGAAGTATCAAGAGAGGTTATTTTACTGCTACCGGTTTGAAGCATCTGTTGGACTCCGACACACGACACGCGTACAAAAACATCTTGAATTATTAAAACTTATCCCCGAAGACCGTCCCGGTGCGTATTAAACGCACAATTTGTTCCTCTATGTATTTAATATTTTCCGAAAGAGGGAAAGAAATAAAACAAAAAAATGGCCTTCGCTCAGAAGCGGTTGGCATAAAAAATGAGCGTCACGTACGAATGCGAATGTTTTGGCTGTTAGGCGAAATGAGGCGTCATAAATACCGGTCCCACCCTGCCTCGGCTGATGTTTCGGGGCGCTTTCTCGCGTGGGGACTAACCCACATGTGATATTTCATCGAAGGTAATTAGGTTAAGTACAATTTACGATGGCCATCATTGACGAGTGAAATCGCTGCGTTCTTTTAATTCTCAATGTCATTTGCATGAAGTTACTTATAAATTTCTAGACTTTTTCAGGTCGCATAATTGAGTAAGTCGTAGCTTAACGCACGCCACACTTTTTAAAAGTGTTTTTTTTTTCAAATTTAATCATATTTTAGTATTTACTTTCAAACCGAACTGTCAATAGGTATTCTGGAGGAGCCTCCACTTGTTTTAACATAAAGCTTTTACAAATTATCAGTCAACAACAACAATCTACAATCTACAGGATGAATGTTTGTTTAACCGTCACGAGAACTTCACCCAAACGTTAAACAGTAACAAACATGACAATTTCACACGTCATTTTGGCTGCCATTTTTATGTCAACCGGGCTTTTTTCAACTTTCAACATTAATTGAAAATTTAAGATTTTGACTGAAGGTGCTCGGTGGAATTTCAATATTAAATTTGAATCATTCAAATTATGTACATTAAATCACAAATTTTACGTGAATGCCGCTTTGTTGGTGGAATTTAAATATAAAAGCTCCATTGCACTTATTTATTTAGAGAAAAAATATTCATTTATATGTTGAATACCAGCGTTAATGTATGGACCCTTTTTATCGTGCCTGTGTAATAAAAAAATACGAATGGATAGCGGAAAACGTATATAGCGGTTAGCGGGTAATTCCCGGAACGCTGGCCGGCAGGTTAAGCCGTCGATCGCCGTCCGTTTTTACTTCCGGCAACGAGCTTCGGCGAAGAGCTTTCGCCCCTGCTGCGCCGGCCTGAACTGCGTTTCGGCAGCGTTGCAGTCCCGAGCTTTTTGCCCACTACGTGCGGGCTCACGAGGTTTTTCACGTAAGGTTTTAGTCCGACAATATCTGCGGTGTTCGGTGTACACTTTTTTTTTTCACTTAACTCAATTTTAAGGTGTTTACTGTCGAATACTTGATCGAAATTAATTACATTTAAAAATAGCAAAACACTCTTTTGCACATATTTTACTAGTATTGGATCAGAACCGATTTCGTTAATCACAAACATTTATAGTTGAAAAAGCTCGTGATGAGCGATATACACATAATTAAAATAAACTGTAGAATAAAAAAAAAATGTTGTCATGTATTGTAGCAAAAGTTTTATTTGTGAAATGGTATGTTTTATTCAGAAATGTATACAATCTGACGGGAATATCGAATACATCTAAACTAAGACGGTGGAATTGCTTAGACGTCTAGACATCTTAGCGACTTGCAAACGGAATACAAATCAACCTTATTTTAATGTTGCTACTGAAAGGAGAAAACAAATGGAAATTTAAATCATAAAATAAATTTTATAACAATTTGGTAGAGTTTTAAGAAAAACTCATTTGCTTGAATGTCTCAATAAACCTTACATAATCAAAGTTGTTTCATTCAATAATAAACATAAGTCCTACATGTAGATTAACTGAAGCATTAAAAGTAATTCTTCCTGAACAGCTTGGGACATAAAAAAAGTAATGTGCAGTTTTCTTCTCAGTTCGTTTTTTTTATATATGCTAAAATATTACATGAATTTTCATCTTTTATTATTCCATACTGCATATAAATTAGATTTTTCCCAAATCCTTTAAGGCGCAGCGCGTACAATAAAGCTTTACCTACGGGGAATATAAAAAATAATAATACGAAGCGAGAAAGTATATCGGGGAAAACAATCGCATGTGCATATTAATTGTGTTCCCTGGAAAGCTTCGATCCTGAATCCCGAAGCGATTCAGGAAAATTGCGTGACAGGGAAACATAAACAATCTTATTATATTTTCCATAACCGGTATTTTGACGCTTTTTCCTCGGTCAGTTTGATCGAGCGAGGGTGTTCCGAAGTAGATATTATGTGTACGATATTTCGTAAAAAAAGGTTCGACAAAACAGCAGCTGTCGAGTTGCAGCTACATTTTTGTAAAACTTTATGATAAATTGCCCATTAAGGTATGGGTCAATGACTTAAAACATTTTTATAATATACAACACATTTTGTTTTATAACTTCGTTACCTTACTTTGAAATGGTTCTAACTGACATTTTGGCATAAAATGACCATTTGGTCGGAAAATGTTGTATTGGCCACAATCTAACATATATATTGATTTCAGAGTCATGCATTTTTTATAAAGAAGTTCGCAGGATTCAAGAGTTCCATCTACACACCTTCTTTCATACAGTAATTTTAAAAGCTTCTAAGAAACAATAGGGCTTTTTATAATTGATTTAAAAACAGCATTCTTCTTACAGTATTAGAACTCAGTATATTATTATAAAACTTAAATCTTTTGAAAGAAGTTGCGACAACAATCAGCTTAGCTTAGACAATCGATCGGTAGGTGGCAACTGTCAAACGCATACTACAGACCAAGTGTAGAAAGTTCAACTGGACGTTACAACCTTTTCAAACTCAATTATTGTTGTCAGTTGAGAGCAAAAAGGTTCTTATTACAGTTTTAAGCACTGATTATCTCCAGATATATAGGGTTTAAATTAATTAAATGTTGCTTAAAATTAGTAAAATAATTATGTTTATAACTACTTGCTCATCATTAAAAGTGCATTTTTTTCTTTTCAATTTCAAAATATGATCAGTCAAATATTCAAACGCTCGTATCTCAAGACATGGTAAAGTGCAAATAGAACCTTTTCAAATAAAGGTAACGACTTGTATTTTTTATTGATATTTCATTATTTGAAATAAACTTATTGTAAAATTGTATTTTATTTATTTCTAGAAACATTATACCTCTCCACAAAACATAAACAGAATTGGCCTGATAAAAATAATAATGTATATATAAACCAAAAGGAAAATAACTCACATTCAGTGTAATTTATGTATGGCTGTTTTGCCAACCAACATCTGAAATATATTCTTGAAACCATTTCAGCGAATGGGAAATGAAATAGTACAACTAATTGCTAAGCTAATTTTCGTACGAAATGAATTAACATGTTGCGGTTACTGCCTCCTTGCTCAAAAATAAATCCCATACGTATTGAAGTAATTATTTAATGGATTCTTGTAAAAAATGAATATATGTCTTAAATCTTTAAAATGTCATCTTGTGTTAACTGTAAATTCTCAGTGGAAAGGCAGTATAGTTATGAAAAGAAAATCTTAGAAAAAAAAACATTTCACTTATACCTATTTTTATATCATAATAAAAAAAAACTGTAACGCTCATCGCGATACATTTTAACCAAAAAAAAATCTTTTTTAATTTGTATGTAAATAAAACTGATATATAAAAATGAATTTTTGTATGTTCGTATTTTATGCGATGCCACACCGTTCATCCGTTTGCAATAAAACTTTGACAAACGTTTTGCTTGCACTTGCGCGAAGGTTATAGGCATATCAAAATTATTTTATAGTAGGTCTTATATATAAAAATCAATATTCGTATGTCTGCCATACCGTTCATACAACTTGCGTGAAAGTAATAGGTGTAGTTCAATTCACTTACAGTAGGTGGCGCGTGTGTCGTACCATAGAAAATTGGTAGCAAACGTCAAAAAAAAAGAAAAAAAACAACACTCTCTTTCTTTGAGTGGCATTGCAACGCTTGCCGGGAACCGCCTAGTAAAGGGATGGCGAACCTGTGGCACGTTTGAGAATTTGGATGGCACGCGAACGATTTCCAAGTTCAAAAAATTTTACTTTTAAGTTTAAAAAAATAAAATTTTGATTAAATAATCATTGAATTATTAATTTATTCCGTTTTATTAAATTTCAAATGTTGTTGTTCTAATTGTAATTTTTAAGCTTGTTAATAAAATTCAGAAATAAAAATCAGTTTTTACTACTTGGGCACGCCACTCAATCGAGAAATAATATTGTAAGGATTTTTGGCACGCGGACCCAAAAAGGCCTAGTAGATTATAAGAAAAAACGAAATCAATTTTTTTGATTTACCAAAGTAATTGAACACTATGTTCATGTGATGGTTTCGCATTGGAAAAGCGCCAAGCAAGTTGGTATCACTGACTACATATTGATATACGCTACTATTCACTTGCATAATATAGTTTGGCGACTCGATATTGATGGCACCCGACATGGCACACGGCGAACGACGGCACAACACTCCACTCTATTCTTTAATTCGATTCCCGGTAAATTGCTCGAATGCAATTGCTCGAATGGAAATTGCTCGAATAACAAGATGCTCGAATGACCAATTCCTCGAACGTCAATTGCTCGAATTACAAATTGCTCGAATTACAAATTGCTCGAAAATTTTTATAAAAGTTTTATAAAAGCTTAAACATTAATTACTCATTCTTTAAAAAAATATTTATGCAAGTCGGGAAATAAAAACCATAAATCAAAATAGGTCATAATAAAAAAAAAATATATTTAAGTTGCCAGTGGTCGAGTGGAAAAGGTCGTTGGTTTTATTTTCGGAAGTCGGGGGCTTGAATCTTTTTAATCAATTATTTTTCAAACTATTTATGGATTTCTGTTTAAAGGCACACATATATGTAATTTCTTGAAACCCTCTAACCCATTCTTACTAAAAAAAATGGGCGTAGCGATAGTGATAAGCTAACCGTTTGTTCTGTCTTAGCCTTAGTCTTCTGTGTTCTGGAAAAATATAGAAACAGTTTGAGAAACTAATTAACAAGCAGTTCTCTTAGAAACACTTCTGTTGAGATAAACTCCATTAAGAGGTCATATGATCCGCATTTGGAGCGAACACGGCTAAAATAAATACTTACGAAAATTATTTCAAACCAAGCAATTCGAGCAATTTGTAATTCGAGCAATTGACGTTCGAGGAATTGGTCATTCGAGCATCTTGTTATTCGAGCAATTTCCATTCGAGCAATTTGCATTCGAGCAATTTACCGGCTCCCCTTTAATTCTAGCAAGTTATTGTATACGTTTGGTGAGAGTTTCAATCATTGATGTTTCCTCAATAATTTTAAAGATATTAATACTTAAAACCTTAAATTATGGAATATACTAAGATGATAGCAATGATAATTTCACAATTTATCAGTTTTCTTACTTTTGTGTCCCTAAAAAAATTTGTGGAGCTTGCAAAGCATTCTCTCAGAAAATTTTGTGTACAGATATGTACCTTATTTTATATTTTAAGCATAAACGTATGAAAATAGTTCAAATAAAATAGTTGGACTTTACCCGAGAATGCTTGAGGCCACTGCAATATAAAAACGACACGATACGGCGACGGCGATACACTTAATTAAAGGTTTCCGTCCGCATGGAGTAGTATGGTCACGTGTGGAGGGAGGAGGGTCACGTTCCCTCCATACTTCATAAGAGACGATTTAGAGGGTTGACGGTTGCTTGCATCACCCTTACTGTAGTGACAGAGGCTTCAAATCATTACAGATAATTAAATTGAGATAAAAATAACTTCGATATACTACTTGTTTGTGTGACTTGTGTTTTTTGTTCAAAGAAGAACTGAATGTCACCTTTTTCTAACAGAGATATTAAATTACTTTCTCGCACAAACTTTATATCCTAATCAATCGGCCAGAATAGACTATGGAATTAATTCCACGCATTTTCAAACTTAAAAGTTACTCTGTATTAAAACTGTAATAATCAACTTCATGAGTAATATTGTTATTTCTGCACATTTTTTTTAAAACTTGTGCTTGTGCGTATATGCTGTGTTTAAATAAATCTAAATGGCTTTTGACAAGGTACATTAAACGTGTTCTTTTTCTTCACCTTGATGATAATGGCGACTAGTTTTTTTAAGTAATTTTATGCGGTCAGATTAATTATTAATAAAGCTTTTATTCAATATCTACAAATAACCAACAAACTTTATTATTTATAATCAGTATCTTGGTTATATAATATTAGAAAAGAGCGGTTAAGTGGTATAGTATTAGCTAGTTGATTAATTGAATTGGAATTTACTTATAACGTTATAGTAATAAGGTAAAAAAAATAACAAAGTATTTAGTTCTAAAATATTTTTTTTAATAGTTGATAGCTATTTCGGCGTATGCTTTCATCAGAGTTTTGTTTAAACCAACATTTACTCTGCTATACTGGCTTAGAAGAGATACATAATACATCCAGTTATTTACTCTAACTATGTCATTCATCTATGGATGTATTGTGTATCTCTTCTAAGCCAGTATACATAGCTGCTTAAATGTAGGTTTCAACTCAAACCAACCATTTAAAATATATACATCGACTGTGTAATGAAAAAGGACGTAGCCCACACGTATCGAATTTTACAGGAGACACAAAAAACGTCTTTTGGTGATTTTAGGCTGAAAGCAAATTATGAAATATACACAACCCTGAAGTGCACGGAGAATGATACACTGGTTTTTTATTGACTTAGCCTTATATTAATTTAATATATTTTTTAAGAAAAACCTTTTTTTATGTCCATTTTCCTGGTTACAATTTTCACAAGCCTTTATTTTCTCAAACTTAAAAACTAAATTTAGATACTAATTCGGCATTTTCAGCTTTCATCTCTTTGATAGAACGTGTGTGGAGTTGTATACATTGTGATTATCTAAAAAAAGCTGTTTTGGAAAAACTGAGGGTTACGTCCTTTTTCCTTTCCACAGTCGATATATTTTTAGTACTAAATACTTTGTTATTTGTTACCTTAGTATAAGCTAGGTTTGACATTTATTCAATAAAGTAAACGGACATTTACATACTGACAAAACTTGTCAATAAATTGATGTTACTGCACCCCATATTTAAGTATCACTGACTTCAGATAAAGATACCAGCTAAAACTTTAAAAGCTTCCACATAAAACACTCTTCGACCGAGATATAATATGTATTATAATAAGAGCGTTAAAATGATACCTACTATAAAACTTTAATGTCGCGAATTAAAATTGCCGTAAACGATACGGGGGGGGGAGACTTTTATCAAAGTAATTAACATGTTTCATTACGTAGCTCTCATATTAAAAACAAGCGTCATGAACAATAATGGAATGTTAAAAACTGGGTATTATATTAAAATTTGGTATGTAGCTTTGATATCGAGATCGTGAATTTTTTCATTGCGACATTGTGAAGTTTGTGTCAACTTTGCAACAGAAATTTTAATTAAAAGGTTTTACGCCACAACATTTCGAGAAATTTATTTTTAGGCAGTCCGCTCCAAATAGGTTGCATATGAATTTCTAATGAAGCATTATATTAGAAAGCTTTGAAGGATTACTGACAATCTCAAATTATCTTTTAGCGAAGTTGAGGATTGAAGACAGACGTACATATCTACGATTTTTTCAAGTTTGGATGAGGTAGATG
Organism: Himalopsyche anomala; assembly: GCA_031772345.1. NCBI lineage: Eukaryota > Metazoa > Arthropoda > Insecta > Trichoptera > Rhyacophilidae > Himalopsyche > Himalopsyche anomala. The sequence goes on from CM062821.1 coordinate 39,629,513, forward strand.
AGAAAGGTTAAAAACATCATTCATATATACAGGTTTGTAATATGAATCCATAAATCATTCGGCAATTCGAACTCTAAAATATCTTATTTTTCGATTTTGGCTGTATTATACAACCCAAAGTGAGCTTTTACTGCCCCCAGGATCGACTTCCGCTATCCTCGTTTTGTCGACAGTTTAAAATTGACTACGTATGTAAGCTTCTCTTTACTACGGAGCCCCTGTCTTTCGCTTCGTATCGGCTACCTCCGACATAGCTCAAAATATCTTTTACAATTTATCGCACATAGGTATCAGGAGTATTAAGGCTATTATGAAATTGTCTCTGTACTTAAAATCCTAGACTCATCTTACAATGTATTTTATTACACCATGTGATACGTATGCAAAAAAAAACTGAATAATAAAAGGTGTAAACAAAATTGTTGTTTACACCTTTTATTTCGGTTTATTTTTGTATAAATAGCACTTAATTATTCTTATCAGTTGACAATGCTCGCAATGAGCGAAATCGGTCCTGACCTTTTAAATAAAGTACAAAGGAATATTGTGTTTTTATTCTATTATTAAACAGTTGATTTGTGCTGAAAAGAGTAAAAATATTTAAACAAAATAATGTCGTATTCGTGGGAAAGGTGAATATCTCATATAAAATCAATTGAATATAAGCGAGCAACGCCTACTTACTTTTCGCATAAAATGTTTCCAAGATATGCCAATAATTGATTGCTGAAAAATTAATTTCTCAATAATGTTTTAGCTACAATTAAAAATCTAAAGAATTTGTAAGAAGAGATTTTTCAAACATACGAAACACGTGATACGCATATTCACACGACAAGTCGAATGACTACTTTATCATTTTAAGTTTTATGGCTATTTCGGATAATTAATACAAATGTTAAATGTATATCCCATCTTTTAATAAAAAAAAAACAGAAACCTTTTGAATTTTAATTATAGTAAAAATTAGGTGGAAAGTGCCTAACATTTATTTGGCTTGTCATGTTTTCTAAAAATATACCTACTTCTAAGTTATCTTCGAATTATTTAAGTGTAATACTTCACAAAAGTACAATTTCACGTCCACCTTAACCATTCACATCCAGAACGGAAAGGTAAGGAGTAAAGACCACGAGCGATAATAATACTCACTGATCCCATACACTTGGAAAAACTTTTGAAGCGTAGATACCATATAAGTCTTTCTCTGATTTAGTTCTCCGGCAAACAGCGGAACTATATTTACACTGAAAGTCTTAACACCGGATCCGCCCTGCTGCCACTGCACATTTTGTCAACTGTGAAATAATTGTGTGAAAATTATTTGCTAGAGTTAACTAATGCCGGTCTCTGTTGTCTGATGCTAAGAGCATCACCTTAGCGATCAGATAGATGGGTTTAGATTCAAGTCCCAGCAAAGTTGAAATCAATTATTGAGACGCTGTGTATCATGATACCTTTTTTTTAACTGACATTAAATCAGTAATCAGGCGATAAAACCTGATATGAATATAATTTTAAGAAATTTTAAATATCACTTTATATATATATCGCCAAACGTAAAAGTATTGAAAAACTTATCTTATATTTATTTGATACAAAGTACCTTGTGTTAAAAAAACAGTTATTCCAGATATAATCAAACAATTTCTGTACATGCATAATTATCTAAAATACATATTTATGTATATATAACATAAGTTAAGTGGATAGGGCAAGTAGAGTTGAATACAAAATCGTATAATATGTAAACACTACGGGTATTTGATTTAAATTCATAAATTATTTGAAATATACAAATCCCTGTACACACTAGATGTTTGGAGTTAGGTGAAAAAATATCAAAGTATTTTAGTTTTGAAATAAATAAAAGTCTCTTCGACAAAACGAAAGGTTCAGCAACGGAGTTACAAGCAGTTCTCATATAAAGAAATATTTCTGTTAAGATAAGCTCCATTGGGAGTCCATACGCTCGATCAGTGGGAGCGGGCATGGTTAAAGAAATATAATATATTATTCAACAGAAAATCTCGAATGGAGAAAATGCAACAAACATTCTGCAAGAGTGTTCGGTACTACTCGATGATAGTTGAATTATTCAAAATAACAATATAAACACGCCTATAATATTTATACATCCTTAAGTTGAAGACTCATTCACAAGGCAGTATGTAAACTTTCTCATTCTGATAAGTAATTATGAAGAGATTCCCCTGTGGATCAGACATTGTATATTCTACAGCCTGCCGTATAAAATCGGGCGGGTGGGGGGGTAGCCACCCCCTGCCCCGTCTGAAACTCACAACCGGTTTTCGCTTCAACTTTGCTCGAACATTTAAACAACAACACACAACTCTCATACTTTCTGCCCAATTTCAACTGCCTGGTTATAAATAAATACCTACAGAAATTTTGTGGGCGTTACGCGGTTCCTGCATTTTGGCGATTTATTTTGATGGATGACGCTTGTTGGAAAATTTGCTCACGTAAACGACTTCTTGTTTACAGTTAAAGATAATCAATCCTGGTATTTTCAGGAATAGTTCTCTAGATTTTAAATAACAAATAACTATATAAAGAAGTTGGTAGACCACAATTGCACCCTTGAAATAGTATAAGACAGAATAGGAACGACAGGGATGACAGCTTAAAGTAAAGTAAGTAGCTGTTAAGTAGGAATGCCCTTGATTTAATGGAAATTTACTTAGTAGCAATGCATTTTTATAGACTAGAAACCTCAACGAATAATGATTTTCGAGGATTTTCAAATATTGTTGATAACTATAATATCAGTATAGTACAGTTTTTAGAATCATTATAGAACTAATTATATTTCTTTTTTTTTCTTGATTATAGGCTAGCTTTTCAATAGATATAGAAAACATGAACATTACTTTGTTACTACACACTATATTATATTGAAATTAAAATGAAACGTACCCGTTAAAAATTATTAGGTTTTCGGTTATTTTAAAAACGAGCGGGTATCCGGTTCTGGTTCTATCCAGATTGGAGACCCTATCTCAACTCACAGAAGCATTGCAAATACTGCTTACTCCAGCACACTCTATGACCTATGTCATATCAGATTAGTCTTGAAACACTGCTCTTAAGGGCGTAGATCTTTTTCTGATAATTGATATTTTTGTCACGCAATACGTGTCGATTGCAAATAATTCAATCAGATATCCTTAAACAGTGCGAAATTTATAATTTAAGCGGAAGAATTGAGTATACATAATATAACTTATCTGAAGTATGGTGGAACGGTAAAAAATACGTGTAGTCACTTAGCATTTAAAAATGTATGGGTGAGGTGTAATAAAGGCAATGCAATAGTCATTATGGATGCATTACATCACCCATTAAAGACGAAATAAGCTGCAAAACGTGCTGCCACACATGAAATTACATGACGCTTCTTTTTGGGGTAACCATATGTCAAATAAATTATATGTATCATAAATGTATCTCCGAAGAAAGTCAAAGAAAAAATAATGATACTAGTTAAACGTCTGAAATGTTATACGGAAAAAAATACTAAGTTGATAAACACGCTCTCACAAACTTCATTTCACGATTTTGCGAAAGTTCACTGCTTCTTTTGTAAAAAAAAAATTAAAAGGAAAATATCGCGTAACAACGAGTAAATTGCGTTAAAAAAAGAAACGGTGCCGTCCAAAAAATTCGCGTTTCAAAAAATCTCGTGAAAAAAGAACTGGGTGTATATTAAAAATGAATTTCCATAAAGCTTTCAAACTATGGTCATACTATAAATACTTAAAAGTAGCTAGAATAAATAGTCAAGCAGTACCTAATAATACATAAGTAGTTGTCTGCTTATACACGTATATTATAAGACGGTCAGTTAACCTTTAGTTATGAGGGGCAGACACGAGACATGCTCCCGTCACGTGACTCTCGCGCTGGACAAATGGGACGAATCAACAAACCGGCTTTCATTGTTAACCTTTGCGAACTTTTCAATTGAAAGTCGCTCGTCTTAACAGTGGTGTCGCGACTACTGATTACTGCAAAACAAACTTCGTCATTCAAACAACTACAATTCATTACATGACACAGCAAATTAGCGGTTTCTTTCAAAACAATCAGGAAGAAAATTCATCCCATCGCAAAATTACAAATGGTATACGTTGAACGTCTTTTATTCTTCAATTTAAAGCATCGAATTACGTAACTTCAATATGGACTTATAAGCTCACCACAAACCTATTAAGACTCTCTAGATTGTTAAAAATAAATCACTGAGACAGATACACAACGCCTCATGGCAGTGAAAACCTTTAAAGTGATTTTGACTGTACATTGTTTTTCAATTGATTTATATTTAATATAATATAAACACTCGGCGATCAAATCATTTTTAGAGTCAGTCAGCAACAGGTAAAAAATATTCAAGGCAAAAATTGCTACAAAATAAAAATAAAACAATTGGTCGAATAAAACTGTCTTGCATTCATTGAAAGTGGTCATCGAAGGGCTACGCGACATTGTTAAACTTTTTAGTGATACTGCCTTTTACTGTGTCGTATAGAGCCCATCAAATTATACAGCAAACTTATAATGGGCAGTATAACAAACAAGTGGTAGGCTTAATGTACACGGCGATTTGAATATTGCACGCGATTATATTAGGCTGCTTTAAAAGTAGACACGAGCTGATGCTAATCAAGCTGTTCGCCGAAGAGCCATCTTACCATCGCGCTGGTAGGTGGCGGCGCCGCCGCAAAGAATATTCCAAGTAGCGTTGTGGCAAGGCGGAAAATTTCCGCTGCCGCCAAACTTTGCCCATTTGCTGTTGGGAAAACCCAGTTGTTACCGAACAGATATATTACCTACAGTTTGCCTTACAAAAGTGGGGAAGGTTTTACTACTTTGGCGAATGTTCGGACACACCGTCGGAGATATATTAGTAAAAGAACACGTATTGAGTGGATATTTTATTTCGGGGATTCGTGGAAAACCCACAATCGATAGCGCACTTTGGAAGTTTTCTTACGGAGAAGATAAAAAGATGTGAACACCAAGGAGGCGTAATCTTTTCGGTGGATTTTGCGGTAACTTTATGGAAGCTTATTTTAATATAAAATTTAAGAAGCATCATCAAACGCAATCTCCTTAACAAAACATTTCTATGTCTTAATAATTTTAAATGTACATAATTTTATACATTTCAGCCGATTGGGATAGAGAAAAGAATTTTTTTTCGCAAAAGAAGGAACGATTTTTTTTTTGCGATAAAGTCAGCGATTTTTTGAGATAGTAGGGATATAAATAAAAGCAATCGCTCTAGTCATGCCCAATGTTCCCTCTAAGCTGCGCGCGCGCGCGGTCGCGCAGCGATTTGAAAGCCCCCGCGCACTCATTCCCGGTTGGCGCGCACTCCATGACAACTATTCAATTATCATATTTGAGTCATGCCAGGTTTTGAGGATCAGATGTGTGTAAGGGAGTAAATAAATTTGTTTGAACTCGTGGACATGACTCGACTATAGGTCCAGCAGTCCAGTGTTTACTTAGGAAACAATAAATATAAGACATACAAGAGCATCATATTCATCACAAAGGTGCCTCCAAAAATTCAACAATGATTGCAATCTATTCAGAATAAAATTGTCCCGTTAAGAGTTTATTCCGTCTATTTGCCATTGCACACAGTTTTACTTATGTTGGGTCACATCGATTTCGATTGTGATAAATATGTTGTCGGCAAAACCTATAAATGCAGAAGTCTATAGAAATCCAAAGCATTAACGACAGTCTTATAGTTTCTTCAAAAATTATGCTTTGCAGTCAAAAAATCAATTCCGTGTAGGTATGGATCGGAAAAACAGTGTGAAATTTTAAATGGCTGATCTGTCAACGAATGACTGGAGTGAATTTATCGTCAGAATATTTATACACAATATCATAGTCAAGTGTCTGATTTTAAATTATATTTTACACAAAATTGAATATTATTGTCATCAAATAAAATAAATAAACTCAATGAGCACTAATCAAATTCGCCGCAAATTAACAAAAGAATATAAAAATGCTGTATGGTCCGTGGTCCAGAGGTCAACGTCGCTGGCTACGGTTACGGACGTTACGGTATTTACGAGTTACCTAACAGTTGTGCTAAATCCACAACTATTAGGACTCCATTTGTCCCACATTGGGAGCGGACATGGTTACGAAAATAAAAAAAAAACAAAACAAACATCCATTCCCAAGGTATCAAATTAATCCTAAAATTTAAGAAATTAACATTTTTATATCAACTTGTCGTGAATCGAAGGCGTAAAAGTGAAAAGGAGTTCTTATGATTTGTTTGTACAGGCATAATGTAACGATATAATGAAATAAATAAAAACGACGGTACAAAAAGTTTAAAACAAAGTTAAATTAGGTACATTTAGGGAAATTCTTTTATGGCGAAATGTTTTCCATTATATTCTTTATTTAAACCACTTGAAAAAACAATAAAATAATAAGTGCACCGTATACATTATCTTTCTCCGGCTATTTCAAGATGCGGACATAACTTTTTCAACGAAGAACATTGACGTCATTTTATTTTTTCAAGGATCCATCTACGGCCGGAGTTATTATTTACGTCATATTATACGAATGTGGTGGCCATATTTAACAAAACGACAGTGCATTCAAAAATTTTATGTTACCAATATTTACGCATTGACAGAAGTTAATTTTAATAATTAGTATAATATTATAACGGAACAGCTTTATTCGTCGTAATTAAAAAAAATCAATTCAGCCTATAACGTAGGACGTATGTTTATATTGTTTATTTATTCGGCGGTTAATTGGTGAAAAATATTTTTTAACACGAGGGAAATAGATAGCCAATGCTACTACTTTACTCATTTTCTAAGAGCGGTGTACATTTTTTTCTTGCTCTGTTAATACTGCCGAGCTTCTTATGTTGGGCAGACAGGCAGACACTTTAGTTTAAGAATTAAAGAACATGTAAGATGTAATAATTTTTCAATTTCGCTAGAAAATTATCACAATTTTGATAATAATAAAAATGTAGGTATACATATTTCATAATTTAAATAATGAGTTGAGAATGAAAGTTTTCGAATTCGTAAAAATCACTAATAAAGCTAAATTATTAATAAATAATATTTTGAATACAACAGCCCGTTTGCCACTTCTTAAATTATTTCTTATTAGATTAAAAGCTTAGAAAAGCACTAGTACTCTATTTGTAATAAGTAATTTCATTGTTATTAGTAATATTATAGTATGTCCCTAACCCTTTCACTGCGTTCAGTGGAAGGAAAAAACTCCAAACTCTATTTTGAAATTTAAAGGTTATTAGTTTATTATTATTTTCTGAAGTGCATATTTTTTTTCATGTGTAGTAAACACCACTGCTTCTCAAACTAGAGTCCGCACGTATTCTGCGGGGGTCCGCGAAAAGTTTCAATTAATTTGCTTTAATTTTGGATGGTGCGACAGCATGAATGTCAGTTAATTGCAAAAAAGACTTCATATGTAAAACAGCATTTTCGTCAATACGTTTCCTGAAAATTAAGCACATGTCATACTTTTCCACACGGACTTTGGAATATTCTTTGCCAGTAAGCATTTTTGACAATGAACCAGATATTGATGTGTTATGTAAAAACATGCATCCATCTTTATATATCAGTTTTTTTATTTGTTTTTAAATTTGCTTATAAGTAAGTTCCAGTTTATGGTGATAAAACATAAACATGAACGGAATAATGAGACAATAATGCCAAATAAAGAAAAGATTTTGACGACCAAACAAAAAAAAATCCAGGGGGTCAGATTTAAGGGGCCGTGGCATGAAAACGTTTGGGAAGTACTGAACACTATCAAAGTGGCAATTTTTTACGGCTGTTCAAAGCTTCTTCATTAAGTTTGCGTTAGATAACCACTAGTTGTTGTCTACCATTTGTTATGACTGCCGTTCATTTGATCATACTTGAGGTGTTTTCAACTGCATATATCACGGAATGAACGTTATATCTCAATTTGGCCAAATAAGTTGACCTCCTATGTACAGAAATGTATCTTCAATGTGGATAAGATTGTCCTTAATAAAGTAGATTACCAGACTTTTGTTACATAACTATAAGCACAACCATTTATACCATGATTCAAAATTTTACCTTCGTAGCCACTATTAACGCTGAAATCAATATCATCGTATGCTGAAACGACAGATACTTAAAAGAATCTTTACGGTGAGACTTATCGAAAAGCAGATACGTTGACATGTCTTAGTAATAAATGTTAAAGTAGAGTAGGAAAGGCGCAGAGATTTCGGCCAATTTCAAATTATTCAAATACATTATCCAAATTGAAATTGGTTTTATTTCTGTATACGATTAAATACGACCTGAAAAAAGATCCGATTGAAAGATTTGACTATTATTACAGCGTAACTGATTTGGGTATTTGTAAATTTGATTTGAAATATCGACTTTAAATTCCGATCACAGAATGAAACGCCGATTGAATACTAAACCAGAGCATCCATGACTGCGACACGCTTGTGTCATGACATGTCATGCGATGCAACGCAAGTAACACAGGCTCGGAACGAAATACATACACACACGTAAAGCTGGATGCACTCGGTGCAGATTATTTAATTTCATTCAAACACAGATTCTCAACTAATTCGTGTCAACATTAACAATATTGTATTTTCATCGTTTTTTATTATTATTGTGAGAGTAAAGTTTGCAAAAATTTCTAAAACATGGAATGAATAAAAGTAAAAATCACCACAACCTTAATAATAATAAAAAAAATGAATGGCTCAAATTATGTACATTCACACAAATTTTATCAACGGTGTAATTGTACGCCTGAAGATGCTGAAAGGTTTAACCTGGGTCGTTAGCGACAAAACTTGTGTTAATGTATGTTACAAAATTTGTAAGATTAAAATTTAATATCGAAATTCCACCAAGCACCTTCATTTAAATTTTAAGCAATCTTAATAGTTAAGACTTCAGAGAAAAAATATATAAAATTTTAATTGTTTCAATTTTATATACACCTACACGTGACCACATTTCCTAAATATCCTTTGCTACGTGGATTCAGACGTGGGCTGCGTTAACAAGGGGCTCGCTTAATCTCAAAGTAATTCTCGGTGTTCTGGAGAAACAGTGATTTTTTATATCAATCTTATGCAATTATATCCAATACTTAAATAAGCAATCGATTGTTACTCAATACACTTATAATATGTAACAATATACAATTTGTATAATTAGATGATATAAAGGATGGTGAGGCGCGAATGTATTTTTTTTCAAAGAGGGACGTAGTAACATAAAGTTTAAAAACTAGTGGTATACAGTATACACTGATCACAGTCATCACTCATATTCGCAAGGATCGCAAGAATGAAAGCGGCGGTCTTAGTATTTTTCTTATAATAAATGTAAATTGAAGGCGCTATCTGTGGATGCATTAAATGATTAATCATTAAACGAATAATAAAAAATCGCCTTGAAGTATATCCGAATGCACATTATTACAGCTATATAATTCTTCAATACCGTACATTATATTAATTTACAGTACAAAATAAGTCGATAACAAGGCAAACATTGTACTTTATACACTACATTGTCTGGATCAGTGTCGGCCAAACTATGTGCCGCAAGAAGTCCCAAGTAGGGACGCCAATCCCGGGATCCCGAATCCCGTAACCCCGGGATTGGTATGATTCAGTATTTTCTTATGGGAGGGAGGCGTTGAATAGTTTTATAGTGGTGAAAAGACGATGGCCTCACTCAATAAAGAAACGATTTATACAATTAGCAAACAACTTGTAACTGTGCTGATATTGAAAATCAAACATATAAAATTGACTCTCAAATTGTAAATCTCATAAAAGATCATTGTATTTTCTTAGATTGCTTTATACGAATCATAAAAATGTACGCAACTGAACTTGTGTGTAGTTTTAGATTGACAGGATGCGCACATATTCCATTTGGACGCATATGGGAATGCAGTTATGTTGGATTATAATAGAGTGAAGTGAGCAGAGCGATTGTGCGGTCGCCTTTATTCACAACCATAAACGCATAATTTATGCAAATTTTATGTTTATACAATATTACTATTTCCGCGACTTTATCGAATACCACAAAACATAATATTATAAAGCATTACCATAGAATTTCTCTTGGCAAGTATTTCATTATTTTTAAAAATTCTTTTATCGCGGTCACAAAAGTAAACAAACTATGATATTTGAAAATCATTTAAGTATAACAAAATGTTTTGTCAATATTGAATATTATTTTTCTATCTATCACGTAATGAAAAAACCAAACATTTACCGAAAGAAGTCTGCCAGACTTTAGAGCAGGGGCTCTCAACTCAGACGTGGTCGCGGACGTATTTATGGATTGGAAAAAAAAAAGTAGTGGTGATCAAAAGTTACATTATATACTATGCGAGGACAGTTATAAAATAATATTTTTATTTTTGTTTTTTTATAAATTAATGCTTCATGAAAATATATCGGAGGGTTGAGAGACTATGCTATAGACTCTTTAGAGTGGCACTCGTATGCTAAATATATTTTTATTTATTCTGCATAGTATGACACGTGATTCGCCACTTTGAGAAGAATATCCCGACTTCGTGTACCGTAAGTTTTTTTTTCTATGATATAAGCATTGATGCTTATTATGTATTTATTCTTAACATATATCAGAAATTCTGAGTTGAAGATTTTTTCAGAAAATAAAATTTAAATTTGAAAATTAGTTACTAGTTACTACAAAGTAGCCGCCGAAAATAATTGACTAAAAACAAACCTTCTTTGATAATGAGCCCCGAAATAAATAATAGTTTTGATTGCGGATATAAAATATGAAAAAGAAAATACATCAAAATTTGAAATCATGAATGATTGATGTTTGCATGAAGCTATGAGTTACGATAATGAAACCATGACGGTCGTTATTTCCATAAATTTCCAACAACCAGTTAAATAATTCAAAGTTTCAGTTTGACGATAATAATTATTCGTTCTCGATAAATTTGAAGAGAAGTTAGAGTAAGGGGGTGGATAGAGTTGTATCAAGTCAATGGCGTTCGTCGACGTTGCCTCACGTCAAGTCCCCAATCTGGTTCGAGGACACGCAAATACGACAACCAGATGGGGCGGCAAATGGAGAAGTTCCAATACAGAGTCAAATTCAGAATTAATCGTAATCCTTAATGATATTATTACGAATATAAAATTTAAAATAACTTTGATTATTCCACGTATTGTGTAACTAACTGTGACACGTGTTTCTTGAATTTATTTCACGTTTGTTTCACGAATTATAACGAATTATTACTTATAATTAAAAGACAACATATCTTTTATTAATATGTCTGGCTCGGATGGACAATTTCACACAAATGTTGGACTACTTAGTGATTAATGATGTTTTTAAAACCATGTCCGCTCCCAATGTGTAGCATATGGCCTCCTAATGGAGGTATCTCAACAGATGTTTTTTTTACGAGAACTGTTTGTTACTCAGTCGCTCAACCTCACTTTTTTTTTCAAAATGAGTAGATGGGGAATAAGTATAAGGCTAGAACAGGACTAGTGGTTAACTAATCGCTATTGCTACACACGGTTATTAAAGGATCAAAAGGATGGGAGGAGAGAAAATAATGTGAATTGACATCACAAACACCCAGTCTTCGAGTCAATTTTTGAATAAATATATTTAGTCTGTAAGATAATCTGTAAGAATTCGTTATATGACATTCAGTAAGGTGGAAACACACAAAAAATACATATTATGTAATTGCTTCGTACATTTTTAACAAAAGAAAACAGTTCCAAACATAAAGTACAAAAATAAAACCACATCAAAATAAAGTATGTAATATTTTATTATTTATTATGGTTCGCACCCTAAAATACATTTCTGTTAGACTAGTCAATAAAAAAAAATACTACTGGGCGTTGAAATAATTATTTTATTCGATGAATAAAAAACATTTCAATGAATTCGATTTCACGCCCCACCTATCATTTCGCTCTCGGCGTCAGTCTAGTAATTGACCCATTGTCAACTCCGTACCTGTATAGGCAAGCAAGCTAGTTCGACTAGTGGACACAAAGAGTTGTTTGGAAGAGAGCTTTTCATTTGTGAGAGCCAACATTACCGGTCGGAAGAACTCCTGGAGTTTTGTTATAGAACCATTACATTCATGATTAATTAAATATTACATAAAAGAATACAAACAGGTATTTTTAGTTTTCAGTGGATGGAGCCTTTCACAAGATCTAATACAAAGAAATGGTATTTATTTTATAATACTATAGGAAATTATTGTTAATTACCTTGACTTTTTCGTCGACCATTTCTTCAATCGGCGTCGTCATTTTCTCTGATGCCTCGACCTTCATATTTGTATGAGGTCAAACTTCACAGTTCATTTCCACCCAACGATAACTGAAACAAAAAATCCGTATTATTATATGCTCGATCATTAAGACGACCAGATGGGAAAGGACTGGCGAGGGTGTGCAAAGAGTGCCTTCTCACAACTGATGACTAAAAGGTGCAAGTGCTAGAAAAAAATATAGTGAATAGTTTATATCATACAATGGAGATACACAGACCAAAATTAATTGATAGATAAAAATATGAATTAAAGAAGGAATAATACAGTTATTCAAATATTGTAGTAAACGTTGCAACATATTTTTATAAATATGTTTATAATTAGGAGCATTACTTTTAATTTACCCATTTTTTACTTAAATGCTCAGTCCAGTCTGCTCCAGTCCCCCGAGCTGGAATTTACAGAGGCATGCTGTTAGCATATGCAATCAAGTACGGCAAAGAAGTACTAGAAAGATTCCAAATATCGTGGCGTGGTTTGCTATTATTTCTTGCACGTGAATTGTGTCCAGGACTTCAACGGAATTACTTTTGCATGTGACTGTCAAAAACAGAATGTTTGTAACTTAAATATTGTCTGTAAGCTTTACATTCGACGACATTATTTTGTTTTGTCTTAAATGTTTGATTTTGGTATAAGGACTAAAAGTTTGATTTCGCTGGAGATGGTTGTGACATGCTTGGGCGTAAACAAACATGTAGGACATGTTTCAAAACACCGATTTTTTCTCTTCATTTGTCATCGATATACCGTTAAGCGATTATATGACTGGGAATATTTCTGGGAAGCAGAGTCAGTTGCAGGTTCTTATGAAAAGCCGCAAAAGTGAACAAACATAAAGAAACATAACATCAGTTATTTTGATGGATATGCCAAAGGGGCAAGAAAGAGACTGAAATAAAAGTTTTTCCTGGATAATTTATTTAATTAATATTTGGTTATGTCAATTAAACACCAGTTTAGAAGTCTCCGTGCACTTCAAGGTTGTGTATAATTCATAATTTGCGTTTGGCCCAGAATCACCAAAACACCTTTTTTGCGCCTCCTGTAAAATTTAATATGTGTGGGTTACGTCCTTTTCCCTTTCCAACGTCGATATGTATTACATAGTTTTTGGAAGACTTATTACGTCATTACAATTGTATGAAATAAGTCATTACGCTTACAACATGTCGCTTACCCCGTAACATGCCGTCCTAAAAAAATCACGTTCCCTGCCACTAGGGCTTCCAAACCGGTTAAAACCGAAACCGGTTAACCGGTTTTTCGGGTATTTTGAAAAACACCGAAAACCGGTTTATTTTGGGCGGTTAACCGGTTTAATAAAAAAATCTTTTTCCGCTTTGAACACCACGAGATTTTATTTAACTATTCATATGTAGAGTATAAATATTTAAAAATGTTGAATATAATAATAGTATTATAAGTAGTACGATATAATAAAGTATTTTACTGTTCAATTGTCTAACTTCTGTGACATATTAATAACAACTATGTAGTCGAAATCATGGACAACTATACTGCTTTCAATCAAATATCTGTAATACGAAAGGATTCTCAAAATATTAATGATAATAAAAACAAGTGAACCTTATTGAACCAAAAATACGTTCATCATTATATCTTTTAAATGAAAAAAATATCCGAACCGAAAACTTGTATTGTTAAATATTAGTAAACAAAAATTTATAATCAACATTTTTTTCACGTATTCATTTGATCTTTATTAGTCGGATTATTTATAATTATTATCAATATAATATTCGATATGGAACTTAAATATTGTATAATATAGATTGCTATTATTCCGAGAAAGTAGTAAGTACCTGAACTTAAAAGATGGCAATTTATATTCACTTTTTTTGCAGCATACATACATGAAAAGGTTAAGTGACCAAGCTCATGTTTTATTATATCTTTCAAGTTATAAAACAATTCAATTTTAAAACGTTTTTTTTTTTCTAACAATCGGTGCCATAAATCATCAGCTACTTTAAGGAGTCGGTGTCTTTCCAATATGCACATGTGGTAAAAAAAAAAATATTAAAGACGAGCAAAAAGGTATTCGAAGAGTTATACGATTGAACATTAGCTGAATATGCGTTACATTTATTTTAAAAAAATATTTAAAAATGTGATAATGTAAGGCATACAATCGTAAGGACTCGAATGCATGTTTGCGCTTAGTGAAAATTGGTAGTTCTAATTTTATTGACTGTTTTTTAAGTAATCAAAAAACTTTTTTTTTAACATTGGTTAGTGTGGTACTAAAATTGGTTTTTTGAATATAAATCCGGTTTAAACCGGTTACCCGGTTTATTTATTTGAAAAAAACCGAAAACCGGTTAGTTTAAATGTACGGTTAATTGGAAGCCCTACCTGCCACGATGTCAACTCAGATTCACTTTTTACTGACAGTATTTAAACCTATGTTAAAGGCTAAAAAATAATAATAATAGAAACCCTTGAAACATGTTGCTTCTATTTGTAAAGATGCAAAAAATCGCGTTCTCCGTTAAACTTATCATTATAACAGGTTGTTCTCGCTTTTAACTATTTGAGATGTTTGTTCTTCTATCAAATGTAAATTCGTATATCTCTATCGCATTCTACCATTCAAATATCGATAAATTGATCGGCAAATCACAAAATCGATAATTTTGTGTAGTAGACGTAATATTTTTGATTTTATAATTATATATTTGAAATTAAAACTACTTTTTCTAGGAATACCTAAAATGATAAATGCTTATTGACAATATTAAGAGAAATATTGAATGATTTAATGGCTGGCTCAACTAGCTATGCCTGCATCATGGACATGGAGGTGTTAAGAATGACACGTATACATTAAAAATATTGAAAAGAAAAGTATTAGAATCGATTTGGGTTACATAATATCAGTGTTTAAAAATGCGGTCCCTATAGTGAGGGTCTTTAGTCTTTGGATTTAACATTTTGGTAACCTTTGTAATAGCGATAAAATGTTTTTCCACTAAATTATTTACGCCGTGAATTATGTGTTCTCTATTGTTTTTTTTTCTTATTCTACATAGCACTGAGAATTAATATTGTAATAAAAAAAGCTCGGGAATTCAATCTTCAAACAAAGAAAAAATAAAGCATAAATCTTAGCTTTCACTGTTGGTAAACAAAGAGAAAAGAAAAACTGTGAATACTAAAACACAATAAGACGATTTAGGGACAAGTATTTTTCTTTAGCAAAAGAAAGCGATACACCTATTGTTTTCTTTAGTACTCATAGTTTGTATGTGTATTAGGCGTATTTATAAAAAATACATATCAAGTGTGGAAAGGGAAAAGGACGTAACCCACAAATAATAAATTTTACAGGGGACAAGAAAAAAGTTTTTTAATGGTTTTGGGCCAAAGGAAAATTATGAAATATACACAACCTTGAAGTGTATGGAGACAGATAAAATGGTTTTTAATTGACCTTTTCCTTATCGTCCTAATTTCTATTTTCAAACTTAAAAGCTAAAATTAAATTCTAATTCGGCATTTCAGTTCACATCATTTTGATAGTACGTGTATCAAGTTGTAAACATTGTCATAGTCGGAAAAAAAATAGTTTTTAAGAAACAGTAGGTTATGTCCTTTTTTCTTTCCGACATATAATATATTTCCACAATGTTCCCGCCGAATTCTTCGAAAATATACAGTAACAGAGTATTGATCGGCATACCGTTACACTATAAAATTCACTCAAAAAGAAACATACTTTTGAGATGTATGTATATAGCAGGTATAAAAAAACAGCTTCCGGTAAAATGCGTGCGAACTTTGAAATCCGGAAATTCGACAAAAACAATACAACAGATTAAAAAATAAATACCCATCAACGACATCTAGTCGTGCTTGGAATTTACAAAAAATCGATTCGTTAAATTGCTAATTTATTCGTGATTCTTCAATGATTTATTTTATAAATCACTAGCCTGCTCCCGACAAGCGTTGCAATGCCACTCAAATAAAGAAAATGTTTGTGCTTTAATTGTGTCTATCGAAGAGCATGTTTTCTTTTTCTGTCTGTTTGACGTTCGCTGCCGATTGTCTATGGTACGACACACGTGCCATCTAATGTAAGTTAATTGTACTATAACCTTCGCGCAAGAGCAAGCATACGTTGTCAAAATGAATTGTAGGGCAGACATACAAACATTGATTTTTATAAATTACATAAGACTAACTGTAAGTTATTTTTACGATGCTTATAACTTTCCCGGAAGTGCAACCAAAAAGTTTGTTTAAGTCTTATTGCAATCGGATGAACGGTGTGGCAACGCATAAAATACGAACAAACAAACATTATTTTTTACATATTAGATTTTTAAAAATCACTAAGTAATATAATATTAGCTTTTAACTTTTTCAAAAGATAATAACTTTGAAAGATGTGCCACTTACAGAGCATTATAACAAGTTCAACTATAATAGTTTGAATTTTTATAGAATGAAATACAATGCTATTATTTCATTTTTATAATAAAGTTGATTATTACAAAAAAACGTCAGTTCGATCAATGATTTTTAAAAAATCGTAAATACTAGATTTTTGGCTGAGCCCCCATGACATCCTGATAGTCAATTTTAATATAACTACCTGGATAAATGTGGGAAGTCATAGATCGGTTTTAAATATGAAAAGTAGCTTCTATGTGTACATCGATTGAGGACTCGAAACGACCGAAAATGTGAGGCTTATAAATATCTACATATTCGACATTATTGGCTAAACGTAAACGGATATTTTAATCGTGACTTTGGCATAAAATGTATCTCAACCCACACGGACAGGTGACTTGCGAGAATTCATAATTAATTAGATTTGGGTTGAAACCCGTAAACTAGGTTAAACCCTCCGAATACCTCAACGCTACCTTTAAAACAATGTACTTACAACACATATTTATTTACAATTGACAATAGGTGGGTACAACAATTTCTAAATATTTGAGCCCATAATGGTTATTATTAATTCCATGTCGCATGTTGCGCAGTTATAATATATTTGAGAGAGTCGGAACTAATATGTTGTTTAGGAGAACACAATGATATTTAACATTTTAATCGTTCCTGTAGAAAGTATACATGTATTTATGGGCACAGCCGACAGGGCGCCAATAAAATGTGTGAGACTGCACCGAGAAAAATTATTCCGAGCGAGGAAAATTGTTGGATTTGTTCGTTTTCATGGGTGTCCAATAGGGCTGGTTAACTTCTTCGGTCAATTTCGAGGCATATGGCGAAAGTTGTATCTTAAACCAGCTTTCGATTGAACGCGTAATATATAAAAGTCTACATCGAAGTTTATCATCAGTACAATTTACAGATATAAAGAAACATCTAGGTACCACTTTATAGTAGTCGAATTAAGTTGTTGATGTTACTAGTGGGATAAGCTTGCAAATAATATCGGCAAGACCAAGTTTTCGTATTTTTGAGAAATATTTCTGGATGGAAAAATGTATCTGGATCAAATGTTTACAACTGAATGACATTCACAAAAAGTTTTCCGAAGCAGTGGCGGATTACTTCATAAGAGCACGAGGCGCGCGCTTGGGGCCTCCAATATATGTGGCCTCAAAATAACACAATTATATTCTATAAAACCCACATGATGATTTAAATTTAGTTTTAGTAATTCGAACGAAGAGAGCCTCCACATTTGATTGCGCTGGGGCCTCCCAATTGCTTAATCCGTCACTGTTCCGAACCGAACATACAAGGAATCGTAACATATTTATAAAATTAAGCAACCTAAAATACTTTTTTCAACATTGATACAAATAAAAAAGTAAAATTTTGGACTGTAATAGTATTTTTCATTTAAACAGCGCTGGTATAAAATTATGCTGATTTAATCTTCATCACATTCATATTTATTTTTCTTTTAAATGGGTGCCTAATCTAACGATACTAAATAATTGTTGATACCAAAATTAAAAAATATGTAGTTAATTAAGCAAAAACAATGTGTAGGCCATAAAATTCATCAAATATATTGTATGCACTAAAAACGTACATATTAAATGATTTTTTAACTTTTAAATATATCCCATAAAACGCAAGAAGGTTTCTATAAAATGCAATATTCGTCTATGTATCGAGTCTTCATTATTATGACTTGCCTCATAGTAGAAACTCTAATCGTTAGTGAATATGTGAACACTTAATTATAATTAATAAGAAAAATCTGATTTTGATACGAAAGTTCAATATTATAATATAGGTCAAGAGATTTAGTCACTGTGAATCTACTATTTAAACCAAGGACAAAAAAAAACATAATTATAATATGAATTCAATAATCATACCATACAAGTATTTGGAATTATGTAATATCGTGCTATTATCACAATACTTGATAAAAAATAAATAAACAGTGACCCAAGAAAACATTTATCTACCAAACACTAGACTGGTCCACTATATTTTTGAATGAAAACATATCGTAATTTTACTACTGTGTTCGCAAGGACTATTGTTTTTCGATGACTTCTTAAGCATTAAATTGTATAATTGACGTGTAAATAATGTCAAATTAAACATACCTTTCAAAATAAAGCTGCAATTTAAACTTAAAGATAACACCGCACCCTTAGAAATAAAAAATACATTTCACTTTACTTAAGTTATTTTGGGTATCACTGAGTAACACTGTATATAATTCAACTCTCATCGATTTTTTGATAATAGTTTATTTCAGAAAGTTTGTAAAAAGTAATTATTCCTTTGATTATTATGTTTTGTCGCGACAAAAAAAAACAGCTGGAAGATGAACTGTTCACGAAAACACTTTACTCATTTGACATACAACCCCTCGATTCACAACAAGCAATAATTGATGACAGTTTTGCCAACTTTGTAGCGATTGAATTAATACTAGTTGTTTTGGTGTGTGCTGTCAAGTTGGCTGCAAGAATGACACTACAGATGTCTTTACTGCATGGTAAAAAGCTTTTGTAATATTTGTACAGATGGCAGTATAGACACTAAAATCTTGGAAAATAAAGTCGCAGTCAAAATGATTGGTATTTATTATTGTTCAGTATTAATTAATGTATTTCATTGTGTAAAAGTTCAATGAGAAAAAAAAGTGTGTTTTTCTTGAGATGCGATTATTTATTGAAAAAATAGGAGGCCACTTCCTAAGCACGCCACTGTGTCCCTGTGCATTTTGTAGAAATAGATTTTATAGGAATTGAGTATTTAAAAATGCTTAACTCATCTGAGATCTTTTTAAAATCCTATTATGCTTGATTTTATCAATTGTAAATAATTCACATAACAATTTTTCTCAATTATAGATGTCACTGTAGACCGTTGCATTCGACCTTTTTTCTTCTAGTGGAAAATATTTTTAGGACAATAAAATTAGTATTTACAAATAATGTTGATTATTCCAAATCCAGCAAACATTTAGAACAGTGGTTCTTAGATTGGGTTGCGGGAGATGTTTCTTTTTTGACGTATATGTGTATACTAACAGTGTATATTAAATGAACTAAAAAAACAACGCAGTCATTAAAAATTCATATTTTATGTTTTATGTATACGTAAATGTTCGTATAATTTTTTCAAAAAAAGTATCAGGCAGTAAATGTATTTAGCGAAATAAATAAATCGTTCAAGGAGGAACAGATCACTAAAAAGGTTAAAAGCCACTGATTTAGATAATTCTGATTCACCGCTCGCAGCACGCATATTAATTTTAAGGGAAACATTTTTTACAGAGATATTTACTACTAGAAATAATAAGTAATTTACTTCCGAGATAGAACCTAGGACCATTTTTTTAACTTTGATTTGTTATTATAGTATAAATAATAATATTAAACAAAAAAAACTTATTTTATAAATAAAAAATCACTACTCATAGTGTCAACGTTTCCAATTCCTACTCACAAACGCCACTGCAAACAGGGACTTCCCGTTGGCATTGGCAAGTAGGCCTAGGGGCGGCAAGTTCTAGGGAGCGGCAAATGATCAGAGTTTTTTTTAAATGACTAAATATTTTTGACACACGAATTTGGCTAAGAATAAATATGATGCCGACAAAAACATTTTCAATGGGAATAATATTACGACCGATGGGTAAACAGTAGTTAAATTTATCGCAAAAATCTTCTTTAAATATGAGATTTACCGATCTCAGCACAATAGACGGCAGATAAGATAATTTCAAAAAATATGGTAAAAACGCTGTTTTAAACTTTGTCTAGGAGCAGCACATATCCTAAGAACGTCACTGACTGCAAAAGCCTAATTTAATAATAAAAAAAAACAATCATAACTCAAAAGGGTTACGGTATCGAATTTCCACACTAAGGTGTCACTGCATTAATAATACTTACTAGCTGTAAGCCCGTTGACCTCAACGGGGGTATATTTGTTGCATTTTTAAGTATGTAGTCAGAAAATTACAAACCTATTTATTGAATAAGCCAGAAATTCTAAAAATAAAATAAATATATCTCGTGCCATATATCGACAGCCCTGCCCTGTAGTATTTAAATTGTAAATTATTGAATTTTTGGAATAATGTTTAAGTTTGCTAACAATCATTTTTCGTAGTAGCAGAAATTTCGTAAATTATTGTATTCTTGGAATATTGTTTAAGTTTGCTAACAACTATTTTTCGTAGTTGCAGAAATTTGGTAAATTATTTAATTTTTGGAATAATGTTTAAGTTTGCTAACAACCATTTTTTGTAGTAGCTAGAAATTTCGTAAATTATTAAATCTTTGGAATAATGTTCAAGTTTGCTAACAATCATTTTTCACAGTAGTAGAAATCGACCTCGGCGCATATATCGACAGCCCTGCCGTTTTTAAATTGTAAATTATTACATTTTTGGAATAATGTTCAAGTTTGCTAACAATCGTTTTTCGTAGAAGAAGAAAAGGGTACCCGAGGACATCAGTACGGACACATTTGTGGTTTGTGATTTGTGAAAAGTGAAAAGTAAAAAGTGATTATTTTATCGACTATTAATATATAGATTTTATTTATTGATTTGGCATTTACTTGGTAGAACTCCATTTTAATAGGGTAAAATATCAAGGTATTTCAGTTCTACAGTTTTTTTTAAAAAGTTAAAGGTTGATAGCTATTTCGGCTTACGCCATCGTCAGAAATATGCTTTAAACGTACATTTACTCAGCTATATATACTGTCTAAGAAGAGATACACAATGCATCATATTATTCACTCTAACATACTAATTCGAATTCTAATTACAATATTGCACTTATTAAATGTGATTTTAGTGTTACAAAGAAAGATAAGCAGTCTGGGTTTTTAAAAACATTAATTAGAATAATTTAAACTGATATTTATTATTAATTATGCTACATTAATTTTATTAACTATGGCTTTAGTGTTTTGAAAAACAATAAACAATGTGGGATTTTCCACAGGTAAATTAGGAAAAAATATATTGATATATAATATATAGATTTTATATTAAAATGAACTTCCACAAAGTTACCGACGAATCCATCGAAAGCATAAACAATTAGAGAAAAAATGATTGAAATTATGCAATAAAAATGGTGGGTCAGTTCACTTTTTCCCATCATCCTAACTTGGCTCACTTTGCCGTATTTTAATCTCGTTGATCCCAATCTATCAAACTATTTCGCTTACTTTATTTATATTAGTATTTGAGCATAAATTTACCTTGTCCAAAGCATAAACTCGTTTTCTCGATATTTAAAACAAAAGATACAAAACTTTTAAAGTATCGGGATAAATTCTAAATACCCTCTGTTAAAACGTAAAATATTTAATAGCCGTCAGCATATATGACACACATGGAATATTTGCATTTAACTGTCGAAACTATAGTATGTAAAATATACCACATTCATCGTTTGACAGACGTCACAATATTCCATTTTTGAATCTTGAATACAAACAATCGAAGTCAGTGTGAAAATTTTGCAAATATCGTTCCATTTTCGAATGTTTGATTTATATAATGTATTTTTATCGCTGCCGATCATTGTGACGTTAGCTCAGTTGATAGGGAGCTCGACTGGTAATCCAGAGTTCTGCGTTCGAGCCTGGGACGCGGAATTTTTTTTCAGCGATTTACGACAACACGAAATGTGCTTCTTCAAATCTCTACACAAATATATATATATATGTAAGTGTATTGAAAAAATGTGTCTTTAGTATGAATAAAAAAAAGGCGACAGCGGGGCTGGGGAGTGGGAGGGGATCGACTTTCTTGACGTCATCGAAAACGGACCGACAGACATACGTAAATACTAACATTATCGAGTATTAATATATAGATTTTTTGACAAAATATTACACAATAATTTTAGTACACAAACACATTTTGTGTTGTTCAATGAAATTATAAATATTTGTTTTTTTTTTAAATCTATTCCAATAGCATTTAATTTGCGTTTCCACACATTTAGAATACATATGTAGGTAACACGAGAAAACTTTCTGGGAAACTCCTATAGTTAGCAAGACTTATCCAGTTAAAAACACGACATTTTATAGACAAGTAGTCAGTAGCGTAGCAAGGGTGATGCGGCATGGGCGGACCGGCACATTTTTGGGGCGGAATTTGCAAAATAAATACAATATCTTTCGATAAATTATATTTATAAATAAAAAAAATTAAGCCACCTGTAGTAAGAACTCTTAGTTCATAGATAAAAAAATATGTGAAATAAAGTGATTTAAAAACAAAATTAGAGGAAATATTGGGGGCGGCAAATTTAAGGACCACCCTGGCGGCAGGATCCCTTCTTACAACACTGCAAGTAGTCTGAAGTCTTGGTGGTTAACTTCATAAAAAATCAATTTGGAATCATTGTCATTAGGGGTAAGAGTCACGGTCTACGGAGACACCAGTACCGTTAATTACAAATCATTAATTTGCTAATACACAAAAAATCGTTTGATTGATATAATCTAGCTTAATAAGATTTTTTAATCATCCCAGTGGATTTGAATCGTTCAAATTATGTGCATTCTCACAGATTTTGTCACTAACGACCCGAGTTTCGCTTTTCGCCATCTTCAGTCGTTCAAGTGCACGGATGAACTTGCACCTTCAGTCGAAATCTTAAATCATCCCAGTGGAGTTAGGCATTATTTATTATCATAATGTAGTAAAGTGTATTTGTTAAAAATGAACAGAAATCCAGTGGCGTGCTTAAGCAGTGACCTTTAATATTTTTTCAATAAAAAATCGCATTTCAACCAAAACGCACTATTTATTTAAAAATATATTTATCGTTAACGCAATCATTTATATCGATAACATTAAGTTTTTTTTTTAATTCTCCATTTAACAGATACTACATATTTCAAAATTTAATTATCTGCAAATGTCCAATAAAAGCTGTTTTTTTAAACTTAATGTAATTAATGTATTTGATTTTGCTAACGTTAAATATTTTTTTCAAAAATAAATAGTTTTAAATTTTTGCACTTTACCAACAATTTGGTTTTTTGAAGTTAGGTAGGTTTTGAAACTAACCTTTTTTTAAAACGAGTTTTCTCTGTATTTAGAGAGGTTATGAAAGTGAAAGATTTTTTTATTCTGTATATATTGAAATAGAAAACAAGTTGGCATCAAAATTTGAAAAAAATGGTCTTTAGGTAGGTCTTGAAACTAAGATCCTCAAATAATATATCGTGTGTAGAACTTTAAAAACGTTTTAATTGATCCAATTATTTCATACAATCCAATTATTATCCCACTAACCGCCTACCTATGGTAAAGACGGATTAGCGCCAATGACGTGCAGCGCACATCTTTATTTTTTTTAGAAAACTATATAAAATGTTAACGAAAAGAAACAGTTTATTGTCACCGAACTCCTTTTCTAATTTATCCTAATAATACATTTTTCCGATTAATAATTATGTATTATATCAGAACATTACAAATTTTAACATTCTGGCTTCTGTGCTCTGAATCTACTCTTCCTTGAGACTCTCGTGAGGTTTCACCATCGTGAGTTCAATAAATTAATATATTTACTCTTTCTAATATTCTTGAATAAATAGTATTTTTACTCAAACGTTTTTTACTATATTTTTCTCCCGCAAAACAAACCTTTCAATGAACATTTATAATTTATGTACAGATTAAAATTATTGTCTCGCTACCTCCTTTGCTGCAAATTAAATTATTTCCGTGCAGGTGCTACCCTGAACGCTTGCTTCTCTCTCCCGCAAACGAAAGCGGTCGCACATGCTGCCTCTCTCTAACTCGTGCAGGACGCGTGTGTGAGATTGCAGTGGGGAACTTTTTCCCACGAAACGGCGCCCGTCTCATCAGCGCACTGGGGCGCTGGCCGATGTTGCGGTCAATTCAATGAAAATGATAACTGCAATACCATTTCTCTTAGTATATTGCTATTTTCCTTCCCCTTTTTTTATATCAGCGCGAGAATCGAGAAATAGATGATATTTTTTCCGGTTATTTTGAAAACTTGGGCATTTTTCGAGACTTGTCCGAATGGACGATGCAATTGATCATAGCAGTTTTCGATAACCGCAAGTCTGTAATATGCTATCTCAAAATAGAATAAAATAATTCAGACTGTTATTATTGAAAAGCACAATGAAGCCAAGCCATTATACGATACAAATAAAACTTTACACTCTTTTGAAAAGTACGTATTCAAATCAAAAACAATATTAAACATATAGGTTTATTATTATCAACCACTTTACCAATAACAATTCATACTAGTGTTAGCTTTCAATTCGTGATGAAAATGTATTATTTTTAAATATTCTTTTGTTAACTGTTTTAAAAACACAATACACTGATAAATTACATATAATATTAGAGTGAATTTCATCCATAATTATTTTACCGTTAACGATTTCGTAAAACATCAATTGATGACATTGCCTGCAACTATTTAGAATAATCGAGGGAGCTTATTATGCATAAGAGTGAAGTCAGGTATCGCACTGAGCACTTGTGTATAACAGCATAAAAACTTGCATACGATGAAAATTAGTTTAAAATTATGATAATAATGAATTTACGTAATTTTATAAAAAAAAAATGTAAATAAGTGCATCGGGTACATTATATATTGTCCAAATCGTCATAAGTTTTGACATTGTATTGTTATTCCTACCACAAACGCACACCTGGACGTTAGACAACCGCCAGAAAAACATCTTATCGATTCAATTGTTTGGTCAATATTTTAAATTTGATTTGGTGTCCGATTTCGCTTACAAGTCCAGCCGACGAGTGGCATGAAATCCATTCTTATTTTGATTTTAATGATTTTTAGATTCTATATGGAAGTCTTGCCGTTTCACCGTGAATTCACTAAACAGATTCATTGCGCAGAAGAATGGTAAAAACACTAGGTATTATAATAATTATTTATAATATGTAATGAACTTTTTAGACAACCAATCATGTTTTACAACATTATTTATCAATACATAGAATGAATTTTATTATCTTCTGAAAATCTTTTATACAAATGTATACATCGAAACAACTAAAATTTTAAGCGTCCTCAGCATTCGCTATAAATTTCGATTTCGATTAGCATAATTATGAAATACGTTTCATAGAAATATTCACAATTTTATTTGATATTCGTACTGACACGATACAATAAGATAGATAATTAGAACATAGTTATAGTCTGTTGCAAATGTTTTGGATTTTTTACCTATAATACAGTGCTACGATTGCTAAAATTAAAGTGCAGCGTCTTGTTAATATTATTCCGTCGAACTCTGCAATTTTAAAATGTCTGAAAATTGATCTTGGAACACACCAAAATTACGGTCATAGACATAGTTACCCTGTTTTACTTTTAAAGCAGGGCTTCCTTCGAACCGGACTGAACCAAAAACCGATAGCCAGAAAATCCGTTATTTTTGTCGGAATAAAAACCGGAAACGAACTGAAAAAACATCGGTTTTTCGGTTCGGTACATGCTCTAACACGCATGTTAAATTCAACGCGCAAAAATATCATTACGATCGCGTTGACACATCTCTAAATAATTCTCAGAATTTATAATGTATTTATCAAAAAAAATATTGCTATGGTGGTGCAGTGCAAGTGAAACATAACCATTTGATTTGAAACGTGGCGCCGAGCTATCAAAGTAGCATAAAATGTTGTATCAATATAGTAGAAATAAGATTTTCAGTAAAAATAAAAACATTTCAAAAATCAATCACTCGGAGTGAACCCGAAAACCGACCATGTAAATTATGTTTTCCAACTCTATTCGACAAAACACAAAAACGACCGACTGCTAAATTTTATTGAGAACTAGCCGGTTCCTGGCAAACGTTGCAATGCCACTCAAAGAAAGAAAGTGTTTGTGTCTTAATTGTGTTTATTGGAGTTCATGTTTTCTTTTTATGTATGTTTGTCATTTGCTGCCGATTGTTTATGGTACGACACACGCGCCAACTACTGTAAGTAAATTGTACTATAACCTTCGCGCAAGTGCAAGCATACGTTGTCAAAATGAATTGTATGACAGAGATACAAACATTGATTTTTATATATAAGACCAACTGTGAGTTACTTTTATTATGCATGCAACCTTTCCGGAAGTGCAAGCAAAAATGTTGTCAAAGATGTATTGCAATCAGATGAGCGGAACAAACAAACATTTATTTTTATATAATAGATATGGTGTCAAAATTAGTCAACATTATTATATCGCTAATTATTGATGAATTATTATTTAGCTTAATAAAATAGAATATGGATTTAAATTATATTGCAAACACATTTTTTATTGTTAATAATATTGGTTAGGTTAGGTGACAGATTGATAAAAAAAATATAAAGTTCATTGAATTAACTTATGGCAGTGATTTCCAACCTTCATGTTACTACACCTCTCTTTGAAGAAAAAAATGTCTTTGCGCCTCCCCATCATTTATTTCATATAGTAATAAAGGCACGATTTGAAGAGTAAATAAATATTTTGGACTCCTTGGCGCGCCTCCCAGGTTGGAAATCGCTGACTTAGGGTGTATGATGGAAATTCAATATCAATATAAATTTGAATGTGAAGTTCTTTACAGCGGTATATCTCTCTTCAGATCGAAGTAAATTCCGTCGTTCGAAATCATAAATTGCCTTCGATTTATCTTCTTATCAAATGACACCAATAAATAGGCATTATGGTGTAATTACAAACATCGGACAATTACAATACCGTGAGAAAATTAAACAAACGTTATCTCGATCCGATTACCCTACGAACCCCCCCATCATTTGCACAGATAAAACGTACAAAAATATATGTCGCCTTGGTGCACATATTTAATTCATTTAGGTATTTAAAAAGGGTGGTGTAAAGTGGGGGAGAGAGACTGATAGCTGCTCTGCGCACTTTTCGAAAACAATCAAACGCGATTGAAAACGTATCCAACGAGTAGGTAAGTTCCCGCTTCCCCCTCTTCCTTCCTATCAAGTGCGGAAACGAGCGTGGGAAAGAGATATGCTATCGAACGTATTTATTACTTACCTTTTAGTAAGTTATTATGTCAGTGGCGTCTATAAGATTATTTTCAATGGAAATAAACACATATAACAAATTAAAACTTTGTTTTGTATTTTTAAATTAAAACACTTAATTTTATTTAATTATGCTGCACTTTCTTCTACAACATATGGTTTATACAAATTTATTATAAATCACTTAATCTAATCAAATATCGGAACTCAAAGAAATATTGATATGATAAACTGAGTTGTTTGAGCTTCCGATTGGGACTATGAAAGCTTATTGTTACATTGAAATTATATGCAATATTGAGTGTAATGTCAGGGACAATCAACCTTGCACAGTGGTTGATGTTGTGTATACATAACAACTTATATAAAGTAATAAAACCTGCATTGAAACTATTTTTTAATGTATTAGTTCAGTCGTGTGAAACCTGCGGCCTTTTGGCTACTCTGATGCGGCCAATTCTTCAATTTTTGTAAGTTCGTAAATTCCTGAGATTTTGGATTCGAAAATTTTTGGAAGAGCTAAAAAATATATAGCTCCTGCTCTGGTAATTTGGACAAAGCCGTAAATTCTTGGATAACCTAAAAAAAAAAGGTCCCACGCTGGTACTTTTGGGAAATCCGCAAATTTCTGGGCTTTATAAATTGGCATGAATTTGTTTTCGGCCAAAGATTCCTTAGTCAATGTTTACTGCAGCCTTTAGACAAGAAAGGGTTCCCCACCCTTGTATTAGCTTAATAAATGTATTAAATATTATTTTCAAGGTTAATTGCAATGGCAACAGCAGTGCCCTGCAGCTTAGGACACAAAAGATCTAAATTGTACTTGTATAATATATATGTACTTATAATAAAAATATTTCATTAGAACATTGATTAATTTTCATGTTCAAGATGCATTCCATAGGTAATGAAAATTTACTTAAATATAGTATATATATATATTTCCAAAACGAACAACATCAATTCAAAACACTATTACAAATATTTGCGTTCATATTTTTTTTCAATCACGCCCCCTCACAATGTGTAGGACACAAGCTTTTTATAAAACGTTTCGATTTCAAAAAGCAGTTGTTTTACAACTAGACCTCTTTTTTACTAGGTTATTAAGAATAGAAGAAAGGGCCTTGTAAACGACTTTTCCCATACCCGTATTTCAGCACTGGTTGTGTGAGAGGGATGTAGAAATTATACACATATAATAATATATGTCTTCATTAAACAACATAAATCCATAAACCTATTTTTAAATCAAAATATTACGTTTTTCTTGAGGGGATGATATTCCGTAGATCTATCAACCGAATTGAGTGAACATTCAAGAACGTTGACCACGACTACCATCATGTTGATTTCGAAGAAATGTATTTATGTCTAAACTATATTATCTATCTGATTTGCCTATATCTATTTGATATCACCTGTGTGGTTGAGTGGTCAACGTCGTTGGCTTCGGCTACGGAGGTCACGGGTTCGAACCCCAGTACGGACGGTTTTATAAATTAATTTTTCAATCGATTTATGAATTTCTGTACAAAGGCATGAATGTATGTGATGTCTTGAATTCCCCTCTCCCACCCAGCCTATCATATGAACGGGGCGTATCGAGAGCGAATAACTAAACAATAGTCCTGTCCTTGCCTTATCCTTATATTCCTACTCTCTTTGTAAAAAAGAGAGGTTGTGCAACTGAGTAACAAGCAGTTCTTGTAAAAACACTTCTGTTGAGATAAACTACATTAGGAGTCCATATGCGCCACATTGGAAGCGGACATGGTAAAAAAACTGATTTAATAAAAATAGTAAAAGATTTTTAGGACTTTTTTAGGACCGGTTTCGCTCCTCACGAGCATTGTCAACTGATAAGAAAAATAAATTAAACAGTTAATTTTGCTTATCAGTTGATAATGCTCGTGATGAGCGAAACCGGTCCTGATCAAATATTTTTTAAGTGGAAAAAGTACTAAAAATCTTTTATTGTTTTTATTATAATGCCATTCCACCAAGTATTGACAGTGAACACCTTAAAAGTGAAAACTGATTTAAATAAAACGTTTATTATTACGTTTTATTGTTTTTATATGACTCATTTTAAATTAAAATTAAGTGGTATTTAAATCTTAAATCGGCAATATTTTTACGCGTAACAACTACACAATAGATAAAACATTGGATGAATATGAAAATTCTATTAGCTTTTTACAATATATAAACAGAAAAAGTAAATTAAAGTTTTTTTGTCATTTTTCTACGAAAAATAAATGCACGCCACTAACAAGGGGTGAGAGTGAATGTTTACATTATGAAATAAAATACGCGGTACGAAACCAACATTTAAAAAAAACAACGTACAGAGTAAAAGTGATAGGAAAACATTGTCATTATAATGGCTAGTTAGTATTATAGTACTATTTTAATACATAGGTATCATAAGAAAACATATACGGAAAAGATAGTAAATAAGATAATATTTGTCAGCTTCTGTATCATTGAGGAGATATCGTCTTCGGTGTGATGCAGAAAGGAAAACAAGTTTATCGAATAAAAAAAAAAGCTTCAAATATTTAAAAAATATAGTAATTTAACACGTAATATACAAATTGTACAACTTTATGACACAATCATATTCGTTTTCTTTGTCATTATTTTTATGCTATTGATAAAAGTTTTCTGGGGTATGAGATTTAATAGACTTCTGAAAAGTTAAATTATAAGAGTGGTAACGCAGTGCAAACAAAAGTTCAGAGATTAACATACAAATAATGTATGTGAATATGAATCAAAATATGTGTTTTTTTCTTTTCTGCTTGTATCTCTAACATATACAAGCCCACTATAGGTGAAGTGAGCCAAGTGGTATTTTAGAAAAAAAAAATAGATGCGTTATTATATTCTACACATCATAAAGTACTGTAAAAGTAAAGTAACCTCAGTTAATGATTAACGGCTTTCGTGTTTTATGTTCAAATCAGTACTAAATATCAAGCTTCTTCTGTCGATACCCAGGATTATTTACTTTGGATTACTTCAGCTATACATTGTAATAATTTTAATCTCTTAAATGATTAAATTTTGACAATACTCTATTTAATAGTTCGTTTCAAAATAATAAAAAAATGTAAAATATTCTTGACAAACATACTTTTATAGAAGATGCCATGGTGGCACGGATCCAATGTAACTTTTACCTGTTGTTGACAAATAATGTGGATCAAGTGGCGGATAAAAAAAAACTTCTACAGATAATATCAAAGAACAAACAAGCAAATCTTTTGTGTATCTTCGAAAAGACTTCGCTCTCCCACGCAGGTTTATCAGATTTTACCTTTTTTATTATTTACTCTTTAAGCCTGCGGTGATCTTAACTTCACTACTGTTTAGTAGCACATAATCTTTTGTATCGCACTTTTTAAGATTAACTAAATCAACCCCCTTTTCAACATTTGTAAAAACACAATATTCTTTTGTACTTCATTCCACTTTATTTTATATGTCAGGACCGGTTTCGCTCATTACGAGCATCGTCAACTGTTGACGATGCTCGTAATGAGCGAAACCGGTCCTGACATATTAAATAAAGTGGAATGAAGTACAAAGGAATATTGTGTTTTTACTAATATAATGCCTTTCCACCAAGTATTGACAGTGAACACCGTAAAAGTGATAAATTATATTTTATTCTAACTATGAAAGCGAATGCATAGTACATATTACACACGATTTTGATGTATGGTAGAATTTTCCTAATTGATATTTATGAACTATTGAATTAACTTGCAGTTTTGATATTCTTCGTTCCTTATCTTGGTGTCATTTTCTATCGAAAGTAAACCACCAAATTGTTGCATATTGCTATGTCCTGGACCGGTCGTATTATGATGGATCGAGACGAGGACATTGAGAGTCATACGGAAATTATTCAAGTTAATCTCATTCTACCTTCTCTTTGTATGCTTTATTTTTCTTAATGCAGAAAATGTGACAAAAGTACGTGTCTTTCACAAATCTTATGGACCTCATCATTTTCAGATATCTCGGCTTATTTACTCGCCGTTAAACCTCTTCGTTGGTAACGTTATTGCTACAAAGGCAAGGTTGTATTTTATGCTTAACGCGAGAAGCAAACTTACTCTCAAAAGCAAGCTGCTCCTCTACACAGCAATTACTCGACCAATCATGGTGTACGCTGCTCCAATATGGACGTATGCTCACCGTAAACATATGAAGACTCTCCAGATTGTCCAAAATAAATCACTGAGACAGATATGTAACGCCCCGTGGTACGTGCGTAACTCGCTGCTTCACAGAGACTTGAAAATACCTACCATCCGCGAGTTCGTTCGTGAAATATCACAAAAGTTTCACAGCGAGGTAGGAAAACATTTTAACCCAACGATCTCTGATCTCCACAACTATGACGAGACACTGCCTGAGAATCGTTTTAGACCCAGAGCAATCCTGCTCGACGACCCTCCATAGATCTTATGTCGTCTAAAATGGTCAATTTTAGAACGAACTTAGCATCACGAAAATGACTCTCTTTGTTTAAAAACAATTTGTATACTGTATGTGTGTATGTATGTATGCGCATGTGTGTGTACATGTACGTATATAGTATGGAGGAAGCATATGGAATGTGATTTGCAAAATAATGCATATGGAGTTCCCGTGAACTTCTTATCTCTGTAATGATCGCGCCCTTCCGTCTGCAAACGACGGTAAGGGGATGCAATTTACAATTTTTCAAAATCTTTATCGATGAAGGAGACTGGAAGAACCTTGGTGCGTCCTGGTACTTGAAGCTCCATAAATTTGATATCCAAAAAAAAAAAAATCGTTTTATGAAATCATCACGTTTATAACGCCACCCTCGAAAGTCTCATGCCTTTATAATCAATAATTTATTTTATAATTAATCTTTATTTAATTGTATTGACGCTTAATATATTGATCAATCAACATAATAAATATATTGATCAATCGATGTAGTAAAATAATTGAAAGGCAAAGTAAGAAAGTCTCCGTATTTATAACATTGGCAGTGGTATGCATGAATTCAATCCTTTTACCTGTTCCTTTTCCTTTTTTTACTTGAATATTGATGTCACAGGGCTGCGATTTTGTTATTGGTGCAGGTAAGTACTTGTTACTATACATCCACAAGTTTAGCGTGAGTCGTGAGAATTGCCCACAATACGAACATTTGACAGAATACACCTTCCCATTCATGCATTCAAATGAAAATAATGTAGCTTTTTTTCTCTGCACTCAAAAAAACTTAAAGAATATCGTGAGAAATTGAAAGTACTGCAGTGAGGATCGGAAATTTTAATTTGGAATATTACTTTTCGACATTTATTATTACACCTGTTACCCACACTTTTATTATGTTTACGGGTAACTATTTCAATAACATTTATATACCTTGCTATAGTGGTATAACAGTTCAAACTATAATTTCAGAACATTTTTATTCTTTTACCTTTAGAAACGTATACATTTTTAAATTATATTCATCAATGTGTGTTTGAAAAGAATTTTAATATCCTAATAAGTTAGTCAATTACATAAGCAAAAATAATAAGAAAAATATCGCTTAAAATTATTATAATTTATTTCATGCCTCATCTTTTCTTTTCATCAAACTATTCAATTGTTAAAAATCACATTTGTAGTACATATTCCTCAATAAATTACGGTGTTATGTGCGGTTTATAAAATTCTCATTATGAATTATCATCTTACGAATAGTTTGAATTACAAGTCAAAATTGAGTTAACACTTCTGTTACCTATATATGTGCAATTCCAATGAATTATGCAGAACATTTACTGACCAATAATTGATGGAATATAGTATATACAAAAAAAAAAACACTTTTTGTACCAATGCCACATTCTATATTAGCATGTTAATTATGTATTTGTAAGAGATAAAAAAAAAACATTTATAGATTATTTGGTAATCCCATCAATATATGGTAATTTTGCGAAATTCATTTTAATTTGTCTAATTATTTTTTTTGTTTCACCTTGTTATTACTTTTACTTTATTTGTATAAATTGATACTTCATTAATTGATATACTGCTCACGGTAATCGAAATCTGTTCGATAACTGGATCGATAAATATATGAATTAATACAAAAGTTTTTTTTTTCAATAATATTTTAAAACCATTTCGTTTTTAAATTCACCGCTTTGTGATTTTATTTTCATAAAGATGTGATTGTTTTTCTATAATCCATTTCAGATGCTAGGAAGCGTAGCTAGTACTTACTCGTCTTATTTAAACGGTCGTTGTTTGAATGACGAATGAGGATCACAGACTAACGTCACGTTTCCTGTTAGCGTTTTTTGAATATTTTTCGATAATGTGAACAAACACAGAAAAAGAATACGCATACAAAAGGGTGAACTGGTTAAATACGGAAGTTGACGGATGTTTTTAATAAGGGTTTATAAAAAAAAACCATTAAAAAATTATTGAAAAGGAAGACGATAGACGACGAGCTCTCTCGTTTTCTGTGTACGTTAAATATATTAACGTTATGTTATCAAATATATTCATTTTATACGCCCAGAACGGTGCGTGTGAATTAAGAATAGTTATTTTGGAAATACACCAAAGCTATTTGTGATAAATTTATATTTCTCAACAATAAAATATCTCAAACAAAGTATTGCTTTATTTTACGTTGCGAGCATTTCACTATAGACTGACGATTGGCGAAATCATTATTATTCGTAAACTTAAAAATGTACGAATAATATACATTATTTTTACCGTAAAACCAGGATCAATTGTCATTCATAAATTCCTTATTAGATTTTGAGATACTAAAACCAATATAATATGACAGTTGAACATTATCAAAAAAGGAACAAATTACTGTAAAATACGTTGAATAAGATGACGTCGTCTTCAAACTTAATAATATTAATAATATTCGCTTACAGTGATGTGTTGCATTTTTGCATTTAAATGAATCAACCAGTACTAATAAATCGCATTGTCCGTCGCAAAATTGATGCATAAGAGATATTTTATGAGATAATACAGTCAACGTTATTGTTAACATTATTAAACTAGCAGCGTACAACTGAATGTGTTCAAGTTTCTCTGCTTCTTAACGTCAAAAAACGTCTTAGCTTCTTACACAGGATGTTTTTTTTATTCCATTCAGACAATATTGTGTTGTAAGCGGTTTAAATAATCACTTGACATAGTTTGTACAGTGCTGCATCTATGTGAAAAGTACCTGTTCTATTCAAAAGATATAATTTTTAAATACGTTCAGTTTTCTAGTTTTATATCAATAATAGTAAAGTCAGTTGGATGCATTGATATTATACAAAATGCTTTCCACGCGTTGTTAAAAACGAATTGATTTCATAAAAACATCTTATGGTAATCACCAAAAGTCCTTGCTGATTTTAGTCTTGTCGCCACGTTTATATTTTTGAATTGTTGATAAATTATTTCTTCCGAATTATTATTTTCCAGGTAAAAAAACGTTAATGTTTTTAAAACATATTTGTAGATGGGAGGACGTAGCAGCTATTTAAGCATACGCAACTTAGTTTTACGGAAATTTGGGCGTTGTATCAGAATGTGTGCTCTTGATTATATGACAAAATGAATATTCAAATTATATCGCTATTAATTTGGAATACCTACAATGACACGTTAGTGTTTTGTTTTCATTTGTAGGCTCGTACAACCCATAAGATAAAATCACTTTTGAGTAGTATGATGTCAATTGTTATTTTTGATGAAAAGAGATAAGATTTGTAAAAATAAAGCAGTGTGATTATTAACCAACAAAATGGTCTTTATTTTCATACAGTTAATAAAAAGTGGTCAGTACAACTCGCGAGGAACAGGGGAGGGTGGTTGTTTCTGACCATAAAATCACACTTCTGGCTGATGTTGAATAATTCTCAATCCTGCCCTACTGTTAGGGTTGTCTTTTCATTCATTCAAGATGTAAAGCTATTCTAAGACTTTACGCAAGTCGTGATCCAATGCCCCACTTTTACTTCCGACTCGAATCTAGTCGAGAGGACGACGACCGGAAATGAGAGACACACGCGGCCTTGCTCTGGCATGCCGCAGCCACGCTGCCTGCGCTGCGCTCTACTTGCTTGCGTATTGTACGCTGTGAACTTTACTCCCGAGTAATGATAGCTACAGGGAACTACGATCTACGACTTTACAAGTGCAGGCCAACCATTAAAAACCAAGCCACGATTCGATCATTATTTCAGATGTTCGTTTATAATGGCTCGTATTTTTCCAGTCAGAATTTATATTAAATGGTCATAATATATCGGTCTGTGTAAATAAAATCAGCCATCAATTAACTAATTACTTGACACCTAACTAGGTTGTACGTTTATGTAGCTAATAGGTGAATTTGCTTCGCCATAATTCATTTTTGATTGCGGTGTCCACAGCTTTGAGATCAATTTTCCAAATTTATTTTACGTTTCAAAGAATGGACAATTGTGATGTTATCACTCATTAAATTCTGAAGACGTGGAATAGCGAGATCGATTAGATAACAACTAATCCTTTCGTAGTTAAATCCTTTCTCAAGAAATAACGATTGAATGAATAACAACTAGAACTGGTAAAACAACTTGTTTTGAGCTGCTCCATTAGAAGTCTTTATACATCTCATCTGGAGCGAACTTCGTTAGAATTAATTGCTTTTACAGACGTATGCTCACCTTAGTCTCTTTGGTATCGTTTCAATGTAAGTAGTTTGTTTCTTAACACTGTATTATTAATTTCAATTATAAATTCCGAACAAATAATTCAATATTAATTGATTTGAGTATGCAGTGTTATCGACAACAATCTTTCTCATAAGAGTTTACCATTTCATTACTCAATATCGTTTATCTGGCGATAGGTTAGTTTCAATCCAATTATCTTGCCAAAGTAATTTTCTCTGAGGTGACCATATTTTTTTTTTCTCATCATTTGAAAAATCTCAGCATTCTATTGCAACCCATAAATTTATGAGCTTAGAGTGTTAGCAAATAGTAATACGTTTATGCTGACATAAATTGTTAAAATTTCTTTTTTTTGAGAAATTACATGAGCAATCTGTATCCATAAAGATAAATGTGTGCTACCAAATTAATATTAATATTTTTATAATCCATGAAAATACTTACACAAAAAGTTTTTTTTTATACAAAATAATAAATAAGATCGATTACTTGTGTAAAAAAAGTGAGCTCGGAATTATAATTGTTTTATTCATCAAACCATTCATAAAACAAAGGTATCGTATGTCATCTTTATCTCTCCTATAAATTTAATATTGATTTTTTTAACTATGTCCACTCTCATGTGGAACATTTAGCCTCTTTATGGACGTATTTCAAAAAAAGTTTTTTTTTCTACAAGAACTGTTTGTTACTCAGTCGCTCAACCTCACTTTTGTTTTTAAAGTGAGTAGTAGGGAAAGAAGGATACGGCTAGAACAGGACTAGTGATTAACTAATCGCTATTGCTACACACAGTTATTAAAGGATCAAAAGGATGGGAAGAGAGGCAATAATGTGAATTAACACCCAGTCTTCGATCACAACTTTGAATTGAATTATTATGAAAATTAATTGATAATAATTAGATAAGATCCCGTTTATAAGCATGAATATGACCGTGTCAGTTTTAAAAAAACATATTTCTAAAAATAATGTTCACCTATTGTATCCATCAAAGAAAGCGCGATGCTAGGTGCTGCACCCCTGCCTCGAGTACTACGCTTTTCATTCGCGAGATTGAATGAATCGTGTGACCCCCTCCCCTTGCGACTCAGCGGGTCGCAGGGGCGGGTCGATGAGTTCCGAGTCCTGCGGAGGAAGATCCAGCGCACGTTGGCCGCCCGTCTGATCACTAGACCGACGTGCGCGCACGCGTCAACACGCCGCCCGGCGCACTGCTATACACGCTTACTGAATTTTCCTTTTTCCGACTTACATACACCTTACCTCACACTTTTATTGGCAAGTGAGTTTTTCCGCTAAGTGCTTTTCAATAGAAGTCTGCCGTCACAGTTTTCTAACTTCCTTAAATAAATAAAAGTTTTTTTGGCGTGAAGTGTTTTTCTAAAAAGTTTTTAAACGTCAGAGAAATTAAACCTAACAATAATTTTGAACTTTTTAAACTTCCCGACGGAAAAAAAAACAGTGCCATAAAATCGCAGTGAAAAATTGTGCGCTTTCCGGTAAAATATTACCGACGGATTTTATCATAATTTAAAAAAAAATCTTTAACGATTTATTATTATTTAGATGTGAATTTTGTATTGCATTGGAATAGTTTTTATAACTGCAGTGTCATATTGAAAAAAATATACAACAACAAAAAACAACAATCGTAGATCACGAAGCTTGAAAATTGTTGAGATTATTAAGATTTATATTATTGTTGGTAGCGATTTAAAAGTTAAATAAAAGGTGGCTTTCAAACGCTTGTATACGTCAGTGGAGTTAAACTATCCCTACGCCAGCATGGAGTACCAAACACTCGGCGGAGGAGGCATGGAGGGCGCCCCGACTGCTGCTTCCGGTCCTCTTCATTGGGGCTACTCTGGCGGTGGCGCAGGAGGCGGAGGATGGGCACCTCCATCTTCGAGACGTCCTTCTAAACGTGCCATGTCAGAAAGTGACGACTGTGACGATGTGTTCTCTGAGGAGTCCAGCAAAGACCAGTAAGAATTTCCTCTACTACATTCTTGCAGCTAAAGAAAAATAATAAATACACTAAAACATTTTTAATGTCACAATATTTTCAATCATATTTTTATTTTGTTAAACACTTTAAATACTATTTGTTAAATGTCATTTGTTTTAATTATTTATTCATCTTAAAATATTGACATCCATTTTTCTTTTATTTTTAAAAGAAAAACACTCAAATAAATAGCGCCTTTTATAATTACAATTAAACCGTTTCATTTTGACGAATTGTTAAATTTGTTTTAAATTATAACTTTCAGATGCACATCCCCCGGTGATGCCGATTCTTGTCAAATGCAATCGAGGAAAAAGCGTCGCGGCGTCATCGAGAAGAAGCGTCGCGACAGAATCAACAGTTCCCTCACGGAATTGAAGAGGCTCGTCCCCTCTGCCCTAGAAAAACAAGGATCCGCCAAACTTGAGAAGGCAGAAATTCTCCAGCTTACAGTTGATCATCTCAAAATGCTGCACGCTAAAGGTAAGGAAGATTTCAAAATACTCATTTATAGTTATTATGGAGTACATTGTTTTAAGTAATAAATCGCTTGGTCAAAAATAACTAAATTTTTATTACAATTTATAATAATGTAGGTCGTATGTATTATTTTTTCCAATATTTTAAAATTATTAAATCACCATTATTTGTTAAGTAAATAGAATATTTTAAATTATATACAAAAAAAAATGAACGATCATTAAAAACGTGTATTATTGATAATAAATACAGATAACGATACCAGTTCAATTAAATGAATACACGTTCGGATCTATTAAATATTACCGCTAGATTTTGATAAATAAGGCACTTCCTTTTTTTCAAAAATGAAAAAATGCGCAGTTAGTTCTGCGTTATGATTTTGAAAAAAAAAATCGCAACCTTCACTTGCCACTTCCGCCTTTTACTTTTCAATACATAATAAAGAGATTCTTCCCCTAAAATTTTGATACTCCGTTAGGTGTCTTTTGATTTTTTTAAGCTATATCATGAGTAAAAATTAATTCAATGAAACAACTTTTATTTGTATATCTTCGCTCATTTATAAAGGAAGAATCGAAGTTAACAAATCTCGAATGAGTGAATTTTAATATTTATGAAAAAAAGATATCTTCTATTAAAATAAAAACATGTATTTTAAAAGCTAAAAGCTACGCCATATATTTTGAATTAAAATGTTAACCAAGACAAACAGATTACTTAATATTTAATAACACAAAGTATCAAGTATTGCTTTACTTTATTCTGTGCTCTAATACTCATTACATCATTTTTAACACATATTTGATAACAAGCAGGTGTTTTTTAGGATATTATTTTAATTAATTACAAATTTGACTTTCATGACTGCACAATATTTCTGCATAATCTGCTTTAAAAAAATACTAATAAAAGATATTCATAATAAATCATCAGATTGTTGGTGAAAGCGTTTATTTAAAAAACAACAGGAAACAACCCTTTCGTTTTCATGCCCAAAACTTTCATCCTCAGTAACTCTTTTTCCCATCATCGCGCGGGTATCTATCAGATGGCTTTAAAATTATATATGTACTTCCATTCATATTATATATCCCGCTGTGACGAGTTCTTTTATTGTTAACCAAGTATCGAGTATTCTTGCCAAACGGATACAAAAAACGTCTACCTGTTAGGTGTTCATTAAATCCATTCACCGCGTAGAGACGGGGCTTACTACAAAATAATAATCCGAATTATAAGTTAAAAAAGATTGCGGTAATTTAGTCGTTGATTTTACCGTATGTAGTGCTCAATAAAATATAATTTTATTCTATTCTTTAAATCTGCAATGTTTGTCAAATAAATATAATTAATTTCTTCTGCATAAAAAATGAAAACACCTTATTAATTTGGTAAATTAAAAATGCTCGCGATGAGCAAAGTTGGCTCTGAACCAAAACCGATTTGTTTTTTTTGTTACTTAATTGTTTTCCCAGGCAGATTTGACCATAAACGATTTAAAAGTGGAACAAAAAAATATCATATAATACTATTACAATATCGACTAAACAAAAATTAAAAGCAGCTTCACTAAAATAATGTGTATACAAATTTGCGTTCTTTATATTGGTGTTCAATTTTTTTTATTACTAGTAACTAAGTGCGCAAAAAAGAGTTGATTGGGGTATAATCAAATCCTTATCCAAGTCGAACACGTAAATATATGGAGAATTATACTTTTTGAACTTTATATTAGTGATATAAAATGAAACTTGATAACTTCGTAATTACACTTGACACTTCTTTAAGAGACTAACAAGTTATCAAGTTGTATTTATATTTAAAATGTACTTCCACAAAGCTACTGTCGAATCCGTAGAAAATGTTATTTTACTGGTCTAGCCAACGGTTATGTGTTTTTGTATTATTATTTATGAGGCGAGCCCAAACAACTTCCTGGCAAGGATGGGAAGGACCAAAACACCTGTTAGCATTCGCGATTCGGGAATACCTGCATTCATTTTTTTGTTTTACGGATATCAGGTGGTGACCCAAAACATAATGACGACTCATTTCTTGAATAGTCTTTTTAATGGTGTGTTCTATGTTCATTCATGCTTTGGTTATACATCTGGTCAAATGCTACTAAGGAAGATCAAAAATTATTTTAAAAATTCTATTATTCATTCATACGACTTCTTTTGTTATTAATGAAATCACGGAATATTTTTTTACTAATCCCAGCATAATTGAAAATTATTTTATTTATAGGTATATATATATATTTATTAAGCGCAATAAACAATCACTCTTTTAGCGACTTTCATCTAGCTTTTTCAATCTAGTATACGATATTTCAATACTCTTTGCAATTTTCAATTTGGTATCTCTCTGATTCGGTACCTTTCATTTTGAATCATCGTATAATAATGAAATACAATATAAGTTTTGTAGAATAATCCGTTAATATTAAGATGGTGTGTGAGTGATTAACATTATGAATCGCATAGTAAAAAAGAATTTCGCGTGTTTTGTTTGCATCCTTAAGCTGCGACCACATATTTCTTGGCAATTTTTGTTAGACTAGAAACCAGTGGAATAGTGGCGGTAATGGGCGCGTTGTTTAAGGTTATATATACCGTTGCAAGATTTTTGTCGACTTCCGGAGGCGGACGAGCGGGTCACGCCGAGTGATCGCCACCCCACAGCGATTTCTGAACTGAATTACGTCGCATCACCTCACTTCAACCTGCTAATAATACCAAAAAGCACCGACAAACGAGCCCAATACGAATTCTGTTCAATGAGCCTTGTATTTATTTCTTAACGAATTGCGTTTACCAATTAATTATACTAGATCAATACAGTGTTTTTCACTATTAAATATTAGATTAACGTATGAACATAAACTAAATCCAATTCTAACGTACAATAGATGACTTACGAGTAAAATG
Source organism: Himalopsyche anomala (assembly GCA_031772345.1). NCBI lineage: Eukaryota > Metazoa > Arthropoda > Insecta > Trichoptera > Rhyacophilidae > Himalopsyche > Himalopsyche anomala. The sequence goes on from CM062821.1 coordinate 39,671,669, forward strand.
CACATTTAATCTGCATTTTCAGACCACTCAAAAAAAAATGGAATAAAAAGGATAAGAATAGTGCCCATTTTCCGGTGACTCGCGTATATCTAATAGTATAGATACTATAGATCAGGGTTTTCCAAACTATGTTCCGGGGAGCCAGAGTAGGTGCTCCGAAAAAAATTGGAATGGTTTTATACGCTGCAACACAGTTTTTAAAAAATCTTAAAAATTCAGCTAAGTGTTCCCTTATATTTTCCAAACTAGCGAAGTGTTCCATCCCAGAAAATGTTTGGGAAACTCTGCTATAGATAAACGATTTTACATTTTTTTTAAAAATAATTTTCCAATTTTAACACTTAAATAACTTTTCCTGAATAATCAAACAATCAACCGCTTAATGACATCATCAAAATATTTCGTAAAAAATGAAATCCCACAATCATTTATTTGAAATGCATCGACCGTAAAAACGACCATCACGTTTATCTGCGGTCACCGAGATCGCTTTACAAAATTATTATTTATTGCTATAAGAAATACCATTCTAAAGTTAAACTGAAATCATTTTTTAACACAAGAAAAGTTAGAAAAATTCCCAGACTTATTTCCTTTAATCAACTTCTAAAACGTGAATGTCGGCTTTTTACTTGTCCACTATTTTTGTTTTGATATTTTTTTTCTTCATCGCCATATTCTCGTGTCTGTGCATTGTTGCCTATTTGAACTTACTGTATGGTTCAGCTTTATTCTAACCGATCCATGGCCTTCTCGAGGGCAGGGTGCAGTTTCAGCTCGTCTTTATAGTAATTTAAGATACGATAGAACGGATTGCGACAGCATCTCTTTTTGCAATAATTATACGCACTTTTATTCCTAGTTTTAGAAAAAAAATCGTTTCATTATCACACTTATTACTCCCACACTTTAAACTTCAAATCAAATTTTAAAAATCATCAGATAGATCTAAACATTCCCCGAGCTATATTTCTTGTGCACGAAACAATAGAATCACAATAAACACTCAATTCACTTGTTTATATTATAATTCGATATCAATGTTGGTTTAATAAATACCGTGCGAAGGTTATCGAATAACTACCCTTTTTTGATCCACCTAATGCCATCGTCACCAGCTCTAGATACAATAGCATATGTCCAACATTTCAGGGTGGGTATTATAATAGGGGGCTGTTGAGAAGTGAACTGACATCCCTAATACGTCATACAGTCGATTGCCTTTTTTGTATATACCGTTTTCCCACGCGTTGAAAAATAATGGAGACACCCTGCGCCACTATTATTCGCTCGTCCATTCGGTCACCCACCCTTTTCGCAAACATCCATTTATTTAATACTGACATTGTGAATTTTAAATCTTACTTTCTCACGCCGAATAAGTCACGTGAAAATTGAAGCAAGCGCTACAATATTATTGCAAAAAATAATTGCTGTCGATATGTACGATATTTCCAGTAGCAAAATAATTACTTAATTTCTACCTATTTCTTTTTCTCTGAAAATCTGTATACAGTACATAATCAAATCAGAATGATACGACAGCAACATCAAAACAAAGAAACTAAATGTGTATTTCAGTGGGAGTTCGTAATACCAAAGTAAATTATCACATCAATATTCAATTGACATGTAAACGGTTTGATAAATAAAAAAATGTATGTAAATATTTTTTCCAATAATTTGAATTGCAGAGAAACTGCAGCAATAATGTTCCCCCCTAGCAAGCATATTGAAATTATTTGCCTGCTTAAGGTTATCTATAAATCACTTCTTATCTGTCCCCCTTCTAAATTTGCTCAAATTACGATTTCACAGAAATATAGTCCTTTTTGATTAGACTGAGTTCGATACGAACGGCAATCATTCGAATACAATGCGAATACAAGTTAGTTTCCCTTGAACGCAGAGCATCTGTCAATACACTTCCCTTTAACGCAAACCCCTCCTTCTTCGTTTTAAAAAAGGATTAGAGGTGATGAACCTTTTAAGATGCCGATTCAAAATGACGCCGTACAAATTTAAAAAAAAAAGATAAAGAAACAAATATTTTAATAACACGCTATTAAACAGTGATATTTTCTTATGTTATTTAAATGCGTTTTCAATTTAATAATTATTTTATTGCTTCAGAGTATTCTATCGACTTTCCTTTGATGATCTCCAATAAAATAGATAATTATAAAACTTAGCACTGTCGATAGTTTACTCTAAATTTAAATGATATTTGGCATCGCTTAAACCCATAGAAACTGTCAATCTTTAAACATATTTGAAAGTGTGAAAATTAATGATATCAAATATTCGATTAAAATTACATTTATTTTTTGAAATTCTTAAAACACAGATAAAATACGTTTTATATTACTTAGCCTATTGTAAAAAAATGTAATAAATATTTTTCCTTCATTACAATAATATTTTCATATTAAAATGTAAACATAGTACCCTTCAACTGTCAATAAAGATGTAAAAACTCAATTAATAAAATTTATTTGTATTATAAATTTAATTTAATAACATTGTTATTATATAGTTTGTTATACAACCTGTGTAATGGATCAAATTTATTTTATATTAAAAATGAACTTACCGCTGAATACATCAAAAATACACAAATTTCTTTTTTATATTGTGTGTTAACGTCCGGTGGTATAATATCCTCGTATTTAATATAGTTCGTTTTATACCAAAATCATGTTCATGAATATGGTGTTGATTCGAAAGATAAGTTTACATATTCTCGATCGTTCGACTTTTTAGTAAGGAGGTGCGCCATTGCCACCCTTTTAAAATAATATAACGCGAATCACATTTGTTCCCACGGTCTGCACCCTTATTCCTGTTCTACATTTTGTAGTATTGTCATAATACAGAGGGGAGGGAAGCAACAATTGCGTGAGTACAGTAATAATAATAATAATTTACCTCCGATGGTAGAGTTAGTCTTTCCGCATTTCCATTTACATTTACAATTTAAACCCGACCGAGTATCGCCTTGACCGGATAGTTTCGAAATCATTTAATTTACTACGAAATATATTTATCACAACCGCAGCTTAAAAATATATGCCAAGTTTCACGTGCGAATTGAATTCAATTATATGCATATTATTGGTACACGAAATAAACTATACATTAAGTAAAACTAAATTTGATACATTTGTTATTCTAGTGATTGAGAAGGGTGTTTCTTTGAAAAGACGTATACTCACATCTTCCGCGAAAAGATAAAAGGACCAAGTGAATATTTTTGGTAGAACTTAAAGCCACCAATTACAGCTCGTAGATTAAATAATATAATGATACATAAAAATATAAAATATGTTTAATTATGTATATAAATTTAAAAATGCTTTATTTTTCGAATTTTATTTAGCGTTTCATTAAATTGATCGTTTATGCTTTCGTTTAATGGTATTTTATAAATAACTTTATAAGAGAATAATAGTATAGACATTGAATTCTGATTGATATATACGCAAGTAGCAATCTGTAAAAAAAATAAGAGCCAATTATAGGAGAATATTAAATTAAAAACATATTAATGCCGCAATAAACACATACAAATTGACCAATTATTGACAAAAAGAAACATAAATATAAATAAAATATGTCGCTCTTATAATATTTAAACGGTAAACAGGTAAAATTAATTTAACGCAATTACCGTATTGCTAGTAAATAATTGTCACTAAATCTGTGTTTCTTTGACGGAATGGCGTATTATAAATAATGTTTTTTTTTAAATGGTTTTCTTTCTGAAACCAAAATCGATTTATATAAGCAATACGTCATTGGAAATATTGTCATTATCTCGTATGTAATAATATTCTTTTCGAATAGTTCTTCAACCCACCTTTGTAACCGGTCTCTGCCGAACTTATTGGGGAGAGTTTACAATAAACAATATCTCATTCAACTTCCACCTTAAACAATGATGTTTTTGTTCAACTTTCCAGTATTTCCGGATTTTTCATTCCCTGTGCATAGCATTCCCCTAAGAGTTTAACAAGACGGCTTTGCTTTGACATATTTGCAAATAAAATAGCTCTGTGGTACTAATTGGACGGAACAGTATACATACGTATATTGGTGTTATAATTATAGTTATGAGCTTTTATTTCTTTTAAGCAATAATTACTTTCGAATAATTTCGGATAGAAAAAAAAACGTCAAAACAACCTTCATTTTTTAAATCATAAAAACGATTCTGAAACTATTAAATAAAATGCATTCCGCAGCATTTGGTAATAATAAGCTTTCAAATAAGGTGTCGAATTCACCATTACAACTGCTTACGATACATTATTGCTTACCTTTCCTTTCTTTGCATTTACACGTGTGGAAGTTTTTTTTATTTTATAAAAGTGCAACACCCTTGGAAGGTTTTGACGTATCTTACGATCACTCTTTTATACAGTGGATTGTGGACAAGACAAAGGCATCTAGCAATACTAACTAACTTGACAAATATATTAATGTGCTTTTTTTTTTTTGATCACCAGGTGTTGACACGTTCGCCTATGACCCGCAAAGATACGCCATGGACTATCACACGATCGGGTTCAGAGAGTGCGCTTCGGAGGTGGCCCGTTACCTCGTCAGCTGCGAGGGGCTGGACATCCAGGATCCCCTCCGCCTGCGGCTCATGAGCCATCTGCAGTGCTTCGCCGCCCAGAGAGAGTTAGCTTCCAAATCGTGCGCCGCACCTTACCCGCCGCATACGTATCCGGCCTATCCTCAAGTCGGAAGCGCACAAGCGTACGCTCACGCTCCTCTCACCGCCGCGACTTCCACCCACGTACCGAGTCACGAACATCATCACGGCTACTCGGAAGGGCCGATTTCTTCAGCTCCACCAGCTCCTCCTCTGCCCGTTACCAGCTCGGGAAACTACGCTCCGGCGTCCCACGCTCCCCCGTCATATCACCATCCGCCCCCGCCTCCTCCACACCACCAGTACTCTCAGAGTGGATCGAAACCTTACAGACCGTGGGGTGCCGAACTGGCTTACTGACAAAGAACCACCGGTTCGTACGTTTGATTTGAAACGACGAATATATTTACGAATCGGCAATTCATTTTGCTTATTTAAAAGTGATAGACGTTCGCACTACCTCTATGTTATAATTGGATAACCAAAATCATTATTTTTATCTACGTTTTATAAAATTTATTTTTTATTCAGCTTTTCCATGAAAATGTGTTAAAAAGTGTATTTATTTTGTCAAAAATACTTAAGTCTATAGTTTTCATGAACCCGTTTTAATATTATTGTTTTTGCAAAATATTTGTTTACTTTTGATATCAATATACCTTACAAATTGAAATTATAAACGATAACTATGGATACTTGCTCAAAATCTGATAATTAAGTTTGTAACACTTGTCTTGAAAAAAATATTAATCTAATTAGATGTAAATTCATGCATTCATATTTTTGATAAAACTATTATAGACCTAAATAAAAAGTATGATGTTTTTTCGACGATCGAGGTGAAAGTCTGGAAATTGAGCTTTAATTTATTATAGCAAACTGTATATAAATAATTGTGATCTAGTTTAAGTGCGATTATATTGCTTTGCCTTACTTTAAGAATACTAATTTATGAAAGCTATGTGCTTTACAATATCGATGATAATGATACGCGCCTGAAGTACTGAAAACGTCTAAAGGACATGAGTGAAAAGAATTCTTAGTCAATACTTAATTATAAGATTTAACGCTAATGCGTTTATACAATTTTAAATAATATTTTTATAATGCATAATTTTTATTTTATCGTTCGAAACATTTGTTCAAATTACTTATATATGATTGTCTTAAGATATCATACGTTACATTCCAAACAATGTATTAAACAAATTGACTGTAGAATTTCAGATTATAATAGATACTAAGTACCAACCTACTGATGAACTCTTTGCCATTAAAAGGTTACTATGTATCTCGATAGACAATTATTGTCTATGAATTACATTTTTAAATATGTATATAAACAATAAATGAAATATTTATGCATATTATTTTTTTATTCAATAAGTGTGACATTTCTTCCTACATACCTTTTTTCCTATACAAAAATATCAAATAATGTATTTGAAATGGAAATGCCTACCGTTTATTACAAAACTATTTTTATTCGGTAGTCTCGTTTTTAGTTAAAAATAACTATCATTTTTATTATAATACTTCATAACGACGATTGATAGACATTTACTATAACTGAATCGAAATTTTGTCAAAATGTATAATAGTATTACGTGATAAAAAAGCCTTATACAAAAAAATCATATGAATAAAAACTATTTTTTTGCAGAAAAAACCAATAATGCACATTATCACACCTTATCTTCTTTTGAACCACATATCCTCTCTTATATGCTGATTAAATATTCGAAATAGAAACAAATTGTTGTTTGTGAGACTTTTCATTTGTTTATTTTTCTTCGAAGAAAACAAAAGCTGCACTGTCAAAAAATAGTCTCATTATACTTTCGTGCTTCTTCACGTACGTCGTCGATATTATTATTTAAGAAAACGATAATTGTTAATTCACAATCATGCGTGAAATTGTTCATATTCAAGCGGGTCAGTGTGGAAATCAGATTGGAGCAAAGGTAATATATTTATAAAACTATGCTCTTCTTTATCGACTTAGAAGTTTTATTCGTCCCCTGATTTGTAATGAATGTGTCATTGCTATAAATTATTTCTTAAATAAGACAATAAGTGGGGAAGAATTAAGACAAGTCACATTACAAAAATCAAACTGATTTTTTCGATTAAGTAATTAACGTATTTTCAATTTCAAATCAAAATCGTCATAACCAACAAACGGTGTTCATTTCAAGCGTTTCATTTGTTGCGAACCTTTGTTCGATAGTTAATGCTGAATGATTTAATTTAATTCAATAATTAAAATATTTATGGAAATCGAAACTTATTCGTTGGTAGTATTTAACATTCTAACTTAGCTTACAATATTATACATATCGCTTAACAAATAAATAAATATTAAACTTAAACATTTAAATAAAGTGTCGAATTGCATCGATATATGTATATATTATACATATATTTTTGCATTTTCAGTTTTGGGGGGTGATTTCGGACGAGCATGGAATCGAACCGACAGGAACGTACAGCGGAGACTCTGACCTGCAGTTAGAACGCATCAACGTTTACTACAACGAGGCAGTTGGAGGCAAATATGTCCCCCGGGCGATACTTGTGGACCTGGAGCCCGGAACCATGGACTCGGTGCGCTCGGGACCTTTCGGACAGATCTTCCGCCCTGACAATTTCATCTTCGGACATTCGGGTGCCAGCAATAACTGGGCGAAGGGACACTACACCGAAGGAGCTGAACTGGCAGACTCTATTTTGGACGTCGTGCGTAAAGAAGCGGACAGCTGCGACTGCCTGCAAGGATTTCAGCTTACCCACTCCCTCGGCGGAGGTACCGGGGCTGGTCTTGGTACGCTTCTAATTTCTAAGATCAGGGAAGAGTATCCAGACCGCATGATGAACACGTTCAGCGTGGTCCCCTCGCCTAAAGTCTCCGATACTGTTGTCGAACCATATAACGCTTCACTGTCCGTACATCAACTTATTGAAAATGCGGACGAGTGCTTCTGCATTGACAACGAAGCCCTCTACGACATATGCTTCAGGACTCTTAAATTGGCGACGCCCACCTACGGTGACCTTAACCACCTCGTGTCAGCGACGATGTCGGGAGTTACAACGTGTCTCCGTTTCCCCGGCCAACTCAACGCTGACCTCCGCAAGCTTGCTGTTAACATGGTTCCTTTTCCACGTCTTCATTTCTTCATCCCCGGTTTCGTACCTTTGACGTCCCGCGGCAGTCAGCAGTACCGCGTCTTGACCGTACCCGAGCTGACCCAGCAGATGTTCGACGCCAAGAACATGGTGGCCGCCTGCGACCCTAGGCATGGCCGATATCTGACGGTCGCCGCTATCTTTCGCGGCAGAATGTCAATAAGAGAAGTTGATGAGCAAATGCTGAACATTCAGAACAAAAACTCATCGTATTTCGTCGAGTGGATTCCCAACAACGTGAAGAGTGCCGTGTGCGACATACCTCCGAGGGGCTTGAAGATGTCTGCTACTTTTATCGGAAATTCAACAGCCATCCAGGAACTTTTCAAGAGAATCTGAGAACAGTTTACCGCAATGTTCAGGCGGAAGGCCTTCCTACACTGGTACACAGGCGAAGGAATGGACAAATTGGAGTTCACGGAAGCCGAGAGTAACATGAACGATCTGGTTTCCGAGTATCAGCAGTATCAGGAAGCCACCGCAGAAGAGGAAGGAGAGTTCGACGAAAACGAAGAGGACCCCGCCGATGATTAAAAGTCATCTATTTATCGTATCGCATTTATTATCATTTCATATCTTTATTTTTTCTGCCATCAGATGGCGTCCTTAGGTAAGTTATATGGATAGAATTTGATTAATGATCTTGCTCGCAATTTATTTTATTGTTGAAATCTGTAGTACCTAGTTGAATAAATAATTAATTGTTAAACATTTTTTCAATAACTACAAATAAATACATCATGAAATGACGATTATTTGAAAATGATTTTTATCACACCGACATTTAAGTAATTTGACCATCTTACTACAAACACACCAACACACTTAATCAGCAGCCATCTTCATCTCATCAATAAAGACAATAGACGAAGAATTTAATGAATATACCAAACACTGTACGATGCCAAAACTGAGAAAAAGAGTTTTTTTCATACTATCGAAACTTATGATTTTTTTACTAAACATAACAATGAAAATAAATAAATTAGGTGAAAACTTTTTGAGCCATATTTCAATTTTTACCTGTATATTACAAATGCTCAAACAAAGAAATGAGATGATAATATTTTTTTTTCTTTTTGTTCGCTCTAAATCTGTGACATTTGTACTACTATTAGGTCAACTAAACATAATCTCTTTGCATACTTATTATTCAGTCGCCCAGCTTTTATTTTCGAATAGAATACAAATATAATGATGGGACCGTGAATGGACTAACAAACAAGTCGGCAAAATTTTAAATGATAATTGTCAAATAGTCTAGGAAACACGATGGCAAAGGTATCAGAGAGCCATGCATATATGTACATGGATTTAATAGGGTAAGAAATGTGGTAAGTTCAAGATTTGATCTCTGAAGAGCCGCAAACGAGTATGCAATGAGCAGTGGTTTACCGACAGCAGATAGCTAATCGCTCTCACTCAGTCCCGTTATAATTATCGGTTGGGTAGGACGGAGTTGGGATAGCATTTACACAATCACATACACCAATGCCTATGACAGAAAAAATCAATTAATGAAAGTGTCCATACTGAGATTCGAGCCCGCAAACACCGCAACCGAAGACCACGATGATGACTCCTTCCTTGTCTAGTGATCAGGCAAAATGCTGTAACACATCAATGGTATAAAACAGCGTTTCCAAAACTTTTCCCCCGCGATCCGGTTATTTTAATAATTCTCCTTCGTGACCCACTAAATTTGTTATAGCTTATACTGCCAGCCTATAGGGAAAATAAAACAGTATATTTATGTCCATACAGTCTTTATATGTGATAATACAAAATAATTTACTCTGATAAACCTATATAGAAATCAAATGTACCAATAATTTATTAAATTATATAGTAAATAAACAGATTTATTTTAGGAAATCGGTGGCCTGGCATTTCGCTTTCTGCGACCCGGTATCGGGTCGCGTCCCATCATTTGAGAAACGCTGGTATAAAAGTAAATATTTTTATTATATTTAGCTAAGCATAGTATTCGATTTATTTTTATCACATGGTCAAACCATGTAATAAAAAATGTTGTTTGAGAAAAATTAAGTGAAAAAAACATTTCAATTACATTTTTTTTTCTTCCCTGGACAATTCTGAATTTCCACGATCTTCGAAAGAATATGACTGTCGAAAAATGAAAAAAAATGACTTGAGGATGACAGCGGCGCGGCGACACCTAGCGGTCGGAGGCAAAACGGATCGCTACTCATTGTGGTCGAGTGCACTCCGCCTCTTCGTATGGGACTTGATCCAGCTCGCGGTTCCCACGGCGACGTCCGTCCCTTTCGCACCCTCGCAAGAGAGACCCGTAATCGCGTCCTTTTCACACCCTCCACTTCCGCATATCCGGAGCAGCCCGTTCATAGTATTTACTGCTACTACTGACTGCGTGCGGTCACTACTTGAGACCGGGCGGCCCTCAAAGTGTTTTGCGACATCGCCTTTAAATCATCACCAAAGAAATATTATATATATAAATGATTTAGATTTAACAGACATCGAGGGAGATCGACAAAAAGTTTTTAAAAAATGAATAAAGTAGATGATAAACATCAAATTATACTTGAAACTTATGTAACGCAGCGCTGGGTCTCAACGTAAGTCCTCATTGGATAGGGTTCTGCGGAGAATATCTGCGGCGAGCATGACTGAGCATGTCAAGAACTCTTTGGCCACTCAAGACACCTTGTCTTCAGTCCGAGTCTACTGAGACTTCAAAACCTCTACCCTTTGAAAACGAATTTTCTACTCAAAAGCTTATTTTTTCATGTTTCTCTTCATTTGCCTTTAACTGAAATATAAAACCATTATGGTCACTACGGATCCATCGATACCTAATAAATGTACACTAGCTGTAAATGTGAGCAAAGATAAGGAATTTGATTTTTTAGTTACACCAGCTAACTGTGTTAATAGTGTGTGAATGTTGAAGACTAGTGTCAACGGTGACATACAACGGAAAATGGAAATATAAGTGTAAAAACCCACAGAATGGAACAGACTTTTTTTACCTTTTCTTAATTGACACACTAAAACAGCTAATACAGTCAAAGCTTTTTTTTTCTTTAAGTAACTTATACTTTAGTGGTCCACATCATTTCAAATGTAAAGCTAATATAAAGTTTAACTTGAATCTAACCCTTAAAAATAAAAACAGTTAACTACTTATTCAAGGTAAAACCTCATTTTTTGTTTTAATTTAGTATACAAGTGTACTTAATTGCCGAATGATACCCGTATGGTGAATCCTGGGTTGATAGTGACAAAACATGTGAAAACATGCAAAATTTGAACGATTCATATTCATTTTTTTTATGTTTATATATTGTTTTGTTATATTATAGAATTTGAATCCGATGAAAATAAAAAAAAACACGTAAATTTGTCAGGGTGTATATGAAAAATGTTTTTAATAATTTATTGTATACCAACTTAAGGGCCTTAGTGCGTACGGTGACGAGTTTAAAAGTTTACCCGTATATCACAAAACATTGAAAAAAATATTTGAGCCGTTTTCATTCAACTCTTGATAAAAACAATAATATCAAATGTTAAAACAGATTTCGATTAAATGCGAACGATAATAGTTATAACTGAGATAAAGTTTAAGAATGACTAAGCAATTGCATATTATGGGGTGACGTTTTTGGTAAATGTGTGTGTAGTTGTGTTATATTTTTTATACGTGAATTAATAACTTACTAGTATGATTGAAAAGCAGTTTTAGAAATATTGTCAATTTTCGTTAAAAGTATGACTACCATTTTCTCTAAATATCTGATCCTAAGCATAATTATTTTTTCAAAAAAGAATTCTTAAAATTTCGCTTGAAGCTTTCTCATAACAAATACTTAAATAATTAACAAAAACAATTTTGGTCAAAAAAATATTTTATTCTTCCAAAAATAAATTATACAATTCATATCGTTGTTATTATTAAAGATAATTTATATAATACTATATTGAGTATATATTTATTTAATACATTGTTTTTAAACTCTATCTTTGGCTGTATTTGTGTTTATTATATAGAAATAATAAAAATATGTTTTTTACAAAATTAATATAATAGGGTTTTTATGATGTTAAACTTTTAAATATAATCGTAAATAAATGAAGCCTGAAAAAGCCTTGTTGTTTTATTTTATTTGTAATCAATATTTAATGAATGATAGTATTATAACTCTAATGACTCAATAGTCTCATTCCAAATATTTTCAAACTTTTCACAGCTAATGTTTTCACACGTTTTAATTGATCCACATGCAACAGGTTTATTTTTCTGAATTGAACTATCGTTAATGTCTTTTGTCACAACGTTTTCATCGTCGTCAATGTATTCCAGACCATCCGAATCGTAAGCTGAATCGTAACCATAGGAAGTGTTCACATTTTCATAAAAAGACCGAAGCCTCCGAGTTTTCCCAAAATACCTTGGAAAAGGTGGAGTTGTGGATGTACTCGGTACTGGGAAATCACAGTAGGGTTGATCTGAAGTACTTAATAAATTTGTACGCCTATTCTCATTCAATTGCGGTTCTATCCTGTTTAATCGTCTGACCTTCTCATCCGGAAATTTTCCATTGCGTAGATTTTTAAATACGCCAAATACCTGAAACAAAAACCACATTCACATGCCTTTGTATTTATTGAGCTTAAAAGAAAACAAAAAATGCTGGATTTCAATCAAATAAGAATCATAAACAGACAGAGAACTTTTTTGATAATAAAGTTTTATTATTTACTTTTAATATTTACTACAACACTATTTCACTTTTAGGGTGTTCACTGTCAATACTTGGTGGAAAGGCATTATATTAATAAAAACACAATATTCCTTTGTACTACATTCCACTTTATTTAATATGTCAGGACCGGTTTCGCTCATTACGAGCATCATCAACTGATCCATCAGTCGGCGATGCTCTTAATGAGCGAAACTGGTCCTGACATATTAAATAAAGTGGAATGAAGTACAAAGGAATATTGTGTTTTTATTAATACAACACTATTTACATAAAAAACGTATCTCTGGACAACTGTAAAATTGAATTCGCAATTTTTTTATCAGTAAAAGATAACATTTTCACTATAAGTAAAGTAATGAACAGTTTATAGCACCGTACATAATAAATAGTTTACCTTTAACCACCTTCTTCTGGCCGTTTTCATCAAACTTCTGATAGACATTAAAAATTAATGCTGTTTTATATGATTTATACTAGTTGTAGTGTCTCTAAGTCCTGGATGGAACTCCGTCTATGAAAACGTCCTAGCAGTATGATTGCAAAACAGGAAATGATCAGAGACCAACCACCCCTAATATTATATAGCGGGCATTCACTGATTGCAACCCCTGCTATCAATTCAGTGGGAACCCACTCGATAAAATATTCGGAAATAATCGAATTAATGTGCAAGTATAATAATAAATGATACGTTTTGGAGGGTGCGGTCTACGACATCAACGAGATGGTAAATACATACTAGGAATGCGTCAATGGGCGACTTACATTTCAGTCTGGGAAAATTTTCATATATTTAATTGCTTTTTATTAAGTTTTTAAATTTCGCTTTATATGGCATTCAAGCGAGGGTGACGGTTGTTTGCAAATTGAACGTGTCATTTGTGACTTGTCATTTCTTAGTTCAATTAAAATTGATAAAAAAAAACTCTTCCCTAATGAAAACACCGAATCGCTCAAATGTTGAATGATTCAAATTAATTATTGAAGTTCGATCAAATACCGTCAACCAATATCTTAAATAATATAATTATAGATTTATTTGGTAAATTTAAAAGCTGTATTTTTTTTTTAATCAATCAAGTTAATTTTAATTGCTACTCTTAAATATGTGCTGAATAAATGAAAAGGAAGGTTGACTGCATCAGCAAGAACCTCATGATGTGTGGATAATTATAATATTCATATTATAATTATATAATAACAACCAAAAATTTTCTCAATTATTTGGATGTCGTATTTATTTCCGAAACTAACAAATAATCAATACAGGCACGTGAAAAGTTATCGTGGTCGGCTGTCTATTGAATATGTACTACAAATTAGTGTGAATAGTGAATACTGAATATTATTTCCCGCAAACGACTTATTGGGGGCCGCGATGCGTGGGATTGCTCTAAATACCCACGGGAACTTTACGTTTCCCTCCAGAAACCTCCTAGTCCTCGGTTCACACGGAAAATCAAGGTGTAAGCGTACCTACCACCATATAATGTACTCGATTTACAATACAAATTATATCGTCAATGAAATTATTGTATTTACTAAAACACTATTTACATAAAAAACGTATCTCTGGAAAACTGTTAAATTGAATTCGCGATTTTTTAAATATAATTGAAATATAAATATGTATCATAATATGATAAATGAGTTACATTTGGGACGTATATAATAAGTGGTTTATTGGTTTTAATGTACGATTTTTTTTTAAATCAAGCATAGAGTTAAGGCTGCTTAGGATTCAGAAAAGTTTTTCGCCTAAAATAAGGAACGGATCGGATTAAAGGTAAGTGGAGTTAGGTACGAAAACTTCACATTTTTCCATGCTTTAGGATAAAAGTTAAAAAATCTTCTTCAAGCCGGAATTTGAGCTCGTGAAACTAAAAACATGTAAGATAAAGATCTAGGACCAGCAATATGCATAAAATATTAGTTATGTGATCATAAATATTACTGTGAGACATATTTTGAAATCTAGCTTGTTAAAACATTTTATTACGTATCAAATGTGGTAGTGAAAAAAGACGTAGCCCATAGTTTTTTTAAAACAGTTTTTTTTTATATTATCACAATGTATACAACTTGATACACGTTCTATCAAAAGGGTGTAAGCTGAAAATGCCGAATTAGTATGAAAATGTAGCTTTTAAGCTTAAAAAAAAGAAAAACCTGTGGAAATTGTGATCAGAAAAAAGCATTAAAAAAGTTATATTTTGAAAAAAATATTAAACTAATATTAGATAAACTCTTCTAAAATCAAAAATCAGTTTATCAGTCTCCATGCACTTCAAAGTTGTGTATATTTCATATTTTTCTTTTAACCCAAAATCACCAAAAAAACGTTTTTTGTATCTTCTGTAAAATTTGTTATGTGTGGGTTACGTCTTTTTTTCTTTCCACAGTCGATGTAGATCAACGCTGTCTAATATAAAACGTTTAGTATAGTTTTCTTAAAGTTTCCCGTCAAAAACCTTTTTTGCGTTTCACCAAAGACTGAAAATGTTTTTAATTTAACTTTCCTATTGAACCTGTGAATTTATTTTTCCCCTTTTTCATTAAAATTATCACTTAACCGTGTAGGAAACAGTATTTCATAAATTATTTTCTACTCAGAGACGATTGTGCCATATACTATAATGGCTTGCATACAGTTATTGTGCTAGCGAAACGAGTGCAAGCAGAGTGAACCGAGGGTTTTGATGGATATTTTTCGGCACGTGCTACGGATGAGAGAGAAGTCTATAAGCTGCGGGGGAGAGGATGGAGGCCAGTTATCGTGGGAAAGCGTTTGAATTTCAACCCTAAATTAAGATTCTTCCATCACTGTTCTTCTAGATAAAACAGAATCTAAACTATTTGCAATATTTCACACATTTGAAATATTATACTAGGTATTGAACGAAAAATGTTGACATATTTTTTTATGCTTAGAATAAGTCATTTTTATATTTGATGAGATAGGGTGATACTATTAATTTAACGATTATTTTTATTCTTATATTTTTATTCTAAATAAACGAATAACTTATTCGTTTATTTTTTCCTTTTGTCATCCAGGTATCCAAGTCGTCCGCTCCAGTATCTTTGTTATTTCCGCTTTGTCATCGAAGGTTATAAATTTCACTATCTTTTAATAGTAATCCCAGTCAACTTTTTATATAAGTCTTCCCTCAAAAGCGCTTTATTATTCAATATTGCAGTTACCGTTGTCTTGGGAAGGTCCGGTATATCCACCGCGACATCGTTCAAAAAAGGCTTTACGATCGTGAACTTCTGTACTTAATTACTGATTTCATTTTATTTGCATATATTTCTTAAAGTATAGCAATAATCTAGCAGAAGTTTGTGTGTAATTTATTCGTTAATTAGAAGACGAATGTTCGATTCCTTATCAAAACTGCTAATTTGAGGATACTTTGAATTGATGCCAGCGATCAGTAACTCAGACATTATAGGGGTGGGTGGAATTAGAAAGAAAAGTCCGTGCAAACAGGGTTTGTAGAGGGTAAACAATGTACCCATTTTATGTGACACGTGACTGCATAGCTGGCTTTTTTATTACATTTTTCATAAGTTTTAAAGCTCTCTAACGGCAGTCCAACTAGTAAGGAGTGTAATAGTGATTTTCTTGTCATTTAATAATTAAATCAAAAGTTTTATGTTCATTAAAAACCTATTTAATGTGGACAGTTAGTTTAAATTTTTGTAAATTGAAATTATTTCATTAGTTTATAATGCTCAATAGCTTGATTGACCCGGTTTTATTTTACAATGAAATTTTTCATTTATTTTTTTAGATTTCATAATAAATAGTATTACATTCCATACTAAGTACATTTATTTATTATGAGTGATCAATCTCACACTTTGTGAACATATATGTAATTCATTGCACTATGACAATGGTTGTTCCTCCTCGACCATTAATAAATAATATATGATCTTACCGTAGCAGGTTGACTATCAGCTGACAACTGCATGTGAGAGTTTCAAACTTTATATTTTTCTGCATTACAATCTAGTGGTCGAATTTCAGTCAAGGTACACGATTTTTGTATCGAATTAAAAGCTTGTCTTTCTAAGATGTATCCATTTTCAAAGAACGTACATATATTCTACAATTTATCGTATAATCTAACATAACCAGTAAAATTAAATGCAATACATGAATAAAATAATATTGAAAGTAAATTTCACTTATGCCTTCATGACACGTGCAGCTTCTTTTTTTATTTTATCTGGTGACGTTTCACGTTTTTCATTTTACATATAAAAAAAAAAATCTCTTTAATTTACGGTAGGTGATTTTACGTGTATACTGTCATGCCCAATAATCATATATTATATTACATTTATAACAGATATATTTCTTTCTACCACTGCACTCCTGGCTTTGGAGTAGTATAACAAAGGGAAATAAATAAACCGAATTTAATCACCAAACATGGCTGCCAACCAACCAAAATTACTTTGAAAACTAATACCTTATTTCGTCAGACATCAAATTTGAGTAATTCCAAATATAATTTGCTCGAATGGATCTGATACTAGCGAGTTCTTTATTCCACACTGCCCAAAACACGTCACATTGAATTCATTAACTATTAACTGCCAAAGGCATATTTATTCAGTCATATAGTTTTATAAAATGTATATTTACTGAATCATAATATATTCGAAGTTGAGATTTTGTTTTCATTAAAATATCTAAGTAAAATATCAATTAGTAAGAATTATATTTCGACTTTTTAATCATTTTGCGCTCAGTAGCTTATCAACGCATTTCAGCGGTTACTTTAAAATTAAAAAAAACTTGTCAGTAGAACCTTAACATCGTTTTTAAAATACGGTAAGGATAAAATACTAGTCATTGGTTTCACTGCGCCCCGTTTTAAGAATTGCATGTTTTGAAACCATCACAGCCATTTATATTTCTGGAGACAAATGAATTAGTCAAACATACAATATATATATATGGAATACTTTTCATGAATCCCTGAAGCGCTAAACTTGACTGAGAGGAAGAAGTGTAAAAACGTTTTTATATTCTCAATAGATTTACTTCTGATTGTGTGTTGCATGAAGCCGATCACACTATAAGAATTCAATTTAACTTTCACTGCGAGTGGTATTTCCAGTAATCTTACTTATAGTCTCGATAATTTAAAAATAATAAAGATCATACTGATAAAATGACGTGTACTTGTCAGATGAAGCTGGATTATCAAGACCATAGCAACTCCGAAACCAAGTGCAGAATTGCTTCATATGACTAGAGATAGTCGAAAATAACATTATATCGGTGATCGATTTCTTCATTAATGAGGTGAAATATAAGAATATGATAGCCCAATCAAATAAATCTAGGTAAATTTGAATTATTTTGATTCTGCACTCTTCTGTAAGTTTTCTCGATAACGACCCGGGTTTCACCTTCCGGCATCTTCAGGTTTTATCAAGTGCACGAATGCACTTGAACTGACGTGCAGCAAACGGTTTGTATCGTTTATATACAAACATAAAATTGCATCGCACAGTATAATTATTTTTATTCTAATTGATGTGGGTCGTCATCGACAAAACTTATGGAAGAGTACAGAATCAAAATGATTCAAATTTGATGTTGAAGTTCCAGCAAGCACCTTCAGTCGAAGTTCTAAAATAAATCTAGGTCAAAAGCTTTTGTCGAATAATAACAAATCTGTGAAACTTTTACTTGTATGTATAGTATTAATATGACAGATATTGTGATTTGCAGTGTTCTTTCATTTCATAATGTGTCGTCAGCGGTTCATGAAAGTCTTGAAAGGCTGATTAAAATGATAAAAAAAATAGTAAAATAAATGCGTTATATCTATACTAAAAAGTACATTTCGAAAACTATAGTATTTTATGTAAAAATATGTGGTATTTATTTTGAAAAGTTAATATGATATATTGGAAATACGTTTTTACAACAACTAAAAAATGAATCAAGTCCATCTGAAAATTTCGTATTCGGAGCTTTTCTCATTGAAAGGTCGGCGATGCGCGCGCAAGCTTGATAAAGGCTGCCGGCACGCGGCGCGCACAATTTGCCGCGCGTCACACACGCGCTCCTGTCGGGCTGCGCGTGCGCTCATACTTTTCCTCGTCATACTGCCCTCCTTTCCATAATCACAAAATGCAGACGAGAGACAAAAGCTTTTTACTCGCTTTTTATTGGCACACAGAGAGGAATGGGAAAACAAAAATTTGCACGACATTTGCAATCATCTTGGGACTTACTTAAAATTGAAATCCGTAATACAAATTAAGCGATACGGTCAGGGGCGGGGTCGAGGGGGCTCGGAGGGGCTCGCAGGAGCCCCTTGTTAAATCTATTAAGGCCGTCGAGCCCCTTGTTAATTTAGGATAAAACAATATTCTCAAATGAGTATATAACTTCAATTTCTGACTTATATATTATCTACGACAGCTTCAGTATACACAGTAGTACATTTTTAGACATTTTGATTGATAAGTTTACGGTAAATTGCATATTGTAAGTGTATTAAGTAATCATCGATTACTCATTTAAGTATTGCATATAATTGCATAGGTGTAATATACAAATTCACTCCTTCCCCAGAAGATTAAGCGAGCCCCTTGCTAACGTATTGACAGCCTCCCCCCCCCCCGCTGCATACGGTTCTTTTTAAGCAATATGATTTTCGTTTTAAACAAATTTATAATTTTGTTGTTTATAATAGTTGACGTACATAATGAGTTTATAATTTCAGTTTATGTTTTATAAATAATATTTAAAGTACACTTTTTATTTTATGATTTAATTTGTATTTTCTCAGTATAATACTGTTTTCATAATTCTAAAATGTTATATTTAATATCTTCATTTATAGTACGTCGATTTCTTGGTCTTATCACGTCACCAATAAAACGAATTATGAGCCAATAAGCCAATTTACCTTATGGTGAAATGAAAACGCAGAAAAACCACATGCACACTACGTAAATCACGCCGGTTTGTAATGGAAGATGATTTTTAAATAAAGATCAGCAGAAGAGATCCTCTTGGATATGCATTGTCGTGGTAAGTAGCTCGATTTGCAAAGCGTTCTTGATGTTATGCACAAGACAGATATGCAATACTAATTGCACCTACATTGTAAATCGGTAGCTGTATCAATCAATCGTTTTAATGCTTATCAAATTTTATAAGTTTGGAAGGGACATGGCTAAAAAATCTAAATATGATGACACCAAGCAAAAAAGGGGTTGGTACGATGTGGAAATATAGTTTAAAGTATAGTTCATTTGCACCATCTAATACGCTTTTATTGCATAGCTGATCGTTGTGATTACGATATAATGATATACTGATGTTTTCTTCAAATTCAGAATTGGATATTTTTTTCACAATAAGCTTAAACTTGTAAGCGTTCATAGAAAGTTTGCAGTAACTATTGGCGGCAACTGACAGCGTATCAACACAAAGCATCGTCCGGACAATAGACCCAAGTTGTCCAGTCAGTTTAGTGTGCTGTGTGGCACATATTCAATAATAATTGTCCTCTTTAGATTTCTCGCCCGAAGCATATCAGGTTTTGTACTCTAATCCCCGTAATTAGCAAGTTGCGCACGTTTCCGGTATTATCGTTAAATTTTGTGCTGCACTATTTCAAACCTAATGACTTTGTACTACAAAATTATAATACATAATAAATACAATTCAACAAAGTACGTTAGTTCTACTGTTAATCTTAAAATTAAATACATTTAATATTTCGCTTTTACTCCCAAATACCGACTACATCGTTATTCTGTATGCATCAAATAAATGATACCTAGTTTTTCCAACACACAATATATCGGTTGAGCGAGAAAATTTTAATGTATAAATCGAACAGCTTACATCAAAATAGTTACCATCTACATGAAATCTACATCAATATGAAATTTTAGATAATTAGGAATAAAAAAATAGCAACACTCGAAGACACACTCTTAGCGAAACAATTTCTCTAATCAACGAATTAATTTAATTTAGACGCGATGTGTTCACTCTCTTATTGTTGGAAAAAGACTTGACATGACTTTCACCGCAACAAAAAGAAGACAGCGATTGAAAAAATATGTTTTGGGATAAGAGCTTTTCCGAAATTTCTATTGCTAAGCATTTGTAACGATTTCTTTCAGTGTGATTGTCGTCACAACGTTCAAATAGTTTATCATGTTTTTCCTGTCTTTTCATTTCCCGTCATATGGTTGTAAGTAAATCATTATTTTTTATCACTGGCTTATCAAAACCAATGTTAAGAAGATTATAATATACCTGCTTATATTTTGACAGAAAAATAGATCATTATTTGTCTTGCATTTTGTTTTATACGTCTAGTTACTAGTACATTATAGTTATGTTCAGGACCGTCGCCACCATACAGGCGAAATAGGCAACCGCCTAGGGCGCAAACCATTAGGGGGCGCATAGATGGAGTATGAAAAATATGTTTATATACTCTAATAATAAAAAACAATTACATTTTATTTTATTTTGATGATTGTATTTTTTGTAGTAGTTATGTATCGTATTATATATGATTCAAAAAAGAGAGGTTGAGCGACTAAGTAACAAACTGTTCACGAAGAAAAACTTCTGATAAGATACCGCCATTAGGAGGCCATATGCTCCACATTGGGAGCGGATATGGATATATATATATATATAATCTAATGATGCTGAATTGTTTGTTTTTTTATTATTTAGAAAAAAATGGGATGATTTCTTAAAAAGGGGCGCGCCAATAACCGTTGCCTAGGGCGCCAAATAGCCTCGCGCCGGCACTGGTTATGTTCAGCAGTGGCGAATTACCGTATACGCAAATGAGGCGCGCGCTTGGGGCCTCCGAATCTTAGAGGCCTCAAAAATGGCTTATATTATAAAACCCATATACTTTTTGTTCAGATTTTATAGATTTTTATTATTCTACGTGCAACTTTTTGACGTTCTTATGTTATGTCAAAAAAAACATGGCCTCCAAATTTTATCGCGCTTGGGGCCTCTCATGTGCTTTATCCGCCACTGATGTTCAGTGAGCTACCTCAATGTTTCTGAATTTTTGAAGTGCACAGGAAAAAATAACGTCACACTTATAATGTACCTTTTTAATAAGTGAAAAAATACTTATTTGTAATTAGTTCTTTGAGAATAAGTTATATGCTTCTAGTTGTCCTATTTTCGGTTTATAACAATATGATTATATTTATAATAATATGTTTTATCACTCTCATCTAGTTTATTTCGAGTGATTTTCCCGTTTTAAAATATTTGAAATAACAGCAAGATATCCAGCCATCTAAAATCATTACAAGAAGCGTATATTATTACATATTGTACATAAAATCATTTAAACTTTGACTTGTTTGCTTTGACTACTAAATAATGTCATATTTGTCACAGGTCCTGGAAAAAATAAAGTCTATTTGTTACATTTCAAACTTTTTTCAATATAAGTTAGGATGTTATAATATACGAAAAGTTATTGTATTTTAAGAAAATTGTATATTTCTTCTAAGCGAGTGAATATACATATATCTGCGCTTAAAAATAGTTGTAACGAGAGCGAAATGCAGCAACTATTTCATTTTTAAATATGTTTAACTAAAATACGTTGGTATTTTTTACCGTGCTAACAAGATAGCTAGATGAGAAGCTGAATGATACATATTTTATTCTTATGGATGTTTTTAGCAAATCATTACAATCAAATGCCAGATGTCAGTGTGACATTTAAGAATGGTGGGGTAGATTAAATTGTGTAAGGATGCTTCGAAAATATATGGCATAAAAATAGCGATTTTCACGATTGCGGTGTCACTGGATTTTATTCTCAATAGGCGCAGAACAAACTAGATACCGGTTAAATTGATTAGGACGATTGGTAAATTGGCAAATAATTGACATTCGATAAATCACTACTTGAGGCATACGTCTCGCCATCTGGTGCAAATTCCTCGCTACCCCAAAATAATTTTGTTCATTGTGATTCTTTTTTCGCCTTCCTTGTGAAATTGGCAGTGCAACTTACACCATGCGTGCACTTATATATATATATGTATATGTCTTTTCACCAAGAGTCGGGACTCATTCCAAAATTATAATCAGATTTTTTTTGCAATGAGTAAGTTATCAATTTCAGCTAAGAAAAATTGGTCCAGATCATATCGCCACTTTAAATGCTACCCCTATGAAACTTAACTTTCAACATTTTTGGACACCTATTGAATTTTACATTTAATGCGTTCACTGTGAATCCGTGGTGGAAAAGCATTAAAAAAAAAAAAAAACTTTTTTACTAATTCTACATTATTTAATTCAGATCAGGACCGGTTTTACTCATGGCGAACATTATCAACTGATTGATAATCACTCGGATAAAAACAGCGATCGATATAGACTCATTCGATAATGCTCGCCATGGTCTGCCTAACCGGTCCTGATCTAAATAATGCGGAAGTATTTCAGTACTTACGTTTTTTATTCTTCAAACCATTGAATACAACTTCAAATTTCTTTCTATAAAATTCAATTAAGCCTTATTTAATGGTCACCAATTATACAAATTATAGCCGCTTGTGTGGTCGAGTGGTCAACGTCGTTGGGTTCGGTTACGGAGGTCCCGGGTTCAAATCCCGGTACAGACAGCTTTATAAATTGATTTTTCAATCGATTTATGAATTTCTGTTCGAAGGCTTGGATGTATGTAATGTCTTGAATTCTCCCCTCCCACCCATCCTATCCTATGAACGGGGCGTATCGAGAGCGATTAGCTAACCACTAGTCCTGTCCTAGCCCTATCCTTCTATTCCTACACTCTTTGGAAAAAGAGGTTGAGCAACTGAGTAACAAGCAGTTCTCGTAGAAACACATCTGTTGAGATAAACTCCATTAGGAGTCATATGCTTCACATTGGGAGCGGACATGGTTAAAATATATATATACAAAACACCATTTTTCCTGTTTTATTTCATGCAATGGTTTTAACTTCGATGTTTGTCGTCAATCTTTCCCAAAAATGATCTAACCACCTAGTTAGTTGTAGTATTGAGATAGCAATGTGAAATTAATACCAAATATTAAATTGTACTTTATTTTTATAAACATTTCCATGTCATCTAAAATTGAAAGTTAACAGCATTCAAGTGATAACTTATTCTGAAATAAACATTTTAAGCACCAGCACCATTATAATTTTTGTGATAATCGATAATGAATAATGCAAAATAATAAGATTTAAGATTTTTTTAAATTATATATATACTCACTTACATATCCTTACCCACACCCTGAATATTAAAATGACGAATTCGCGGCGCAATAATTAATAATTATTGGCTTAGAACGTGATCCATCATTTTTCAAAATGCAGCACATCATTACTGTTTTCAAAATCCTCTGTTGAAAGTGTAACATTTGTATTTTTAATTCAATCTATATAACTGAGGAAGCTGAAGTCACTCAATCGAGGGCTTATCGATTACATCTGTCATCAAACTGATTCGATCGAATGTCGACCCCAGGGGTGGGGAACCTTTTCATTTCAAAATACCGCATTCATTTAACTGATTCAACATAAGGCCACAGTAAAGAAAACGTTCACACCGCCCCCCCTTTTTTTCGGCTGTCGAACATGTAATGGGTTAATTACGCTCTTTTTCCAATCGCTTGTGTATATTTTTTTGATCAAAGTGTATATTTTGGCAGCAGGTTCCCCTCCACTGGTCTACCCCATCAGTCTTTTTTTTAAATCTATGAAACTTATAAACTACATACTTCATTGACGATGATTAAAAAGGTCCAATCAAAGATTACATCGATTATAACAATTTAACCATTGAAAGACGGCGGATAAGTTTTTTTGTTGAAACTAAAGATAAAACTATGGTTTCTTGTAATAAGGTTTGATTTTAACTTTTACGAATCTTTTTGCAATATAAAATATACATATATTATTATACAGCGCAATATATTTTCATTTGTATAAAGCAATAATAATATGCAAACGATGTGTCACTTAATAAAGAAAACAATGTCCCTCTTTATTAAGTTTGACTGACCACATGCTGTGCTGTTGCGCCAGTCCGCTAAAACTTTTTCACCTTTTCAATTTTGTTGTTCTCTCTTTACTAGAGTGCTCTTTCTCATCGAGATTATAGAACACACATAACAGTTTTTAGGGTGGAAATAATCACGTGCAAGTCGGAAATTGTATATATTTACATAATTGTATTATCTTTTCTTTTTCGATTAAATGTTAGCTGCAAATTGTATTATTTATGTGTTTCTATCAAACTTATTTTGGATTTTCCGATCATTCTCAGAAATACTTTGCTAATCAATTATGTATATACAATAAGTTGCAAGTTAATGATATTTTGTATCCATTCAGCATGACTTGAATCACAACTAATGCCACTTCAAATTCAATTTTACTGTTTTATCAAATAAAAGCATCTTTTTTTCGAACCATGCCTATTCTTTATGTGAATTATATTGACTCTTACTGTGACAGATCAAAGGAAGGTTTATTTACGAGTAATGGTGTTTATTCAGTCGCTGCGCCTCTTATTTTCCTGAAGTGGTACGTATGGATGTATGAAATAGAAAAATACTAAAAGTAAGATTATGGGTGGTCGACCGAGCTGGAGGAAATTATATATTATACTACATGCCATCTATTGAAAAAATATTTTTTGACCAATTCGTTCAGGAAGACGAACCCGCGGACACACCAACCGAATGAATAAATAATGCAAAAGAGATTAAGCACTTCAGATACATTTATACATTTTAATATGGAGGGCAGTCAACATTTTCGTTTGTTCTGTTGTGTACTGTTATATTGATTAAACATTGGTAAATCGCTTGCTTAATTAACACACGGGCTTATCTATATTTTCGGACTTATGAGAGAATGGAGAAAAAAGAATTTTATTTTCAAAAATATTTGTCCCTTACATATCGACTGTGGAAATAAAAAAGGACGTAACCCACACATACAAAATTTTACAGGAGGCGCAAAAAACCTGTTATGATGATTTTGGGCCATATGCAAATTATGAAATATACACAACCTTAAAGTGCACGGAGACTTAAAAACTGGTGTTTCATTGACATATTATAATATTAATTAAAGAAATTGTTTTTTTGTCTTTTTTCTTGGTTTCAATTTTCACAAGCTCATATTTTTTCAAATTTAAAAGCTAAATTTAGATACTAATTCGGCATTTGCAGTTTACATCTTTTTGATATAACGTGTATCAAGTCAGATACATTGTGATTATCGAAAAAAAGGTGTTTTGAAAAAACTGTGGGTTTCGTCCTTTTTCCTTTCCACAGTCGATATGGATATTTCAGTAAAACTGCGATATCTTATAACTGCGAAAATCTTAATATTCCCATATGCTATCAAGCATGCGAAACGATATAGATAAATTTGGAAGAATACTAAAACATATCTAAACATCTTTCACCTGTGAAATGAGAATATAATGTAGCTAAGTGGCAAATGCTTTTGAAACGTTACTGAGTTCGCAAAATGTAAATTTTCCGCCATGTGTGTGCCATAAAAGAAAACACTTGTCCAACATACAGTACTTGACTGCTAGAACGCAGAGTGCATATAATGCGACGCGACGCGATGCGATGCGATGACTATGATCGTTGTGATCTGCATTAAAGCAATAAAAACGGACGAACCCACTCAATAAACTCGCTGACCATTAAAATTTCAACCTACACAATTTGCAATTACTTCTTACCAACGTCACCCCTTAATATTTCTTTTATCTGCTACGTGCTATTTATTCTACGATTATAGTCCGTTCGATTTCCGGATGCACGGATATCGTTATATCTGTACAAGTCGTGGATAATTCATTTTATATACCATTTATATCCCATGCAATTTTAATTTTCAGTGAAATATATGGTATTGAAGGTAATCATTTAGAAACAGTAGATGTATTTTGTCGCCTGTGTGGTCGAGTGGTCAACGTCGTTGGCTTCGGTTACGGAGGTCCCGGGTTCGAATCCCGGTACGGACAGTTTTATAAATTGATTTTTCAATCGATTTATGAATTTCTGTTCGAAGACATGGATGTATGTGATGTATTAAATTAATCCCTCCCACCCATCCTATCCTATCAACGGGGCGTATCGAGAGCGATTAGCTAACCACTATTCCTGTCCTAGCCCTATCCTTCTATTCCTACTCTCTTTCTAGAAAGAGAGGTTGAGCAACTGAATAACAAGCAGTTCTCGTAGAAACACTTCTGTTGAGATAAACTCCATTAGCAGTCCATATGCTCCACATTGGGAGCGAACATGGTTAAAAAAAAATGTATGTTGATCGCTGCTGGACTTTCATCCGCTCGGCTGTACGATCACGGGTTCGCGTATTGTAATGGTATCATTCATATATTTCAAAAGGATTAAGCATTTCTATCGAAAGGTACGTATGTTTGTGATGTTTTCACAACTCCCCAAACTGGAAACGTATCATATAAAAAGAGAGACAAGCCAGTCGGTCCATTTCTAACTACACAATTTGCTAAAAGTATGCTGAAATTTAACATATGACATGGCTCGCATTCATTCTATGTTTATTCAAAAATTGATAACATTTTTAAACAATGAAAATTGTTTAATTTTATTTGACCGACACACAAATTCTGGCACATCTTTTATAGTATTTCCAACAATTTACAAAGTTAGATTTAAAAGTTGTCTACACGCTGTCGAGATGTGAACGTATTATAACTATGAAAAAGTTTGACCATTCAATTTATTCAATTGCTGCATAATAATAAATTTATTAAGAAGGGAGGGTAACGGCACATCTAAAATCAATTTGTTTACGCGATCAATTCATTGCGACTTAGTGCGTTTGTTGTAACAATTTACGATTGCATTTATTAGAATATCTGCGCTAATATTTATGCTCGTAAATTCATTTTACTGCCAATATCACATTTATATGTTGCAGTAAGTTTAACATAATTCCGGAGACAATTTTGCCGATGTATTACTGACACTCTATCCCAGTGGAGGGGAACCTGCCGCCTTTTGGCTACTCTGATGCTGATCGGTCAATTCTGTTATTTTTTGTAAATCCGTAAATTCTTGGGATTTCGGATTCGAAAATTAAAAAAAATATTCATTTGGGCAAATCCGCAAATTTATGGATCTTAGAAATTGTTTCAAAAATCTCACGAATTCAAAATCGCCAAACAAAGATTCCCAAGCGTCATCGTTTTCTTTACTGCGGCCTTATGTTGAATCAGATAAATGAAGCTGGCCTTTAGAAAAGAAAAGATTCCCCACTCCTTCTCTAGCCTGTGCTATTGACCTGTTATAATATTAGTAAAATTGTATTCTCGAAAAACGTTTCCTCTTGTCTTGGACGTGATGCACTGCGATTACCATTTTTAATATTAAACAATAAGGATTCGTCATTATCAATTCGAATATCAAATAGTAAAACTGAAACTATCCGGATATATTCGAAAATCTGGATGGTTTTTAGTATATACATTATACAGTACATTAAAAACGAATTAACAAACAAAATATTATGTTTGCCTCGTATTCGACGTAAAAATGATATTATGACTTTTGCACACGCGACGTATGCGCACATGTAATTGTACAAATAGCAGATGCGCTCGGTGATGATACGGACACTGGAAAATGTAATGAGAATTATAGTAAAAAAGGTGCTGAGGCTTTATTTATTACATTCATTTATTTTATTCACTTAACTAATTTCTGACACTATTTGAACTCTGCATTATATGATGGCCTTGCCCAGAAAGAAGTCACAGTATTGTAAGCTCTCTGGTTTCAGACCCGACGTGTGAGGAGAGTGTTTCTTAGGCCCATCGTTCAAGGAATATGATTATGTCACAATATGATTTATATTGTAGGGTCGTATACCGGACACGTTTCGCATTTAACTAGTTAATAGTTAATCCACAGACTGTCATTCGTTTTGTTGCATTCAGACAAAAAGCATTAATTATTATATTTGCTGTATTAAACCTCCACCTTAACCTGTGTTGTGCGATTAAATTGTTGCAGTCGTATAAATTTGCATACGCTTTCAATTAAAACCACTTGACACGTTTCAATCGCATTGAATTATAGTAAAATAGGGGTAAAATGTCGACGGTCAATTGTTCCCATTTCATAAATCGGGGAGAAATAATAAATTCGAAGCTCATGACAACTGTCGGCGTTGCAATTTTATTCCAGTGTACTATGATTGACAAGCATATCATTGAATTTAAAATTTCTGAAGCCATTACATTTGTAAAAAAAAATGTAATTAGTTGTATTGTTGAGTAAATCAAAAAAGAAATATGTTTGCACGTAATTTAATTTTGAACGTACATATATTGTTTTAAAAAAGCAAATAATAGCCATTAAAAATATTTATTCAAGAAAAATCTCTATTCATTTATGCTCAAGCAAACAAAAGCCAGCTTTACACACAGGCTCGCTCGCGTGCCATCGGGTGGTGCGTATGCTTTAAGTAGAAATAAGGTGTGTAAACGAGGTGCGGAATGATTTCTTTCTCGTTTCAAAGCAAATTAGGTGGTATATAAAATTGAAACGTCAAATAACTTTTTTTACACTCAATCTTTCTCATTTCAGCTCGTTTTAAGACATACACACAACCTAATCGATCATAAAGGTGCATGTGTGTTAGCTTACTATTCTTTCAGTTTAATAAAATGTGGTTTTCAAGATCCCAATTTTGCAGTACAAGAGAGGCTGATTTGTTTGCAAAATTTACAATGTACCCATCTGCTTATGTTGGGAAAATTTCCACAAACTAGGTAAAGCTTTCCAAGCAAATGCTTCTTGCTTGGAAAGAAAAACGAATTGTTACCATGTAAACAAATAACGATAATATTGTAAAAAGAGCCGGCTACGTGGTAAGTGGTCAATGTTCGTTTTTTTTTTTTTTTTTTTTTTCCTACCTTTATTTTCCTACTGAAACTATATGTGGTGTCCGCGAAGCGGACTCCTAGTTTCCTGACTAAAGTTATTGCTAGGGTGGGTACAGACTAAGTCTTTATATCCCTTTCCCGCATGTAAGCTAGCTACGTAATGACTTTCTAAAAGATTCTGTCAGCTGAAGGCTTTGTGTGGGGAAAACAGTTAAGAAAAAACCCCTTACGAGAATGATTGGCTTTGAATCATAAAAAGTTCAATTCTTACCAAGAATTGCTCGTAATGTTTACGTAAACTTGAAGAGTTTACTGTTATTATTTTAGACATGCCCAGTCCCTAGCTGAATAAACGAGCCTGGCTCGTATTATCGAGTGCGTATACTCCCTTTCAAGAGTACACACGCTCGATCAAACATTAAAGATTATCTCTTAGGGCGATTAAATGAAGGCCGGCATTGCTGTCGGCCACTTTCTCGTCCGACTCCGCTGTGAAAGAATTTCCTGTAAGAGAAGGGGAAGTGGAGCATAATAAGGATTGTGACATCATCTTGACAAGTTTCTTAGAGACCTTAAGTTGGTTTTTAAAATTTGCGATTTTTGTAGCTCGGAGAGTTGGAGCGAGGTGAGGCCCCTGCTTCAGTCTCTCCTCAAAGCTGGCACGGTGGAGACGTAGGGTCTCTTGGATGTCTGGGCCTTTGTACCAGGCACGCAGGTATCGTGTACTGGCATTTTTCCTCAAGCCTGAGATTATACGCAGGCATTTGTTTTCGACCCTCTGTAGGAGAAGGAGTTTGCTGTCAGGAATGTCAACAGACCAGATAGGGGAGGCGTATAACATGGTCGGCTTAATGACCATATTGTATAATGCTTTTTTATTTGCCATGCTAAGGTAGCTTCTGGCGTTGAAAATTGGGTACAACGCACCGATTGCAACGTGTGCTTTGCGTCTAGCTTCTGCAATATGAGTAGACCAAGTGAGGGAACAGTCCAAGTATACCCCGAGGTATTTAACTGCTGGACTGAATGCGCAAGGAATACCACAGACGGTGATTTTCCCTTTAAAATTTTTGTTGGCTCGCTTTCGAGTGAAGAGGATCGCCTCTATTTTTGCGCCGTTTACTTTAAGCCTCCAGCGACAGAAGAAGTCAGTCAGCTGGGCCGTACCAACCTCAAGGCGACGTAACGCTACGTCTCGATCCTTGTGGGTGGATGTGATTGCTGTGTCATCTGCGTATAAAGCGACGGAGCAGTTCGTAGGGTGCGGGAGATCATAGATAAAATGGTTAAATAGCCTAGGTCCCAGGAGGCTACCCTGGGGTACCCCAGCAGAGGCTGTGCGGAGAGAAGATTTCTCTTTCTTTACCGCTGCGTAGAGAGTGCGGTCTTTCAAGTAATTTTGAATGATCTTTGAAATGTAGGTGGGAGTGTTTGTCACAACGAGCTTGTGGACAAGGCCGTCGTGCCATACCGTGTCGAATGCCTTTTCCAGGTCGAGCAGTACCATTCCGGTGGTTCTGCCTCTGTAAAAGTCTTCGGTGATCTGACCCGTGATACGGGATAGCTGAAGGGTGGTTGAGAGTCCTTTCCTGAACCCGTATTGAGATTCAGGGAGGATAGGGTTATGGGTGGGAAGAAAGCGTTCAAGTATCACTTTCTCGAGTAGTTTACTGAGGCAATCGAGTAGACTGATCGGTCTGTAGTTGACAGCTAGTGAGTGGTCTTTTTTGGGTTTTGGAATCGCGACGACGTGAGCCGTTTTCCACGTACGTCAATGTTCGGGTTCGGTTACGGAGGTCACTGGTTCGAATCCCAGTACTGACAACTAATAAATTTTATAACCTGTCAGTACTGGGACAATAATTAAAATTATACATTCGATTTATGGATTTCTGTTTGGAGACATAAATGTTTATGATGTCTTGAATTCTTACCTATCACCTATCATATCATACTAAACGGAGTGAGAGCGATTAGCATGAGTGTGTTCGAATAAAAAACAATGAAAAGGGAGATTGTATTTTTGTAAAACTTATGGCAACGTTATTTATATGAAAAACTTTTAGAAACACCGAGTATTTCTAAAAATCAATATTGTTTTCTATTCCAACCTCTTGGGATGAGCTTATATTGTTTCCAACATTGACTTTGAGGAAGTAATCAATAAAAAACAAAATTTTAACCAATAATAGCAAACTGTAGGTAATCTATTTTTTAAGAAGGACTGCTAGCATAATGCGATTGGGTACGAATGTCGGTACGTTGTAAAATTAATTACCCCAAAGACGGCCGATGTCTGTCCTTGGACCCTAACACAATAGGGTGGTCGCAAAAACGTTAATGCTAAAATATTTCTAAATTAAATCGATAATAAAACCCCATTTTTTCAAAATATCGCCTTAAATAATACAAGAATGGTTTATTTTACAATCCGTGATAGCTTAGTGAATATTTTAGCTCAAATTAGTGGAATTTAATTACGTTTTCGAAGAAAATTATCCCAAATATGATACGCGTTATTATGGTCACCATTGGAACTATTTCTGCACAGATTGTCTCAAAAATACGTTTGACTTTTTGTTCAAAACCGTACTCAATTTGCTGGTAATATGAGTAAAATCTGGACCCAGAGTAGACTATTGGTGTTGAGTAAATCTAATGAGAGTGCACGCGTACATACATCCAATAGTTGTTATCATACACCGCGGTACTAACATTAGAGAGCTACACGTACATACTCTTTGTACAGTATCGTTTGACGTTGACCACTCGACCACACAGGCGGCTTTGTGTCTATACTCTAATAATAATAAATTATAGTACGTTTTATTTTATTTCAATGTTTGTGTTTGTTTGTTGAAATTATGTATTGCATTATATGTGTTTCAAAAAAGAGAGATTGAGTGACTGAGTAACAGTTCACGTAGAAAAACGTTTATTGAGAAACCTTCATTAGGAAGCCATATACTCCTCATTAAGAGCGAACATGGATATATATTTATAATGATCACGTTCTAACATTGCTGTCACTGACGCCTTAGGTGATATTTAACAATTATTGGCTTAAAACGTAATTTACTGAATTGTGTCGCTTAAATTTTTTTGTCGATAATATCTATTAGTATATTATCTATGCTATTAGCCGTATGGCAACCTAGCTGTACCTTGTCTATGGGCGTAGCTATGGATGTTGTGAATTAATTGACAATTGTAAATCCATGTGTAATTATTCTGTTTTAGAAAAATATCTCGGGTTTGTAAGCAATTAGAAATTATTCGAAAAGTGTATACTAGATTATTTCGTTCACAATGATCACTTGAAAAAGAAATCTAGTGCTTAGTCAAAATTTGGAATGTTGAACGGAATTTTTTATAAAGATTTTGAAATTCGATACTAAGGCTCGACTTGAATTATAAAGGTTGTGATTACTCGTTGACAATGATATACACAATGCGACACTTTTGGCTATGCCTGTTTGGCCCCCGCCTCTACAAAATACACAGAGAAGGCCCCCTCGACTTGCTATATTCTCCCGGAAATTTAGAGAAATGGGGTGATCACGTGATTCAATCGCTGAATGTCATGTGGAATATCGGAATTTACGCGTCCCCCATCGTTGGCCTCTACTTGTTTAAAAAAGATTACTTAGATATCAGAACCGTCATACCGTTCTTGGCAGGGTTGGGCGTTTTCGTCTCAACCTCTCTCTGTTTGAGAGCTTATAGCAGAGCAACCAATCCCCAATACAGAGATTTCATCAAAACTATCGCCGGTGACCCCAAAAACACGACTCTCCTCCGAAAATTCGACTTCGACTTTGACGCCTGGCCTGTTGATTTCACTCATCCTGGTTCAGAAGAGTTGAAAAACCCCACTGCTCCGAAAACACGCAGTCGCCGATTGCAGAGCTGGAAAGATATACCCCTTTTCCTAATTGGCGAAATAGCTGTTCGTACTTTTGCTCTTAAACTCATCTATCCAGGGTCCATATCTCTGTTGCAGTTGACCGTCTCAAGATTTTTACTCGAAGGCAGAATCAAGCTTGTTGAAACTTACAATGGCGTGCGTTACAAACTGAGAACGAAAGATAACAATGATATAGATTGCATGTTCGTGGACAAAAGAAAGAAATCGGCTAATGGCAGCACCCTTGTCATCACTTCCGAAGGGAATGCTGGATTTTATGAAATCGGTATTATGGTGACGCCCCTCGACGCTGGCTATTCTGTACTAGGGTGGAATCATCCAGGTTTTGCGTGCAGTACAGGAAAACCGTATCCACTCCAGGAGCAGAACGCATTCGATACTGTCATCCAGTTTGCAATCAGAGAGCTCGACTTCCTCCCCGAAGACATAGTTCTCTACGGTTGGAGCATTGGCTGCTATTCTGTTGCGTGGGCAGCCGTGCAGTATCCTGATGTGAAAGGTATCATTTTGGATGCGACTTTCGATGACATGCTTCCTCTGGCCCAGGCTAGAATGCCGCCTTCTTGGAAGCCTCTAGTTAGAGAAGTGGTAAGACAGCACGTTAATCTTAACATAGCTGAGATTTTACAGGAATATTCCGGACCTGTCAAATTGATCAGACGCACTCTCGACGAGATAATATGTTTGGAGGATGGAAAAATTTCAACCAACAGAGGAAACGACCTTCTGGTCAAACTTCTCACTCACCGATACCCGCATCTATTCGGAGAGGACCAGGTGAACTTAATCAATCATTATTTGAGAGTGCTCGGACCGGCGTTATCCGTGTTTGTTTCAAAAGACCACCCAGGTGACTCCGATAAGAATAAAAAAGTCATCTACCTCGCGGGAAAGTTCCTCTCTGACTATCAATCCACCCACTGTACCCCTTTACCGGCTGAATTCTTTCAACTCCCGCGAGACCTGACGCTCGATGAAGATTTTGTGTACACTTAATAGGAACGGTATTAATAGTAGAATTGAACAGGAAGAAGTAAAATAAATTATTTGTGGCATATTTCATTCCAATTCCCACAATTTTTTTGTCATTGCAATACCATGTAAGTTTATATTTTTACCTAAAGGTGTGAGTATTTAATAAATATATAAAACTTTTATGAAAAGTAATTTATGTTCACTATGTTACCATATTTCCAAGCAAAAATAATTATTCAACAGATTTTCTGTGATCAGTGTGGACATTATTGGCATGGAAAAACAAAAATTTATTTACATTTTCATAAAAAAATGTACCTGATTTTTTGAAAAATAATATTAACCCTGTTAATATATGTATTGTTTCGTAAAATAAATGTAATTAAAGTTAATATTTCAACTGAATGACAAAAGTATTCAATTTTTCAAAGATTGAAGATTTGCTCATAGTTTATCTTGAAAAATGTTAATGTTATTGAAAAGGAAAACAGAAATATTTGACCACTCATATGAATATTAATCAAAGGCATTGCTTAAAACTATTTGTATAAATTAATAAAATCGCTGTAAATACATTTTCAATCCGTGGCTTAAGTTTATATTTTCATCTCTCATCGGTGGATTCGCAAGGTTATGGAGAAATTTTGCAGCTTATTTTCACATTAAAAGATGAGAAGAACAACACTGTCTGTCGGTGGTTCAAGATAAAACTTTCATTTTTATCATTAAAATATAAAGTTCTTAGGGTAAATTCAATGTATTTATTGATTTGGCATTTACTTGGTAGAACTCCATTTTAATAAGGTAAAATATCAAGGTATTTCAGTTCTACAGTTTTTTAAAAAGTTAAAGGTTGATAGCTATTTCGGCTTTCGCCATCGTCAGAACTAGTTCTAGTTCTGACGATGGCGAAAGCCGAAATAGCTATCAACCTTTAACTTTTTAAAAAACTGTAGAACTGAAATACCTTGATATTTTACCCTATTTAAATTCAATGTGCTGTGCTTATGAAAATACTTAATGATGTTAGTGAATTTGTTAACTGTTAGAGAAAAAGATTCAGCTCTCATTTATGAATAAGTCTAAAATTTATCAAAATTTAATGAAACATTGTTATCTATCGTACACAGCAAAAGAATACTTTAAAACGCTAAAATATCGTCGGAAGAAAATAATGCAAAATGAAAATTATCACAATCGTTTATTATAACATTTCTGAATTTTGAATGGAACATATTTTTATAATTTATGGAAAAAAAAAATTAATAAAGATAATCATAAATGTGTATAATACATGTATTAATCCTAAAACCTCTGATTTTCAATCCTGCGAAACTAATTCTTCACTTCTGGAACTCCTGGTGTAATGAAAGAGACCCGATTACTTGAATGATAAATAATCTTCTCGACTCAAAAGTGCACAAGTGCTGAGATTTTATGCTCATACAATATTGATATGAAATTTTTTTCAAACAATAAAGGTAACCTTTCAATGGATAAACACGCAGATGACCGTGTTAAAAGATATTTAGGAAAATAATAAAAAACTTTCTATCACAATTTTTTTTAATACAATCAAGGGAAAAATAACATAAGCGATGAATTAA
Source organism: Himalopsyche anomala (assembly GCA_031772345.1). NCBI lineage: Eukaryota > Metazoa > Arthropoda > Insecta > Trichoptera > Rhyacophilidae > Himalopsyche > Himalopsyche anomala. The sequence continues at coordinate 39,707,774 of CM062821.1, forward strand.
TTGTGGCATTTTATATAATTACAGTTAAATAATATGTAACATGTTTGTTCAAATAATTATTGGCACTCTCAACGAAGGCCGCACATCAACCGTAAAACCATCCATCATGTGTTCTCTCATAAAGCATTCGATATCAATTTACGCACTATTGGTAATATTAAAATTAACATGGTAAAAAAATATTGTCTAATTTTTTTATAAATGCAGTTCGTACATGTCTAAATAATTTCTTCATTAGCCGTTTTGAAAAATATTTATATATAATTTTCTCCTATAAAACGCAATAAACTACAACTCCGATGACATCTCAAGGACTAGCGGAAAATTACCAACCGTAGAACACAGCGGAGGGGAGGTAATGTATTCTATTTTGAAGGAATAATACGAGAGCAATAAATATTTACAAGCGTTTCGGCGAGAAGAGCATCATGTTGACTACACCCAAATATGCTCGCTTTGCTAGATTATCAATCCTCCACGTAAATACTATGCCTCCAAAAAAATTGGCCACAGCTAAAATGATTAACTTGGCTCAGCCCCCGCTCCTATTAGAGTGCCGAAAAAAATGAATTTGTAATTCTTTCTAAAAAAAATCAGCAGGGTTGATGGCATAGCGATCACAAAAATTAGATTATCACTAAAAAAATTAATCTTTCACTTAATTTAATTAATTATTATCACAACTAAAGACTCTTAGAATTAAATCACCATATTTTTGTTTCATTCATTTCTGTCAAATGTCTCCCTTCATATGAGAAACAGCACTTCTGTCGATTCTTATCACGTGACAATCGTCGATCGCTAATAACATTCTTGAGACTTTACAGGCCAGACCTAGCGGAAGATATCTTCTATCTAAAGACTACATTATAACTTATTTTAATTAAATATTAAGGAAAGGCATCTTATCGCATAGTGAGAATGAAATCCTCGGACACGTCGCATCGAAGATTCGGCTCACACGATGCATAAACTCTATGTCGTACCAAAATAGACATGCCAGCATTTTCAACTGCGCAAAATGCTTTTATAAATATTCATCGATCTATTAAAATGACTGTCGACCAAAATATAAGATTCTTTTGTGAAATATATGAACTCTTTGCTTGTGAGGAGTTATTTTTTACATTTATAATATTTCTAGTCTATCCGTATATACATAAAGGTTTTCAACAAAAATTTAAGATCAGACATGCGGAATGGCTCTCTTTTCAAATACGATGCGCTTCTTTTACGGTTACAGGTGAGGAACTTTATTTCAGAATATATACATCTATCGGGCCCTCGAGAGGAGAAGTGAGCCGAGTGGTATTTTCTCCCTAAACTAAAAAATATTCAATCCACTAAAAGACTAAGTAAAGACGTGATCATACTTGAAAGTCCGATAGAAAAGTTTTACCATTTTACTGCTCGGTTATATTCATACATGGTCGCTTATCGGTCGATTACATTTTTTTTAAATATCGCCAAATGAATTTTTTTTAGTAAAACAGTCGACAGACAACAATAATACTCAAAACTGAAAGCGAGTCGTGAATAGTGAACAAATGAAAATTTCCTCACTATTGAAAGTGCAGATTTTAAGGTTTCAATACTTAAAATTTCTCAACTATATCATTTTAAATGGCTGTTTATTATATTTGTAGAATGCAATAGAGTTGTTCAAAAATATTTTAGGACTTTTTAGTGATAATTATTACTATAATTTTAAAAATTCAGATCCCTCATTTTTAAGACTCGATCGAAACCAGGAGACATAAAGAGCCAACAATACCGACAGTGCCTGCATTTTGTAATACCCCTGACGTGTGAGACGGGATAGGAGTTCATCAATTGTTCTACTTTCATATCGGCTCAGACATTCATCATTAACGCATATTCATATTAGTTATATTTTCCTCAAACATCAAGTGTTGACAATTTTTTCACCTGCAAACCACAATGAGTCGTTTAAACCACGATATCGTCTCACCAGACAAATAAACGTATTTTGGCAGATTATTGTATACTTTTTAAAAAATAATTGTTCAATTGGACACAGCATTTTCAAAAATGTTTGACACAAAAGCGCACACCGTACAAAAGAAACGATAACTTTCACGTGTGATTCAACACTAGCACAATAAAGATGTTGTCTCGATAAAAAGGCTTTTCTTATTTTGAAACAACACACCGACGGGAGTATAAATTCCACTCGGACCTCGACTCCCGTTTTTGATCACTTCAACATATTTAAAGACAGAAATTTACATCATCTAAAAATGATATGTTTCGTAAACTTTTACATTAAATCAAAAAATCGTTAACGAATTCAATTTCTAGAAATTTTGCTGTCTCTGTTTTTTAACATCCATAGCGTCCATGATGGGTTGCCTCTTGGTCTGATACCTCCGACGCAGCTCATCAATCTCTCGTTCCATTTCAGAGTCTAGATTCGTCATTCTTTCTTGCAATTCTTCAAATGTCAGGAACTTTAACTGAGATTGAAAACACAAATAAAATTAAATTAAAAGTACACTGCGAATAAATTTATCAAAGTATAATATCATATGTAATCGATGAACTGTCAACGCGGGTAACTTTGGCCCAGCTCTGAAGGTTTTTTGTACTTTTATAAATCGTCGTTACTATTATTTGTAGTATTATTTGATGAGTATCAGTGTTTTAGGATTCAGTTCACAAAATGATTTGGAAATATTTCTATGCTCAATATATAAATACAGATAAAACAGTGCGATATAACCATAACCGTAATATAAGTATAAATAGCTTATATTATGTTTGACGCGTTAGGACGCATTTTTTATTAAGTAGAAATACGAATTAAAAATATTGCTGACCCAAGTTTTGATAGACACCCAACTGACAGCTGACAAAATTCCACAATATAGCAAATATAATGCATTATAATTCATATTTTTTACCTCTAAAGGGCTACACAATACCATTGCTGAGCTATGGAATATACAGGTGGCAATGGTATGACCATAAATTATAGTGGCATAATTTGAAACCTTTTTTCTGGTAGTGGGCCAATGTTAGACCGATGACCAAAGTTACCCGTATTGACTGTAACGTATGTATAAAAATATTGTTAATTCCTTAAAAGAATGGCTATAAAAAACTATAATGGTCAAATATAGCTGGTAATGTTTATTTCATATTTTGATTATAAATAAAAACATAATCAGACCGGCTTCGCTTAAGAAAGCATGTGATGAAACATCAGTAAATGCTAATTAGGACTTACAAATTCAAAATCAGTCGTGTCGACAAAATTTCTCTGAAACTTGGGCTGATTGTCGTGAAGGCAATTAGGGTTAGTCGGATGCGGAGCGACGAGCGATGGCACGGGAACGGCTGAGTTGGCGGCTTCCGCTTCTAATCTGGTATAAATATATTTCCAAAATGAGTTGATTAAAATTTTCAATAGATTAGTTATTAGTTTGCAAATTATCTTACAACGATAAATTAGACCCGTAATATAATTTTTGCGACTCACAGATTAGTTTTAAATTATGTTTATTTTTTACTTCGACTCGATTTCAGCTCTCGAGAACGAAAAATATGCATTTCACTGTCTGCAACACAGGAGTAGTCTTAGAGTATTGTTTTCATAGCTCTTCATAAAAAGTTTAACAGAAGGCTGCGCTTCGTCTTTTCGGAAGCAATTTCATTCCATCAGCTCACATATCATATGCATATTGCACAAAGTAGATAAGGGCCGTATGGAATAATCCGATATACACATACAAACAAAAATAATACAATGCATGTCCAGAGATTATAAATAGAGTGCGCACCACTGGTGTAATATAATATTCTTCAACTGAATATACATATATATACATTGAACTTTTTTTTACCAAACAATTGTCAATTTAATTCAATCAAAGTGCATTCTCTGAAGTAAAACTTATTTTTAGACTGGAACAGATCATGCTGATATAGTTCATTGTAAAATATGATACGGTATCGTGAGAGGTCAATTCAAATACCTTCTCCCTTCGTCCCATTGAGATTTCATAGATTCTAAAAATGCCAAGTGAGCGGGACGATCGACCGGCTCGTGATGATTCTGATTGTTTTTGTTTTCGGTCACCGCCTCCATCATTATGTTGCTGTCGGTTTCGGTCACCGTATTGTTCTGTATCGCAATGTGATCCGGCTCCTTTTTGTCGTAGTGTTCCAAGAATAGCGGACGGTACTTGGGACGCTGATAGTCACACGTTCCAGTGTCGTGCCCTAAAATAATGAAAATACTGTACAATTATTGGATATTTTTGATGAACCGTAGGCTCATTTTTAGGTTATTCACTATCAATACTAAGTGGAAAGGCATTATATTATAAAAAATAAAATACTCATTTGTACTAATTCCCACTTTTATTTAACAAGATCAGGACCGGTTTCTCTCATGACGAATGTTATTAACTGATCCTGATCTTATAAAATAAATGTGGGAATTAGTAAAAATGAGTATTTTAATTTTTGAACTGTGGAATCTTGGAGATTTGAAACAGTCAACATAGCATAAATTGAATCTTTTCAATGAGTTGTCGTTAGACTCGTATTGTTAGCATTTTGCGATAGATACTTAAATAAATGCCGGCAGCACTATTAAACACCCACAACCCGCAACGTGTTGCCCCACCTGAATTGTTTTCCCACTTAGCTGCGGCTGCCAGCTGGCTTACGGAGGCATTAAAAGCATTCAGTTCACTGGGCCACATTTTGATTTCAAATATCAATATCAACACTATTCTTTTAATATTTAATTTGAAGAATTTTACGTGCAACTCAGATTTTTGCCAGCTTACGTTTCTCTTATATAATGCACATACAATAAATAAACAAAACTATCCACACTTTTCATAGTCTGTTCGTCAGAATCACTGTTGATGACCATCGTCCCGAGGTCCGGCTGTCCGTCAGGAAGGAGTGTTCCGCCACGCCCGGGAACGAGTGTTCCTGAATCGTCACCTAGCCCGTTTCCTCCGCTCGCGTATCGCATCGTTCCGCTGTCTGAAATTCCCATTCCGTTTTTACGATCTTCTTCCTGTTCAAAATAATAGAAACGTAAATCAAAATATGATCGGCGACACAAATCAAATAATGCAATACAAATTTTAAAAAAATTGTCTTTTATTTTTTTTAATTATAAGATAATAAATATAATTTGATAAGAAATTCCTTAACCCTTCGCTTACAAGCAAATTTCATATACATTTGCGAAAAAAGAAGGTGTGAGTTTGTTCACCAACGCAATCACGTCTTCCACAGTGGCTATTTATACGGCTGTACAATCTCGCTGCCCTACCTTGCCTTAATACAAGTATGCCAAACATGTGGCACACCGCCATATTTTCTGTGATACTGTGGCATATTTTTTTCAAAAATATTACTCTTCATTTTAGTTTTTTTGTCTAATAATTTTTTCCCCTCGTATAAAAAAATGGGTTTAAATACTTACAGAAGCACCAGCGAGACTCTGTTTCATATGTTGAATGGCATTAGCAGCGATATAAGCCTGATTTTCTCTTAATTCATTGACTTCTGCAATCATTTGTCCTAATATGCCTGGCTGGGCGTTTCCTGAAAACGGGTATAATAAGACAAAAATTAACCATTGATAATTATGAAACCCGATATATTTTCTCTAACAAAAAAAATCACCTATAAATTCATGATCCAAAAGATTGGTGGCGGTCGCTCTCTCACTGGGATTTTTGACGAGACAGAGGCTGACGAAGTCGATGAACTCGGGCGACCACTGGTCGGGCTCTCTGAAGGAAGGCGGGGGTTTGGACGGAATCATAAAGATGGCTCGCATCGGATGGATGTCTCCGTAAGGCGGCTTTCCCTCTGCCATCTCGAGAGCCGTGATACCCAGAGACCAAATGTCAGCGACGCAGTCATATCCCATCTCCAGTATCACCTCGGGCGCCATCCAGAAAGGAGTGCCAATCAAAGTGTTCCGTTTGGCCATGGTGTCCTGGAATGAAAGAAATAGATTGTATATTTTTGAAAAACTACTACTATATATTAATTGTCATAACGTTAAGTCCTTGGCCGGTTCAGCGGTCGAGTGTTCGACGTTGTCGGCTACGGTTAGTGCCCACGAGTTCAAATCCTAATATTGACAGTTTTTAGAAATCGATATTACAATTGATTTATGGATTTCTGTTCAAAGGCACGAATGTCCGTGATGCTTGAAATTCCTTACTACTCATCCGATCCTAAAACCGAGAGTAGAGAGAGAAATTATCCGACTATTATTCCTGTCGTAGCCCTATCCTTCAATCCCTTACTCTCTTCGAAAAACAACATTCAATCTTAATTTAGAAAAAATTAACAAACTCTACAAGTCTTTGAAATTAAATATGATTAGATACGATCACCATTAAAAAGCAATTTGAAAGGTCATAACTTAGAAATGCCTATGATTTTAATAGGGTGGGTATTATTATAATAATCAAATTCTTTCGATTGTTGGACAAATAGTTAACGACATTAGTTTAATGTAAAGCGGGCATGCACAACCTTTTCCCTCTAGTGGGGCTGCATAAAAAAAATACGGGTTCAGGCCCGTAAAATTTAAAGGATAGTTTATGAAAAATGTTCATATTTTAAATCTAAATTTAGCCCTGTTGGTCGTTTACTATTTTTCTACTGCCTTTCATTACTTGACACATTATTTTCAGACAAAATTTAGTTTATTGAAATATACAAAACAAATATTGAAAAACAATTATTTTACTGAAACACTATAATACTCCCCGGCTAAGTGAAAAACAATAACAAAACAATTATAAGTTAGATAGTTTGTCAGAATCAGGCATCAAAACATTTTGACCCTTCTTTAATACAAAATATAAGATTTACAGTGTTTTTGTATGTAACATATTACAAATTCTTCACTTTATCATACTTTATACTTGAATTGATTTGGTCATTTTTTGTAATTACTGTGTATTACTTGGCACGGCAGTATATCACAGTTGAAGGGGTAAATACTAAAGAAAAATATTCATTGTGTAAACATACCGTAAGTTGTCCGGCGACTCCGAAATCGGCAAGTTTAGCGTGCCCTTCGGAATTGAGAAGAATATTTCCCGCCTTGATGTCTCGATGGATCTTCCTTCGCAGATGTAAATACTCCAAGCCTTTCAGCGTGTCGCACAGCACTGTCGCTATCTCGCTCTCCGATAAAGTTTTTTTTCGTAGTCTCATTATATCAGACACCGATCCGGCCCCGCAGTACTCCATCACGATCTATAAAATAAATAGCACTGTGTAAATTAAAGAAATTTCAATAAATCAAACTAATTTATGTAACAGCCGGGCAGGCATAGGAGAGTATCTATTTTCGATTCGCAATCATTTAACAAATATATAAAGTATCACAAGATTCAAAAGTTATGGTTGCAAAAAAGATACAAATAACAATTAAATATAGATACAATAATAACTCAAAACAATTGATTGACATTCACAACATTCAACAACAGTTAAGTTACGCAATTGGCGGAATAGGCAACTTGAAAACCAGAGACAAATTAGAAATATATACAGTTACTTCCAGTAGATTGACAGAGCGAGAAACAATGTAGGGAAATTGCACTACTGACGTTAGGTAATCTTATTCATGATTACTGTGGTCTGCGTACTGCTCTCAACTTAACCGTCCTATCGGGCAACTTGGACTCGGCCTCAAAGCATTTACAGTTTTAAAAGAGCTGTGTTGAGTTATTATATCTGTAATGTATGTATAGACACTTGAGTATCGAAATGTCGAAAATAGGATTGATGAGCGATGGAGTACAGACCTCAGAAAAATTTGCGTAATATTTGTATTGCATTTATTGATTTATCATTGAAGATTACAAACAATATCGGTTAGATATTATTGGTATTTAGCAAACGGTTGAAATAAGAAGAATTTCGCAATGTGAATGCATCCCATGGGTACTCAAAGGTTAAGGACATAATAGTATAAGATTATTTTTTGTAATTCTTTTGGTCATGTAACTAGACGTGACAGGTATTTCCTCTCTTTGAGAAACATCTTCAGACTATAATAATAAATTATTGTAAAGATGACAATAAAGTATCACCCATAGATCGGTATTTTTGAAATAGCTTCCATAATATTTCACAACGTAGGTACTATCGCACTGCTGCATAATAGAAATCTCTTTGATAATCTCTTGGAGGTCCGTGTCAACAGGGACCTGCTTGATGGCCAGAACCTGGCCCGATTCCTTGTGGAGGGCCTTGTACACGCTGCCGTAGGAGCCCTCCCCTAGTTTGCAGATTATATCGAAGACCTCCTCAGGCTGGCGGGTCAGACTCTCTTCCGATAACTTCTTGAGCTCACTGAAATTGTAAAAGAAAGAATCAAAAAAAATAGAGGAGGCCACTGGAGACGAAGGCTATCATCCCATTATTGTTGTGTTTTTTCTCTAGCAATTTTCGAATCCAAAATCACAAGAATTTACGGATTTGTCAAAAAACCGTGTTTCATTTTCTCAATCCCGAATTGCGATCGCACCAATCCCGGGATTTCGGGATCCGGGATTGGATACTCCACTATGCAGTAATAAAAATTTGTTGAGAAAAAAAAATTGTCGCCGAAAAGTTGAAAGTTTTTATGAAACGAGATCTACCAAGAGTTTAGCGGCGATTTCCAATTATAAATTTACTGGCGTGAAAAGTTTAACAAGCCAGCCGCTTCAGACAAGTTTTCGCGCAGCAATTATTGTTTCCAGGTCTTTCAGGACTATCAGGAGAAAGGGGACAGACCGAGAAGATTCCTTAGTATAAATTGCGGTCTCAATTGCAAAAGGCCGACAAAATATTGATAAATTAAGATGCACCGATTCAGTGTGAGCGATTTTCGAGACGTCGCGACGAGTGCGGCGCGCATCACGACATCCTGGCAGGCGGCCAACTTTTTTCAAAAAAAAATATTTCGATATCGCTTCAACGATCTCAAAATATGGCAGATTTACAATACTATCCGAGGACTCTGTTTAAATAGAGTGGCGACAGTCACAACTCTGCTGTAACATATTTTTGACGAGTTCGACTCGCTATTAAAATAACAGATACGCCGCGACTAGCGAGTCAATTGAAGTGTTATTTATATACATACCGTTAATGAGAGATCTCATAAGAGAAAGAAACGGTGGCGAAATTTGTATTTGTTACGAAATTATTTATTATAAATTATTTGTCATAAATTGATTCTGCTCCAGTTCAAGTACTTCGAAGGATGACGGAAGGAAGCAAATTTTATTAAGTGGCATTAGTTTTTGAAAATATTACAACTAGTATTTACTATACATGGAACGTAATAATGATAAGCAACAAAGTTTAATGAGAAAAAAATGGTATAACTATTGCGGCAGATATAAATATTTAAGTGATATTTTTTTTGGCGACGACAATCTTCGAGATCGAATCGATTTGAAAATAGTTATGACTGTGATGATAGCAATGTCGGAGGATAGAGTTTTGAAAGAAAATATAACGGCAAACATTTAAAATTAGTTGACGAGCCCTAAAAGCGAAGTAGGCTTATTATGGCATGTCGATATTGTACGCAGTTAACCGGTTCTCTGCCACCGACGTGTTAACACGCCATACAATTTCGTGCTCGTAGGGCCGGCCATACAAAATGTGCGTGTTTACACGCAGTACTTGAGACGCGGTTTAAAGGCCACAAAAAATGTATTTAATAATTTTTAAATAGCATGCATATAGTGACATCTCTTGGAATCATAGTGTGATACTTAAACATAAAAGATATTGTTTTGTAATCTATAATACAACGATTTTAAAAAAAGTTTTTTTGTTGTGTCCAAATTTGTTGCTAGCAGGGCTATAAATTCATTAGCGGTAATTTCCGTTTTTGAAACGTTTTTCGATAAATGATGGCGGAAATAACCCATCGTGTATTTATATGGTAAGTGTTTGTGATGTAGTATTATTATATGTCCAAAAAGTACATATTTATTAGGTTTTATTTTTTTAAAGAAAATCACGGCCCTCCATGCACGGCCATTTTAATACCGCACGGCACCGATCAGGTTAAGTCGCTTCTACCTTGAACCTCTGACCTAGGGCTTCCAATTAACCGGACATTTAAACTAGCCGGTTTTAGGTTTTTTTCAAATAAATAAACCGGGTAACCGGTTTAAACCGGATTTATTTTCAAAAAACCAATTTTAGTGCCACACTAACCAATGTTTCAAAAAAAAGTATTTTGATTACTTAAAAAACAGTCAATAAGTGCATTCAATTAGAAAGTAGATAAAAAATATCGCTGTTTTCGTTTGAGAAGGTCACGGGTTCGAATCCCAGCACAGACAGTTTTTTATGTATGTATGCTGCAAAAAAATGGATACAAATTGCCATGCCTTTAATTTCAGGTACCTACAACTTTCTCGGTATAATAGCAATTGTATATATGTATTATACACTATTTAAGTTCCATTTTCAATATTATATTGTTAATAATTATAAATAACCCGACTAATAAAAATCAAATGAATACGTGAAAGAAATGTAGATTATAATTTTTTGTTTATTAATATTTAAATTGCTTTGTAACAGTACAAGTTTTCGGTTCGGATATTTTTTCATTTAAAAGATGTAATGATGAACGTATTTTTGGTTCAATAAGGTTCACTTGTTTTATTGTCATTGATATTTGGAGAATCCTTTCGTATTACAGATATTTTATTGAAAGCAGTATAGTTGTCCATGATTTCGACTACGTACTTTTTATTGATATGTCACAGAAATTAGACAATTTAACAGTAAAATACTTTATTGTATTGTACTACTTATAATACTATTATTATATACAACATTTTTAAATATTTATACTCTACATAGGAATACTTAAATAAAAGCTCGTGGTGTTCAAAGCGGACAAAGATTTTTTAATTAACCCGCTTAACCGCCCAAAATAAACCAGTTTTCGGTTTTTTAAAAACACCCGAAAAACCGGTTAGCCGGTTTCGGTTTAAACCGATTTGGAAGCCCTACTCTGACCACTGTGAAACGACTGCAACTATTTATTACAAAACAATGCTCATTATCTGAGGGGAATTTTTGAACATATCTTGATATTGTTGTATTTCTTCACTGTACGATATTGATTAGAGATCATTTATAAAAAAATATTTGCGATTAGAGAATGTCCAAATACATACGTACATTCATTTAAGTTTACTCAGAAAGTTAAAATTATAGTGTCCTTTATCTTTTTCTCAATTATCATGTTTTATCGTAAAAACGCGGATTACGAAATAGATTTCCTGTTTCTTTTGAATCAGTAATATGATGAGTTTAATATTTACTATTTACAACATTATTAGCGGCATCGACGACTGACGAGTGAAACGAGCTACTTATCGGCATCCAGTCTAATCACACTTCATGATATTGCAGGCATATACATACTACGCGAGCACAATAATATATGTATTCGACAATTCAGACAGCTATCAATATAAGCTATCCACTCTTCCATTTTGATAATTATGTTTTAAATTAATACTCTGGGGAATTATGAATCGACGCACTCAAACGCATCCGTGTCGCGGAGACCGGCCCGTGGAGATGTCCGAACCCGGAAAACGGAAAATATAGAACAAATTTTAATTAAATTATACGTCGAAACTAAATTCACTAGCATCAATTGTAGTAATTATCACGTCGGTTTTTTGTTCGGTAATTTTGAAAGTCTATCACTGTCGTATGGCGTTCGTGAGGGATTTCATTTAAAGGCATTGTTAATATTTATCAATCACAATTGTAATCTAACCAAACCGGTTTCCGGATCTGTATTCGCATTCGCACGATTTCCGGATCGGCAGGCGCGGGAAAACTGTCGCCCTCCATTTTACAAGATCAAACAGAGCTCTGACGATAACAATTGCACATCAATTTTCAGTCGCGGTGCCGGTGAACTCGATTTAAACTTTTTCACTTGGATCATCTTGTTATGATCGCATTATCTTAAAACTAAACTTGTGACGGAGAATGACCGTTTTATGCAACACTTCAATACATATTCATCGGCATCACCTAGTCATCGCTCGGTCGACGATACTAGCTTCGCGGCAAATCCGACAGACGTTCGGTTACTAAAATGATTCTGGCATCTAACTTAAATTTTCGCTCTTTTTTTTACCCGTTTAAAATTTTCACAAACCCCGCAAATTGGCAACAACCGTACGTAAAAAATCGACACTTCGCGAAACGCCAATGACGATGATATTTAAAATCGACGAGAATTGGTTCGTTTTTGGATGGTAATCATAAAACAATTGGTAAACTTCTTAGTAGGTATGCTTGCGATAGTAAAAAGTAACAAAGTTTGTTGTATTATTAATTTTTGCACCACGATTGTTAAGAAAACGGAAGAAACATAATGTCGGTTGAAAGATAAAGAACGTCGCAGAATCGGAATGAACGATAGTCAAACTGCCGCCGATACGAAAATAGAATAAAGCGAGAGAAAGTGATGAAGCTCTAGATAGGGATGAACGGAGCTCAGAGTTTTTGCATTGAGACAGCTCGAGAGTTTTTCGCAAGAATCCCAGGGTCAGGCGTGCGGCGCTCGATTTTAGGGGCAGCCAGAGTTTTTTTTTTAATACAGTGCAATTACCGATTACAAATTTTAAAAAGGCCTTGACCTAAGTAGAACTACTTGTACCGGTATTTTTTTTAAAACAGCGAATACATTGGTAAGTGAAGTTCCAGATTATTTGGGTAGCCAGAGCAGGATGAACTCGTTTAATTTCTTAAACAAACGTAACATAAAAAATAATGAAGTGAACAAATATGAAAGATTTTTTTTAAAAACTGAATATTTCCGTTGTCTGGTATATTTTTTCATTTTGTTTTACACGGGTGGGAGTTTCCCGGTGATCTGACGTTACATAACTACCATTGAAATCGAATGATAGATATTTTTTTACATTATTATCAATGGGGGGCAGCCGTTTGCACGCAGGCAGCTAAACCACCAGGTGCGGCCCTACCCATGGTTATTTTACTGTATCGAAGCATTAATATAGATCAGTCGTGGGGAACCTTTTCATTTCTAAAGGCCACATTCATTAATCCGATTCAACATAAGGCCGCAGTAAAGAAAACATTGACACCCTCCCCTATTGTTCGACTGTCGGACATATAATGGGTTGATTACGCTCTTTTTCCAAACACTTGCGTATAATTTTTTAATAAAAGTGAATATGTTGATCAAGTCAAAAGGGCGCATCAGAGTAGCCAAGAGGCCGTAGGTTCCCCTCCACTGATCTAGATCAATTGTATAATAATAATGCATGTCGAATACAGAACGTTAATAACACGTGTCAAATCCAGACATGAAGGTTATAAAAGCAAAGGCATCTTTCTACCGGCAGGCTGTTTTTTGAGAAAAAAATTACAAATTAATTTAATATATGTGTGCAATACCTTAACAGTTAAATATTGTGATTCGCACCGAAATCGCCAAAAGTGCTGATTGACCATTTAGTCATGTGACTTTTTGAATTGGACAAAACATTTAAGACATACTTAGGTTCCCAAACTTGTTTGACCCATTTCCCTCTGTTCATGTTAAAATACACAAGGCCCCCACCCTTACTAAAAATTTACATTTCTTGAATTAGGTAAAGCAGAAAAGTGGAGTAAACATTTTTTGATGTACGTGTCTTTAGTGTTATAAATAATATACGAAGATACCTAATTTGTTGAAGAATTTATAAAATTATCTTTTTTAATACATGAACCTTATGAACCACCAGTTTATAGATGTTGTTCAGTTTGTTATTTGAAATATTATAAAATAATATATAAATATAATCAGGACGTTTTAAACTGACTTTTCATAAGTCAGTTGAAAGAGGAATTAGTACAAAAGAGTGTTTTATTTTGTATAATATATGACTTTCCACGAAGTATGAACAGTGAACACCTATAAATATAAAATAACATAACAAAATCGTACACAATATTCGTTATTATTCGATTAAAATGACAATTTTAGGTTTCAAATAAGATATATACACCATGTAACAATAAAGGGTTGTAGAATATTTTATAAGGCTAAAAATATTACAAATCATTGTCCCCTTTTTCGCTTCCCCGTGGCCAGCGAGGACCCCTCAGTTCCCTCCAGTACACCCAGGGAAGCCGATGGGCCTACTTTGGGAACCTGTGATGAAGAGTGAAGTAGCTGGATTTGTTTCCGAGTTCTGATGCAAATTAAAAAAAAAAGACTGACTGAATTTTTGGCTCTATGATTTTGCATTTATAGATTTAAAAGTAAGTACATTTAAGAAAGCTATTTTAGACCTCCTCATATAATATAACTAGATCAAAAAAAAAAATCAATATACTCCATATAAAAAAAATAAATGTAGAAAAGGGAACACTGGATCTTTGTTATACATAAATCGGGATAAAAAAAAAACTATGTTCAATTATTAAACTAAGCATAGAATGCAGTGGCGGTTCTAGGTACTGGACTAGGTGGGCTTAGCTCGACCTGGATTTTTCACCCAAAATGGTAGAAAAAAAAAAACTCATAATATGAGCAACTCTTACACAAATGTATGCTTATGGTTTCGGCTCTAAGATAAAAATTAGGAACACGTAAGGTTACAGTATTTTCATGTTTATCATATCATACGCCAAAATAGCTATCAATTATATATGAAATAATATTTGTAGTACTAAAATGCTGTTATTTTTTTACCTTGATAAATTAATTCACTTTTAAGCCTTATTGAATCAATGTTTTTTTCCATAAGATAGCTGAAGTGAATAAAAAATCTGGTAAATTTATTTCATATTAGATATTTCAATATCCTGAAGTCGATTAATATTTATTGAGTTTTTACAATTTCAGATAACTAAAATTTATACATCATCTTTCCCAAATGCAGTGTATTTTTTTTCTATTAATCTTTTCAGTATCATATCATTCATATCTTCTCTATCTGAATATCGTTGCCTTCACTCAATTTTGGTTAAAAAGGATACTGACTATAACTATTCATCGGCCGCAGGGACAGACACAACTACTGATAGCACATGCATTTTTTTTGATTTACAAATGTTTGAGCATTCAAAATGTCGTATATATTATACTCATGTAACAGTAAATAAATCAAAAAAAAAAAGAAGAAATTCAAATATGATTTTTAAATGGCTTATTTTCCAAGAAGTTTGCAATGGCAAAGCATAATAAAGCAGTGTAATGGAAGTAATATGTATTGAAAAATTAAAACACAAGGCTAGTTATTTATCTACATTATTTACTTTAAATTTGAATCATTCAAATTATGTACACTCCCACAGATTTTGTCACTAACGACCTGGGTTTCGCCTTTCGGCATCTTCGGGCGTTCAAGCGCACGGATGAACTTGAACTGACGCTTAGTAAATGGATGTTTCGTGTTTATATATTAAATAAATGCATCACTGAGTCTAAAGCCATCGCTGGCGAAAAGGGTAAGCTCATGGGAATTCCCAAAGATTTGAGTAGTGAGTGGTTTTAAGAATTATATTTATTTGTTTGTCGGCATAAAATTTTTAGAAACAAAACAGAAGCCAAACCTATAGTCTATTGGTTCCGATATGTAGACGATATTATTTGCTTGTTTAATGGAACGGATAGACAAATAACTAACTTTCATAACTTTATAAATTCATTAGATAAAAATATTAAATTCACTTTAGAAGTCGGAGGCAAGAATATTAACTTTCTTGACCTAAATATTAATATTGAAAACGGTTCTCACGAATTTAAAATATTTCGGAAGCCTACATTTTCGGATACCGTGATACATAAGGATTCAATGCACTCATTTTCTTATAAACTAGCCGCTTTTCATTCAGAAATTCATAGACTTGTGAGTGTTCCTTTGAATGAAAAGAACTTTAATATCGAATTAAAAATCATCAAACAAATCGCCATCAACAATGGATACGATACGTCTCTTATAGACAATCTTTTATCAAAAAAACAAACTAAACTTGCAGAAAAAATGTTATTTCAAGGTGCAAAAGGAAATACAAGTCTTAAAATTAAAAAACAACTAGCTGATAGTGTTAGACCAGCCTTTTACTGTAAAAACTCTTTAGGCAAATTATTAGTTAACAATAAAGATAAAATACATTACCTAAATAAATCTGGAATTTATAGATTACAATGCTCTTGTTGTAATAAATTTTATATCGGCAAAATAGAGAGGACTTTAAACATCAGGGTATTAGAACATATGGCAGCCTTTAGACTGAAAAAGGACACGTCTACTTTTGCTAATCACTTAATTTCGGAAGGACACGTGTTCAATCAGGAACAAGGGATAAAAATGTTACACCCAAATACGGACAGTCATAAGCTCTTTTTCCAGGAAATTTTAGAAATTAATAGGGCACAGTTACATAGTCTTCCGATTTTAAACGAAATATTTAACCTTCCGGGCTCTCCACTTCTATACCCTATATAAATAATATCATAAATAATATCATAAAACCTTTGCTGACAAACAAATAAATATAATTCTTAAAACCACTCACTACTCAAATCTTTGGGAATTCCCATGAGCTTACCCTTTTCGCCAGCGATGGCTTTAGACTCAGTGATGCATTTATTTAATATATAAACACGAAACATCCATTTACTAAGCGTCAGTTCAAGTTCATCCGTGCGCTTGAACGCCTGAAGATGCCGAAAGGCGAAACCCGGGTCGTTAGTGACAAAATCTGTGGGAGTGTACATAATTTGAATGATTCAAATTTAATATTGAAATTCCACCAAGCACCTTCAGTCGAAATCTTAAATTATTTACTTTAGATCAGAAACATGAGCGAAACCAGTCTAATATACTAGTTCTAAGAATAATTTTAGAGATGATTATTCATTCGGGTCCTATAGCGCAGCAGTTAGTGTTGTTGGCTTCCGTGCCGGACCTTACGGGTTCGAGTCCTAGTACGAACAGCATTTTTTGATTATTGATTTTTTTATATTTTATGTTTGTGATGCCTAAATATTTCCCTCCCTCCCTTCCGATCCTTCAATAACTGGGCGTAGTGAGAGCGATTAGTTAATCACTAGTCTTGTCCAAGCCTTGTCCTTCTATCCCTACAACTCTCTTGGAAAAGAGAAGTTGAGCGACTGAGTAACAAAACTTCTGTCAAGATATTTCCATTAGGAGGCCACATGCTTCACATTGGGAGTGGACGTGGATAAAAAAATCATTGTATTACAATCAATGGCGCAATTCAAATTTAAATTATTAAGGAAAAGATATTAGATATCAGTTAACTGATGATCGACAGCCCTATGGGGAAAACCAATTGTACAACTTTATTATGAACTATTTATATTATTATATTAGATATGAACCGGAATAAATATCTTTATCACAAACATAGAACTTGAGCATACGGAAAAAGATTTAATGGTCTTATCGATGAACATGTTCATTAACTAACCTACAGCGGACATATAAAATGTCATTTATGAAAACATAGGGAAATAATTTATACTAAATATCACATATTTCCTCAGTGTATTAACTGTTTATTATTTAACACATCGCACTTTCCACAAGTATAAACATTCAAGCCCAGATTACTTATGCACTTCAATACAAAACATAATTATAATATGACGACTCCTTCCTGTATTTTGATAAGTTTTGTTTTAAATTCAATAGCAAGTTCATATTTTAGAGGAGTGCGGATGACGAAGAACAAGACAAAATAAAAAGAACAATCGTCGAAATGCAAAGCAGACAATGATTGTCAAAATCATGTCAGTTAAAATCCATAACAAAACAATTAACCTTTTGGAAGACATTGCTGCTGTATTCTCACAGTCACTTTTTAACACTATATGATACAAAATTTATACAGAGTTATAATTGAAATAATATATGAATTCAAATAAAACATAATAAATCGAGACTTTAGTCTTCAGCGACCTCCATGATATCAGGAGTATTGTCTATGATTTCCAGATGGCAGATTGACAGCTTTTCGTTTTGCTGCTCCGTCATAAGCGATGTGTAGTCATTTCTAACAGTGCAGACGATATTATAGATTTTAATTAATACTTTTGTTTGGATCATTTATTGGTAGGTATTCACTGTGAAAACTGGATTTTTTTCACTTAGAAACAAGAAAAGGGTGTTTATTGATTTATTTGCATTTTTCATAAATAGTAGAAGCTGAAATGGGTTTTATTTTAGTTTAGTAATGTTTTTTCTCTACAACAAGGTTTTTTTAACACACAAGCACACAGTGTGTTCCAAAGGAGCTACAGAGAGTATTTGCATCAAGAAAGTCACAGTGTAGTTAAGAAGGGCCACGGGCAATTTTTTCCGAAATCCGTAAATTTATGTGTTTTAGAAATAAGAATGTTTGAGAAGAGTTAAAAAAAATATCTTGACATTAATATTATTTATTTTCATCTGTTTGGTATTAACATAATATTTTCAAATACAGATTAACCACTTTCTTCTTGTAAAAATTGATTTATTCCTTCTTCACATTCACATATTATGATTTATATGTATCATAGTAAATATTTAATTGTGCTATAACATTATATTTATCCATTATTTATAACCGAGATAAAATGTACAATGTAAAGAAAAATTTACGAACCGAACTACATTTCATAACTCATTTTTGACAAAAACATCACATAGAAAGAAATATTATAAAGCCTTTTATTTGAATGGCTGGCAGCCCTAAATTGCCGGTACCTGATTCATTTCATAGACAAATTATTGTTTACTTCTTTGACAAAATCACTATGTTGTGAGGTGATATTGACTAAACTCTTCCATAGTTACTGATTTCCAGTTGATTTTGTTATATATAGAAAATTAAAATGTTTAAGAACACGTTTCAGTCTGGGTTTTTATCCATATTATATAGTATCGGCAGTAAGCCTCTCCAAATTTGGGACAAAAAAGTTCGCAACGGACATATAAAACGGATCACTGACAATGATATTCAAAGCCTCGTGCTGGAAATAGTCGGAACTAATGTCAGCACCACGTATATAACTTGCCCGGCGGACCCAAAAAAGACTTTAGGGATAAAGTTACCATTTTTAGTTATGATCATAAAAAATTTAAAGAAGTATTTCACTTTTGAAGTTCAGGTACGTTTCATTATTAGATTTTCTTTCAGTTATTTGCATAACTAATTGTACATACCGCTTTCCATCCGCACTTAATGCATTTTTCTATTGATATTGGGCATTTTCAAGCTTCACAATGCGAATTCCATGTTCGGCATCAAATATATAAACTTCTGATATACCATCTAACCAAGATTAATTCCATGTCTATTAGGTATTAGACGACAAAAATGTGCGTAGAAGATTCCGGGCGAGCAATTACCAATCGGCCACCAGAGTTAAGCCTTTTATTTGCACAATGCCTATGAGACTGGACGAAGGATGGAATCAGATACAGTTCAATCTGGCAGACTTCACCAGACGAGCCTACGGAACCAATTATGTTGAAACTCTCAGAGTTCAGATTCATGCCAACTGTCGCATCAGACGAGTTTATTTCTCCGATAGACTGTATTCTGAAGATGAACTACCTGCTGAATTTAAGCTTTTCCTGCCGATACAAAATAAATCAAAAGCGGCCGTATCTACGTAACACTTCTAAAAAACTATTATAGTTCAATATACAATCATTTAACTTTATACGTTGTTTCTTTTCCTTTCTAAATATAATAAAAAAAATACGATTTTTGACAGGATGATGAATGTATAAGTTATGTTCCTAATTTATCTAATAAATCTTTAAAAAAATATTTTACATTTAGCTATTGCACAGTCAAGTATTTGGCGATCTCAACATTTAGCGATTATTTAACACTTGAAATATTTTAGAAACCTGCCTCAAAATTAAGTGTATCTAGTATTTCAGAACTGTGCGACATGTATTTAAATTTGGGTTCTACAGTAGAACCTTGATTATCCGAACTAATTGGGTATGAAGGTAGTCCGGATATTCGAAAAAAGTCATAATTGACAGGGAAAGTCATGTACACCTATCCCTCAACACATTTACACGGTACTTTTTTTTACACGTTTTCGCTTTTACACAATTTAAAAAAGTTAAAAAAAGATTGTTCTCGCCAATTGTATTTGTTTGTGCACCCGTGTGCCGTGGTATTCATCTAGGCAAGTCCAAATCTAGGCGAATCCAACTGTATGCATTCCACTGCACGTATGTCTCCTCTCACCATTCGGCGTTTATCCTTGACTTGAGCTTGACGTCATCAGGTAGTGCGACGCAAATTGTTTTTGAGTCTAACTTGAAAATTTTAATTCTTCATATTCGTAAGTAAAAAAACGAGTACATAATTTTTAACTACGTGTTTTATATCTTGAATAATATTTGTAGCCTTATTATGTCAAAAGAAGTAAAAATAAAAGTTATGTCGTTAGCAACCAAAATAAAAATTTTGGATTGTTTACAAAACGGAGAAAGAGTAATAGATGTTGCTAGATGAAGCTACAATAAGAACCATTAGAAAAAATGAAAACTCAATTAGAAAGAGTGTAAACATAAAGTATAAACATCTTTTTAATAATTTTGTTTTTTTATGTATTTTAGAAAACGACCAAATTATGCGTTTTTCGTGTACTTATCGATTTACACGGTTTTAGATTAAAAAATATACAATTTCGATTTACACATTTTTCTCAGGAACTTATCTACCGTGTAAGTCGAGGGATAGGTGTATATACAGTATGAACAATTTTAATTTGTTTAGACTTGCATATATCTTCATTTTTAAATATTTTTTTATTAAGAAATTCAATTATTGATTTTTGCTTAAAGCAGTTAGCTGTTATTTTTGAATAGCCCCTTAAAACCCTTAATGTAATCAATAATAAATATCAATATATTTTTTCCTAATTTACTTGTGGAAAATCCCACATTGCTTATTGTTTTTCAAATCACTTAAGCCATAGTTAATAAATTTAATGTAACATAATTAATAATAAATATCAGTTTAAAGTATTCTAATTAATGTTTTTAAAAACCCAGACTGCTTATCTTTCTTTGTAACACTAAAATCACAGTTAATAAGTGCAATATTGTAATTAGAATTTGAATTAGTATGTTAGAGTGAATAATATGATGCATTGTGTATCTCTTCTTAGACAGTATATATAGCCAAGTAAATGTACGTTTAAAGCATAGTTCTGACGATGGCGTAAGCCGAAATAGCTATCAACCTTTAACTTTTTTAAAAACTGTAGAACTGAAATACCTTGATATTTTACCCTATTAAAATGGAGTTCTACCAAGTAAATGCCAAATCAATAAATAAAAGTTATTTTTGAAGCTGCCAAATCGCGAATACGTTTAAGACATATAAGCTGTCATGAGTTACTCTTCTTGGCTCTCAAGCCACTTTAATGCGATATCTAAGTACTGAAAAGCTTCAGAATGTGTATGACCAATATCTCTTCCCTCGTAAATATTTTCTTTGTCTTCTCGATGTTTTTCATTTCTTTAATTATTTCCTTATTTTTCAAAAACTTTAATCTAGAATCGTTCTCATTGCAATTTAACCACTCGGTTACATTTTCGTCACATTCAGCACATATTGAATTTTGTGCTATTGCTTCTGCAATGTCTCGATACCACTTTCATATGTGTTACTGGATCTTACTCATGGTCTTTCCAAAATTTTGATCCATGATTTTCTTAATGTTGACACATCTAAAGAGTTCCAACTCTCTGCTGCCATGACGTATTTTTCATCAAACGAAGTATCTTTACCCACCCACCCTTAAACCTGGTCTTACCCTCTACAAGGCCATTTTGTGTGTCTGGAAAGATTTTCGAGGAATTATTATCCATTAAGAATTGTTTTAACTAGGAAGTACAGTAAATGCAGAGCTTTATTGTCAACAAATTGAAAAATTGAAAAGTCCAAGTTTGTTCATTCGAAAATGGGTAATTCTGTTGTACCACAACGCACGCCCTGAAAAAAAATACTTATTTAAATTTTGAAGTTTTTTAGTATCTCCCATACTTGTATCTACCTTGGCCTTTCTGATTTGTATATTTTTCAGTCGATGGAATAATCACTTAAGGATGAAAAAAAATTAAATGTACAGGAGGTTGAAAATTACTTGCATATACATTTCAACTCAAAATCTGGAAGTTTTTACAGAAAGGGAATTGAAAAGTTGCCAAACAGTCCTAGATAACGATGTAGATTATAATACTTCGATGGTTTCGGCGGTAACTTTGTGGAAGTTCATTTTAATATAAAATTAAAAATAACCTTGATTATTCCACGTATTGTGCGACTAACTGTGACACATGTTTCGCCTCTTTCAGAGGCATCCTCAGACTTACTATCGCAAAATTTGCTTAAGTAATGAAGCAAGATTGATTCTAACATTTGAATTATAAAATTACAAAATGGAGTTTGGGTTTTTTTCCTTTTTAGAGAAGCAAGGAGGGGGTAATATAATCGAAATAAAGCAAACAAATAATGATACTAATGAGCTGCAATCAATCAGATTGGGATTTTTTCCTTTTTAGAGAAGCAAGGAGGGGGTTATAGAATTGAAACAAAGCAAACAAATATAATCATACTACTAATGACGTTAAACATTACAAACTATTGAACTAATGAGCTGCAATCAGTCAGATATTTTGGTGATTACTCTATTAATTGGAAACAATGTAAGCAATGGCGAGCAACTCGTCCTATTAAGAATATTATTTAATAATATTTCTTTTTTGTTAAGATTTTTATTTATCTCAATAAATTCCAAACTATTCATCTTTAAACTCTTTTTATTTACTCGGAGTATTTCTATATTACTAATCTGATGAAAACTATGATCATTTTCTAGTAAATGATTGGCAAACTCAGAAAAATTGTTACTTTTTAGACATCTTATATGTTCTTTAATTCTAATATTTCATTATATTTAAGTTTCTACCTGTCTGTCCAACATAAGAAGCTTGACAGTCTCCACAAGAGAGTCGATAGATACCACTCTGTGACGATGAATCTGCGCGATCTTTACTGTTCAATAAAATTTTTCCTAAATTACTTACTGTGTAAAACGCGGGTTCTATATTGTCTGGCAAAAATTTAACTATCATTGACGAAATGTCTCCTAAATAAATAATTCTACGCCAGTTTTTAATATTATCGTTTGCTTTCTTCTCTCCTGAGGATGCCTCTGAAAGAGGCGAAACACATGTCACAGTTAGTCGCACAATACGTGGAATAATCAAAGTTATTTTAAATTTTGTATTATGTAGATTATATAAAAATAAATCAGTAAATGTTCATGATGTTAAAATAATGGATTTCTTTTCGGTCCTCCTAATACATAATTTATACACAAGAACGTAGATTTTAATAATTTGCACTAAACTTTGCCTCCTAGCACTAGGAAACACAAAAACATAAACTTCAAAACTTCTCACTAAAAAACTCGTATCCGCTCTGTACAGACCTGTGTGGGGAAGGAAATATAATATCACCGGATCCAGAAAATATGCCAGGGATGGCCATTGAATTTAAAAATATAGATCCTACATAATAAAATGAGAAACTTAAATAGAAATGAATAATTTATCATGTATCAATTTCATTTAAGCGTATGGTTTTTATTACTACAACAAAGTGCTTGTGAAAAATTTAGAAACAAAAAATATCCTCTCAATTCTTCTCAGGGGGTGGTCTTGGTCATCCCCCTGGATCCGCCAATACTTAGTATTCATGCGTAGTCTTTCATACACATGAAACAACGTATGAAAAATAATTAATTTTGCATTTCATGCACAGGAATGCCCTCTTTTTTGTTTGATATTAAATTAAACCTGACCTAAGCATAGCTTTTTCTTTAATTTTGAAGTTACGTAACCCTGAATATGCCAATGACGTAGTTATATTTGTCAAATCTTGTTGAATTAATACATGACTAGCTGTAAGCCCGTTGACCTCAACGGGAGGATTTTTGTTGCATTTTTAAGTAGTCAGAAAATTACAAACCTATTTATTGAATAAGCCAGAGATTCTAAAAATAAAATAAATATATCGGGGCATATATCGACAGCCCTGCCCTGTAGTATTTAAATTGTAAATTATTAAATCTTTGGAATAATGTTCAAGTTTGCTAACAATCATTTTTCATAGTAGCATAAATCGATCTCGGCGCATATATCGACAGCCCTGCAGTTTTTAAATTGTAAATTATTAAATTTTTGGAATAATGTTCAAAGTTGCTAACAATCATTTTTCGTAGTATATATTTTATTTAACTAATTTTCAAGTACGCTAACAAAAATATTTCGTAGAAAAAGAAAAAGACCCGAGGACATCAGTACGCACACATTTGTGAATTGTTAAATGTGATTTGTGAAAAGTGATTATTTTATCTATATATTAATACTCGATAATGTCCGTCCGTCTGAATGATTGTCCGCGATATCCCCTCCCCCTGCCCCTTCCCCCTCCCTTCTCAAAGCTCCGCTGACGCAATATTTTTATTCATACTAAAGACATATTTTCCCAATACACTGTTTATTATTTGACGAAACAAATCGCTGAAAAAATTTCATACAAAAAAACGCCGCGACCGTGGATCGAACACAGAACTCTGGATTACCAGTCGAGCTCTCTATCAACTGAGCTAACGTCATAAATATCAAGGCGATAAAAATACATTATATAAATCAAGCATTTGAAAATGGAACGATATTTGTGATTCACAAACTGACTTCGATTGTTTTTATTCAAGATTGTGACGTCTGTCAAATATGAATGTGGTATATTTTACATAATATAGTTTCGACAGTTAAATGCAAATATTCCATGTGTGTCATATGCTGACGGCTATTAAATATTTTACTTTTTAACAGAGGGTATTTAGAATTTATCCCGATAATTTAAAAGTTTTGTATCTTTTGTTTTAAATAACGAGTAAACGAGTCTATGCTTTGGACAAGGTAAATTTATGCTCAAATAGTAATATAAATAAAGTAAGCGAAATAGTTTGATAGATTGGGGTCAACGAGATTAAAATACGGCAAAGTGAGCCAAGTTAGGATGATGGGAAAAAGTGAACTGAACCCACCCTTTTTATTGCATAATTTCAATCATTTTTTCTCTAAAATACATTGTTTATGCTTTCGATGGATTCGTCGGTATCTTTGTGGAAGTTCATTTGAATATAAACTTACAGACTTACTGAAAGTAAGTCTGTCTGAGGATGCCTCTGAAATAGGCGAAACACGTGTCACAGTTTGTAGCACAATACGTGGAATAATCTAAGTTATTTTGTATTACTTTTTTATGCTTATTTATTGAAAAAACTTTCACATAAAATTAAAAGTTGATGACAGTTCCCACAAAAATTAATTGAAAACGTAATTGCACTTAAAAGTCAAATGGAAAAGTTTCACCATTTTTATGTTTGGTTCCCTTAAAGACTCATATATTCCTAAAAATAAGCTCCGTTTGGTGAATTAGTGAAGTTAATTTATTCTGATTAATTTGATAAATATGCATTTGATTGTAACATGGAAAATTGATAATTTTGTTTTGATAAAATGTGCAATTAATTTATACCATTTTGCATGTGAAAAATGATTATTAGCAAACTTAAACATTATTTCAAAAATTAAGTAATTTACAATTTAAAACTGCAGGGCTGTCGATATATGCGCCGAGGTCGATTTATGCTACTATGAAAAATGATTGTTAGCAAACTTGAACATTATTCCAAAGATTTAATATTTTACGAAATTTTTGTCACTACGAAAAAAATTGTCAGCAAACTTAAACATTATTCCAAAAATTAGGTAATTTACGAGGTATATTTCTGCTAATAGGAAAACTAATTGTTAGCAAACTCAACACTATTCCAAAAATTAAATAACTTACAATTTAAATACTACAGGGCATGCTGTCGATATATGGCCCGAGATATATTTATTTTATTTTTAGAATTTCTGGCTTATTCAATAACTAGGTTTGTAATTTTCTGACTTCTTAAAAATGCAACAAAAATCCCCCCGTTGAGGTCAACGGGCTTACAGCTAGTCGACTATTAATATATAGATTTTGGAATTTTTAGAATAATCTAATATATTCTAATTTTTAGAATAATTTAATATCTACTTTTTTTCACTTCAATGGAATGTGAGAAAAAAGTCGGAAAATAAATGGGCAAAGAATTAAATTATATTTATATAAAAAATGCAATTTTCACATGCAAAATATTATAAATTAATTGGACATTTTATCAAAACAAAATTATCAAAATTTTGACTTATTCTCCAAATAGAACTTGTTTTTTAGAATATATATATAATGATTTTTACTGACGTTATTTTATTACACATACTGAAACTATGCTTTCGCCAACAACTAACTATACCACGTATGTACCTAGATTAAAAACAAATCTTGAAATAATTGCGTCTTATATTTATTTTTTGAAAAACTTATTTCGCTAGTCAATCGGATTTTGTTATTTTGATAGCATTTATTTTCATACGATCAAGATGTAATGTGATTTAAAAAGAAAGTTTTCAAAAAAAAAAAAATGTTATAAACCAAAAAAAAAACGCTCAAGGCTAGATTCGAACCACAACTTTCAGGATATCAATCGAGCGTTCTACCTCTAGGGTACAGAGGAATAAAGAAATGTTCGTAAAATAAAATATATAATATGCAAGGTTCCAATTTCAAACGAAATTTAATATATAGTTTCTATTTTTATCGCTGCCGATAATTGTGACGTTAGCTCTCATTGTTTGACAAACAATATATTCCATTTTTGAATCTTGAATACAAACAATCGAAGTCAGTATGAAACGCAAATATCGTTCCATTTTCAATTTTTTTAATTTATATACACTATTTTTATCGCTCTGATATTTATGACGTTAGCTCAGTTGATAGAGAGCTCGACTGGTAATCCAGAGTTCTGTGTTCGATCCACGGTCGCGGCGTTTTTTTGTATGAAATTTTTTCAGCGATTTGATTTGTTTCGTCAAATAATAAACAGTGTATTGGGAAAATATGTCTTTAGTATGAATAAAAAAAATAATTAATGGCGACAGCGGGGCAGGATGGGGGGGAGGGGGACCGTCTTTCTTGACGTCATCGAAAAGGCGAAATCGCGACCATAATATACAAACGAAAAAAGTATCTCTTTAGTATGAATAAAAAAATGTTGACAGCGTGGCTGGGGCGGAGGAGGGGAAGGGGAAATCGGGGACAATTTACAGACGGACGGACGGACATTAACGACTATTAATATATAGATGAGGTTGCAAAGCAATTTAGCATCTATATGAATGTGACACCACATCAGTCACAACTCTGACTGTACTGGATCATCTGCAGATTCAGATATCTTGAAATATACATCCAGGAAGACGGCAGTATAAAGAAGAACCTCGCTATCAATGTTACCTCAAAGACGAGGATAGCTCTGCGGAAAATTCAAAGGCTGCGGGAGCCAATCCAACAAATCCCCAGCATAATTTGTCTTATTCAATATAAAAAAGTGTTTTTTTAGTTTTGATTTGTATAATAAAAAATATCATTTAACCCATTACTGCCCGCCATACACCTATTCCAAGTGTGATTTGGTGTATTATTTCTTTGTTATTATTTCGAAAGTAATAGCCTATTATGAAACTATACGATAGTAGTAAACTGTAAAAAAATAAAATTTTGCAAAAATGTGTAGATAAATGTCAATGGTTTATCATCAAAATATTGGTCTAAAACAAGATGATTTAGGTTAGATATTTGAATTATTTTTTAGTATAAATAATTATACATTTTCAATTGTTTCTTATTATTATGTATACTTAGGCTCTACTAAAACATGATATATTTTTAGTTTGACAATATTTTTCATCTACCGCACATGTTGCATTTTATTGCACTGTACTCAAGCGAGTACAGTTTTGATTTTGCCATGAAGACTTGAAAAGATTTTTGAGAATATTGATGTTAACTGGATATCATGAACTGCCCACTGAACGTGCTTACTGGAGTTTGAATGAAGATCTTGGAGTTTCATTTGTCGTAAATTGTATGCCACGTAATAGATTTTTGGATATAAAAAGTAACCTTCACATGGCTGACAATTCTCTTGCTGCAGGATTGTCCGATAAATTGTACCAAGTGATACCGTTATGCTATCTCCTTCAGAAAAACTCGTGTCAGTGGGGAGTTTTCCATGAAAATTTATCTGTGGATGAGTCAATGATCAAATATTTTTGTTATCATTCAGCCAAACAATTTATAATGGGCAAACCCGTGCAGTTTGGCTATCTGAATTGGGCTGCAACAAGCTCAGATGACTACAGCTACACTTTCAATGTCTATTGCGAGAAGTTAACAGCAGAAGTTTCTGTCGATCCTCTAAAAAAGAAGTCGATCGTCCCAAACGAACATATTGTGTACTTTGACAACTTTTTCACCAACTATCAGTTGTTGCACAAGTTAAAACTATTAGGTTATAGGGCCACTGGCACAATGCGTGAAAACAGAACTAAAAAATGTCCACTAACCTCTGTGAAACAGATGAAAAAGCAACCTAGAACTAATTTTGATTACAGATTACAGATTGAAATTACTATTGTGCGCTGGAAAGATAATAGAGTTGTAACTATGGGTACACATTTTAACTCCATACAGCCTCTAGGCAAAGTAAAAAGATGGTGTAGGCCCCTCATGCAAAAGATAGATATAGATGTACCAATATTGTTCATAAATTACTACAAAGGGATGGGCGGTGTCGACCGAATGGGCAATCAATTGCGCTGTGTGATATGCCTCAGCCGAGTTCTACCTATGCTACAAAACACTGTCTGTCGAGCGGCCTGGCTTCGGGCAATATCACGCGTAATCGCCCAGTGTACTCAGGCGAGTACACCCCATTATCTCTGAAGTTAAATGATTTTTTTCAATTTTCTTTTTCTAGTGTTTGTATTTTCTCATAAACTCTCAATTAGGGCTTCCAATTAACCGGTTTTCGGTTTTTTTCTGGCAATAAAACCGGTTAACCGGTTTAAACCGAAATATAACGTACTTTGATTAGGTAGGTATGCAAAAAAAAAATTTTTGTGGAAAATTTTAAATATTTTGATGAAAAATCGATATTTATCATATAGATGGAAAACATAATGCATTATATATATATATATCTATATATATAAAAATCTCGTGTCACATGTTTGTCTCCAAACTCCTCCCAAACGGCTTGACGGAATTTTATGAATTTTTTTATATATATTTTTCAGATATAGCAATAGGTTGTAAAGTATATTTCATCCCGCTAGGTGAAGGGTGTCCCTCTCCAGAATATTTTTTCAATATTCCTGACATCCGTCGTTCGAATATAAAACAATTGAAATGGCCGTCTTTTTATGTTCAAAATTCAAATTTCCTAGCTTAGGACTGAAGCATCGTAATAATATCGAGAGAACTTTATTTGAAAATTTGCATCGCTACGAAGTTTTTTAAATAATCAAATACACTGATTCGATTTTTTGAAGCTATAATTATAGGGCTGGGCGAAGATTTTTTGGACCTGATTTGACAGATTTTGTTCAGTGTCATTATTGATTCGATTATTGGAAGGTATGGTTATATTTTGCATCCGGCCTTGAAAATCTTTTTAATTTCTTACATGCATAAGGAATATTCTAACGACAGTAT